>PVIJ01001804.1:0-183908 GCA_004024925.1 Scalopus aquaticus
TCAGGGAGCAGAACAGGCAGATCAGAAATACACTGCTGAGGGGAGCAGCGGGCGAGGCAGGAGAGGTCTGCCGCACCATGTGGGAATCTCCCCGGCCGGGCGTCGAACTCGCTGCCGACAGCTCCACAGCGCAGCGCTCAACCGCTGCGCCACCAGGGAGGCCCCCCCATCAAACTTTTGACTACTCCTACCCTTCCATAATTTATCAGCATAAACCCACGTTGAACTCCCCAGCACAGAATGGGAAGGGTCTCTGGACAGCCTGGGCCACATCTCAGGGGTCCTGAAGGGCCCTGGGCATCAGCCCACCCCCTCAAACTGCTGTGTGCCTGAAGGTTGTGCGACAACATCATCTAAAAGGGGAGGTTCCATGTTCCCTGCCCCACCTAATGAAGGGGGGAGCTGAGTGGGAAGGGAAGCTGGGGGGAAGCTGAAAAGGACTGTGGGGGGATGTGAGAAGACCCGGAGAAGTCACATGGAGCAGAGAGCAAAAGCAGCAGCCATACTTGCTTGCCAGCCTTGGACTTGCCCCAGGGACTGGGGGGACATGGAAGGGGACATGTGGAGTTGAGACATGTAGAGACCCTTGGAAGAGACCGGGGCGGGGTGGGGGGAGACCGGCGAGGAAGCTGACGATCGCAGCGTTCAACTTGATTTCTACTGTGATTTTGTTCCTTTTGCCCGAGACTTGCCTGGCCCCTTCTACTCCCTTCCTATGGTCCCCACCAGAAGGTGCCTTAGATGTGTGGCAGGCTTTTGGGCCTCAAAGTGGGGCTTTTGGCCTCACTTTAGGCCAACCCTGTCCAGCTGGGCATTTTCCCACGAGGGGATGGGGAACCTTGGGCGCTTCATTGGGAAACTATAGCCTTTCTCTTCTTCTTTCTCTACACACACGAATCTACTGAAGTTCTTTCACATTCAGAGAAGGCTTTGTCTTTATGCTGCGGATGGCAAAACCCATTCAGAGCATGCAGATTTGGGGACCCCAGGATGCCCCTCAGGCTGCCCTACTAACAGCAGGCTAGCCCTCCCCAATCAGAACCTCTGGAGGACGTGGCCAGGTCACCACTACGTCCCCACTTCTCCACGCAACGCTTGACCTCCCGCTGATGGCCCTTCCCAGCCACTCAGCTCAGGACTGTGGCCATGGTTCAAAGCTATGCTCGAAGCCACCTCCTCAAAGAGGCCCCTTGGATTTCCCAAACAAAAGGGATCTCCCTGCAGAATTTCATCTGGACTAGTTTTTACATAACTCTTTTTATTTTTCATTTGTGGAGTGACTGTTGTAGAAAAGTTGAGAAAGATGGAAAAGATTACAGAAAAAAAAATCACTCAATTCCATGACACACAGAGATAATCATTGCTAACACTTTCCTGTGTTATCCCTTTAGCCTTTTTGATAAATTTTTGAAGACATAATTGAGAGCACACCATGGATACAGTTTTTTTACTTAACATTTTATCATGAGCATATTTTCATGTCACTAATTGTTTGATGTCTCATTTTAACAGGAACATTAATTCCATTGTGCAGATGTACTATAATTAACTAATTCTCAGTTGTTCAATATTTGGGCTGTTTCCAGTTTTATATAATGCTGTGATAAATATCCTTAATAATAAATCTTTGTCTACATGTCTATTTCCTTAACACAGGTTTCTAGAAGTGGGAGTAGTGTAGTGAATTAAACAATGCTTTTATTTAAGAATTAGGCAAAATTAAAGATCCTCTTCCAAGAATAATGCAATCAACATATAACCATACTTTTACATGTACTTTAAGGAAACATACCTTCAGGCCATGTGGGGATTTCCTAGGGGCCCAAGGATCCTTTGGTTAAATGTGTGTGAAATACTAGTCAAGAGATATGAAGAATCTAAAGATACTCATAAATATTCATAACTTGGTTTCAGAAATATCTGCCACTTCCCTGCGCCGATACTAACTACACGCTACCTTTTACGTGGTTATTTATTGCCTGTCAGCGCTGCTAGACTGTGAGCTCTTTCAGGGAACAATCATGTCCCATTTGTCTAAGTTTCCACAGGCCAAGAAAAGAGCCGACAACAGAGGAACAGTAAGTGGGCTGTTGCCTCAATAACAACACGTCAACGTCAGCAAATTAAGGAAAAAGAAGTCCCAAGTTTGGTCATCTGGAACGTGATCTGTGTTGTGCTTCGTACCCATGATGAGTGGCACCAAGAGATGGTCACTGAGCCCTCCCCACGCTTGGCAGCATGACACATGCCGCTCTGCAGGGCCAAAGGGCCATGCTACAGATCAGTCTCAGCTTTCAGGGCACGTGCCAAGCGTCCCATCGGCTACAGCATGTGGGGTAGCCCTTGCCTGTCTCTGAAGTACCGAGGACTCTGCACCAGCAACTGGCGCCCTCTACTGGCCAGTGAAGTGTTTCTAAGCACCACAAGGACCTAATAACTCCAATTTAAATGATATATATGTCATATTAGCAACCCCAGTTAACTGCCTGCCCAGCCCACATTTTCCAAGCAGCGCGGCGGGGCAGTTATCCTGTGGCAGATGTGCCTAGTGACCTACCCAAAAGTTACCCCCTTCTCTGTGAGAGGCTCTAATTTGGCTTGGGCTGGCAATCTGCCCAGGCTTCAAGGGCGACTGTGACAAACGAGAAACCAGGAGACAATTCCACTGCTCCTCTCCAGGTTCAGACTTAGCTCATGTGACGATGGTTCAGTTAACAACTTTTTGTCACAAAGCCTCTTGAAAAGTTGTACATCCTTTGGAACAACTCCCTTCTCCGCCGATATATTGACTTTTTCACCCCAAACACCCTAAACAAATATCTATAAGGCATGATAGGATATCATTTCCCTTTCAGTTTAAGTCATGCTCACCATTTTACGCGACAGACATTGACTAGTCAGTGCATGGTGTATATGACAAATTTGCGTTGAGCATCTTGTTTGAATGAGGCCAAAATATCAAAATATTCTGCTTTGCACGTGGATGGAGACCCAGAGAGAGGAGAAAGACCTAGCGTCTATGTCTCCAGTTTTCCTGTGAGTGTAATTTCAAAGGATTCTTGCATTTCACTTTTATTTTGTCCTACAGGTGACTTCCAGGCTATCATGTTATCTGGAAGAGTAGGGAGAGTACAAAGTAACCATGACCCCCTCTCCCGAGCTGAAAGCTGGTGAAACAACCCAGCAAAAGAAGTCACCTTCCAAAGTATGAGGACTCACGTGCCCTTCCTCCCGCGCCTGTCCTCCCTCCTCCCTACCAGCTGACTTCGTCCTCATTACATTTTGTGGACAAGCTGTATATACACTCATTTTCATTGTTCACTTGATAGCGGTTCTTATCTGAGAAAAATGACTGGAGTATCTTGGATTGGGACAGAATATCTTGTAATTTTTCCCGTTAGAATAATAGAATTTTTTTTGTCTTTCATGGACAGCTTTCCACTTACTGGCAGGACTTTCAAGAAGGAATTAAAGTCATAAGTCAGACACTGGTACACTTGCTCCTTGGCCCCCCTCACAGGCAGAGATGGAAATGACCTTCTGCTCTGGCCAAAGAGAGGTGAAACACACGGGGCCTTTTCCCTATTACAAGAACACTCTTCCCCACCTTCCTCCCTGAGTGGTGTTTTCAAGGCTGGTTTACACAGAGTTGTGACTGCCTCCACGTGAACTTGTAGGAAAAAACAGCACGAAAATCACACAAGGCCAACCCAGTGCCCTGACCGGATAGAGTTGAAGAAACAATTTAGAACTTCTGCCCTCGGTCATCTTGTCAGCTGAAATTACTCTTTAAAGCAGAGTTAGTGCGGTTTTCCAGCACGTGCAACCAAAACATTCCTAGTTGATACCACACTCACCCCTTAGGCATTAAAAGACACATTTAATACCAGTCACTGTCCCTTGGTGTGGGGGCTGGCTGTGTACATGCTGGCGCTCCGATGGGAACTTCCTCCCCCAGCTCCCGCCTCCAGTTCCCACCCCTGGCATCTCAGTAACTCCCCCTGAGTCTCTGCTCACAGATCCCCTGTGAGAACCTGCTCTGGCCATGCTTGTTTGGAAAACTCGGCTCTTTGGTTTCCACAGAGAACCATTCATTGAAGATATTTGTGTGTGAAACTTACTTTATTTAAGGTCTGGATTATGCCACAATAAGGACAAAGAACTAAAAATTGATCATCAGGTAGTTTTATCTTTAGAAAATATTTAGGCCTCCACCCCCACCACCACGTGTTTAGCCAAGCTGCTGTCTTCTCAAAGTTCTTGCTTAGCCAGTCTGAAGATCATCTCCGGCTACCCACCCGCCAAAGTCCCTTTCCCCTCATAATATTACTCAGTCTTTTAGCTCTCCACACCTCTCCTGGGGGGCAGCATATCCTCACACATGCCATCATGCTGTATTTTGTTGCAAAATGGACCAAATACTCCACTGGCCGAGGCTTTCGCCCATCCATCCTTGCCCTCTCCTGCACGCCACACTCCCTGTGATGAAAGTGAGGAGGGATTCACTGCAATGAATTATGCTACCACTATAGAAGGCAGAGGTGTTTGTAGCTAGCTTGGACTTTAAATAGCAATTTTTTTTCTCAATTTAATAACACCAGTTGGAAGGACATTGCCAAGCGTGTTGGAAAGAAGACAGAACTAGAACATGGGAGACCTGGTTTCCACCTAGCTGAGCTCTACTATTTACAAGCCTCAGGAGCCCAGTGCAAAACCTGGGGCAGGGGTGCACTAAAGAGTAGCAGAGGCCCCATCCCGCCCTAGCAGATTCTTGAGGAGGAGGACTCCCGGGCCTGCGAAGCCAGAGACCTAATATTTAACTTACCACGAGTTAGGCTCCTCTCTCTGTTTACTTCTGAGACTTGATTTAGCAAGGCTGACTGTATACTTGATATTTTGTTCAGATACTCTATTTCCTTCTCTCACTTCCAAAGCTACACTGATCTTAGTACAGACACCACAGGAAGAAGGAGGAAATGCAGGTTAAGAATTACAAACTGAGTGAACAGATGTACACATGCATGTAGGGTCCTTGCCACTTGGTAACAGCAAATGAACAGAAACAGTCTGCATGGCCATTGCTAGAAGGCTGGTTTACCAAATGAAGCCATGGTCCAAATGTGGAATACTAGGCAGTCGTTGAAAAGAATGAAGCACCTTCGTACAGAGAGGTATAGACGTGCAAAGAGAGGCAGAGGGCATTATGGTGTTTATCACTGTGCATACTATGCTGCCATTGATGGGAAAAGCCTATATTTGCTTGACTAGATAGTCTAGAAAGATACACCAAGAAATGATAGCAGTGGTTGCCTTACGAGAAGGTAAGTAAGGATCTGGGGGAGAAAGATAGTTGATAACATACCCATTACTCTCTGTTAAACTACAAGTAAATTAAAATTTTTTAAGATTAAAAATTCTTAAAGAGAACTACAGAGCAAAGTGAAGCTTGGGCACCACTGGCAGGTCTCAGTTGCCCACTCCCCTACCCCAGCGTGGTAACAGTCCTTCAGTCCTGTGAGTACTGGAGAAGATGTCGTAAAGGAACAATGATGATGGTGACAGAGTCGCGCGCACCGACACCCTGCCTGAGCCTTGTCCTCCCTGCAGTCCCTTGTGGGTACTTGCTTTTGAACTCGTTGGGGAAGTGCCTACACCTACTTGGGAACACAGAGCACCTGCTGCTGGGCATCTCTGACTTCACCCGGCCGTGGAGGAAGGGCACCGGTATTGACTGGAACAGACCTAGATTGGATCCATGTTAATAGTCACATGTCACTGTGTCCTAAGCCTCCCACGTCTATGTGATGCGACTTCTTCACAAGGTCATTGTGAGACTTTGGCATTAGCCCAGTTGGGGCCGAATAAAAGTTCACCTCTCTTGTGCCCTCCTCTTCAAGTCTTCCCTGTCGCCCATTCACCAATCCCTCCTCGGGTTTCCTGGGGGTGCCTCAGTAGATGTCCTCTGAACAGCTTTTCTAGAGTATTGGTTCTCAACCTGAAGCTTCTGTGCCCCCTGGGGACATAGAGCGGTGTCCGCAGCGACCTTGTCACAGCTGGAGGTGGGGGTACCCTGAGGATCTAGTGAGGCGAGATCCAGGGAACTGCTCAATATCTTTCAATGCACAAAAGAGCCAAGAATTATCCCATCTAAGGTGCCACTAGTCCTGAGGTTGAGAAGTCGTGTTAAAAAGGTTTATAATAAACCTTCAGGTGGTGGCACAAATTGGATGGATACTGCATTTAAGAAAATGATTTGATTTTAGAGCAGCCCATTATTAAGTTCACTAAGGAGAAAAGCAGTGGTTTCTACCATGGGCCTTGGTTTTCAAGAACATGAGTCTGTATCTTTAAGCAAAGGAGAAGGCAAAGTTGGGGGGAAGCCATTGCTACCTCTTTCTTTCCAGGAACTTGAGAAACTTGCCTAGGCCTTTCTGGTCTGTGAGCTGAGCAAGCGTGGTGTCACTGAGGTAGCTTCGCACCACTTATCTACTGCTGTACAGCAAACCATCCACAATGCAGGGACTTGTAACCACAGCCAGTGCTGACTTTACATTCTGCTGGACTGTTCTTCTCCAGGCTGGGCCAGACTCGGCTGATCTTGGCTAGCTCAGGTCAATGAAAACACCCAGATGGGTCAGGCACAAATCACTGATGAGAAGAACAGTGAGCTGCTTTAACCACTAAGTTGTGGAGCTGTTTATTATGCAGCAGAAGCTGTTGATCCAACAAGCACTTGGGCTTTTGATTTCAGCTTGGGGTCCTTGGTAATCACGCAGCTTATGAACATTTTCAAACACCACTCTTCCACATGTGTATACTGGACTGTTGAATAGATCTGTTGCATTCTTAAAGTACCAGCTACACACACACACACACACACACACACACACACACACACACACACACACACACACACAGTTCATCTTCTTTTCATAACTTTCCTTTGTTGCCTTCATTTGCAGCAAATGCTATGGGTCCATTTTTCAAAAAGAAAAGGCAATTGGCAGGAAGCTGTTTCAGGGTGATTTTCCATAGCCAGGATGGGAGCACAGATTTCTGTCGCCCTGTCTGCCATCTCTCCCACAGTGAGAATATCTCCCATTAAAAAGAAGATACTTCTCATTTTGTCTACACAAAGAACTGCTCCCAAACATTTTTGCCCTTAGGAAGGAAATGTCCAAGAGTACACAATAGGAAAATAATCTCTCAGGCATGTGAGAATATAAGAGCTACAGTGGTTCTAAAAAAGCACACTTCGATGAATGGAACAGAAGTTTTGTTTGATTACCAAACAGGACCTTGAAGCAATACATGTGTCAGGAAGAAATGTATTGGCAGCTCCTGCAATCGGTCAGCAATATTTATGGAAGGCCACTCGAGTATAGAATGCTGCACTTCTTTTCATTTCTTTGGAGTTTGAGCAAGAAGAGGGAATGGTGGAGTTCAGTCTGAGCTCACAGGCACCAGCAGATCAAATCCCCAAATCTGGATGGTCCCATCCAGTCCAAGTTCTTGTGATTTCACTTGGTGAAGTTATTTTCTCCTAGTGTGACTCAGCTTTTTTTTTTTTTTTTAATCTCAAACACTAAGAAAAAAGCACCTGGGTTTAGGCAGCCTTACACTTTCGAGGAATTTACTGGATAATGTCATTAAATACAACAGATGTCGTGTCCTGTTCTTCATACGAGCTTTAGACACTGGACTACTCACTACCTCTTAAAGTCTTCACTGCCCTTGGTTTCAATGAAACAGCACTCCCCTGGGTTTCTCCCTCTGTCTCTGGGGCTCTTCCTCCTCTACCAGGCTATCAGGTCTGGGAATTCCTCAACCCTTGGCCGTTGACCATCTGCCTTCCCACTCTCCCTAAACACTTTCATCCATGCTTGTACCTCAAACATTTACATGAAGAGCGTCCCCGAGTTTCTTCTCCATCCTAGACCGCTCCCTTGAGCCCCAGGCCTCAAGCTCAATGGCCCATGGAACACCTCATGGGCTCTTCAAACCAACCACTTCAAACCAAACTGATGAGTGTCCAAAACAAACTTCCGTTCTTTGTTCACAGCCTGTTCCTTACCCCAGGGAGATGTACTGTCACTCATCTGGGGATTAGCACTGCCCCTTCCCCAGGAGAGTATGTCTTTCCTTCGACTACTCCCTTTTGGGACTCAGTCACCATACTGCAAGAAGCCTGGCCACAGGGAGAGGTCACGTGGAGGGGAGCCGAGGAACTCTGGTTAACTGCCCACTCGTGCGCTCTGCCAAAAGTCTTCACCAGCCGCTGGCCACGTAAGGAAGCCATGCTTGAGACACTGGTCTAAGCGACCCCTCAGATGACAGCTGCCCCCACGATGTCATGGGCAGAAGAACCATCTGTTCACCCCACTGAATCATGTGACATAAAAAGTGGTTGGTGTTTTAAGCCATTAAATGTTTAGATGGTCTGGGGACAGTAGATGAAACAGAGAAACACAAAGTCATCTGGGGACCAGGGTCACTATGGAAGGGATGACCAAGGAACCTTGGATTTCTTTTGTGACTGACATTATGGGGATAAATAGGAGCTAGACTTTTTTCCCCCTGAGCAACTGGGAGAATGGAATTGCCTGGGAAAGTCCCTCTAACCGCTGCTCTGAGTCACATTACAACAATGACTTCTTTTGCTTCAGGGCACATTTCCTGCCACTGAGACTTACACATACGCAAGACACAGAGCTCAGGGCCTAGACCTGAAGGGGGCGGCTCCACATAAATCGCACTCTCAAACTGAACCCCAAAAGCTGTTTCTAATTCGGTGGTGTCTTCATGTCAAACCATCACTCAGGCCCTTGGGAATTAGGACTCTGCCTCACCTTTCAAGTAAGACTCTCCTCCGCCTTGAAGGAGCTCTGAGTGATTTTGAGGTTAATATGAAAGAAGCTTGAAGATGCAAATGAACTGAGTAACCATGACAACAAAGAAGGAAAGAAAACAAAACAAACCAATTATGCCTATGCAAATTCCTCCCTGAACCATCAAGGTGAGCAGAACAAGACTGTCAGCAATAATGCCTAATGGCCAATGACAAATGCAAAGAGAGCTAGGCCCCTCTGGGGGCAGTTGGGCAGCATCCTCCCCGGGAGGATGCTAGATCTGATGAGTCGCTGCGCTGTGCTCAAGTTGACACTGGTCGCGCGCGTGTGCGTGTGCGTGTGCGTGTGCGTGTGTGTGTGTGTGTATTAAGTACCTATTTACCAATGACTTTCAGGTAAGGTATATTATATTTCACTTAATTATTTTCAGTTCAGGGCCCCCTGCACTTTTGTTCTCATGGCATCTCAGACCACCAAAGCCCTTCACTTGTCAAAGTCCAGGTGGCCTGGGTAGAGTAAGTCCTCCATGGAATCACCGGGCATCTTCTTAAAATGCAGATTCTGATTCATTCAATCTGGGGTGGGCCCAAGAGTCTACATTTCTAACAAGCTCATCCACAAACCACCTCTTGATAAGTGAAGGTGGAAGACTAAGAGTGTGGATTCTACATCCACACGAGCGGGTTCAAACCCTGACT
Organism: Scalopus aquaticus; assembly: GCA_004024925.1. Taxonomy (NCBI): domain Eukaryota; kingdom Metazoa; phylum Chordata; class Mammalia; order Eulipotyphla; family Talpidae; genus Scalopus; species Scalopus aquaticus. The sequence continues at coordinate 9,548 of PVIJ01001804.1, forward strand.
CTAGATTAGCTATGCGACCTTTGAAAAGCTACCTGGCCTTTCTGCACCTCTGTATTTGTCAAATGGGGATGAGGAGAATTGCAAAGAACAGTGTCTACCGCTAAAGGTTCTTGGGTGACTTGGATGAGTTTATGCATTTAAGGGGTCTAAGCAGAGACGGGCGCAGTAAACACCCAGTAAATGTTAACTGGCCATCTTCTTATGCCGTGCTCACTCATGGAACATTTTCTGCATATTGGGAACCATGTGCTATGTGCTTTACCTTGACCAAAGAGAGTAATTCTCAGAACCCAGTGAGGAAATTGGTGCCCCTTTAGGAAAAAAAACAGGACAGTGAGGTGCCAGAACTAGCTGAAAGTAGACTCTGAAAGCAAGCTGTCTGATTCCAGAGCCCACAGCACCTCTGCTGAGAGTGTCATAAGACAAGAAAATACAGTGAGGCCTGACTGTATTCGCGGGGCACTAGCAGAACCAGTCTGTACTCGGTACTTCCGCACCAACCGCCTAGCGTCACGGGTCGAGGTCCACCCCGGGGTGAAGATGCCTCCAGGTCTCCTTCGGTCCCTCCCAGACAGGAGCAGCCCCACTGTTCTGGCGCAGAGGTGGAGAGGCTGCCCTTTGGAGGGCGGGGGCCACCCTGACGTGACAGTCTGCCCAAAGGGAGCGCCTTCTGTGGCTTGCCGTCACAGCAGCTCACCAAGAGGGGGGCAATAAGGGGCAAATCACCGCCTCACCCCCCTGGGGTTTGAGGAAAGGGGCTGCGCATCGCAGGGTCTCTTCCAAAAGGGGGCGCAGGAGCCATGGACCACATCTGTGGGGTGAGTGTTGATAAGCGGCCGTGTCTGGCCGGCCTAGCCTTGAATTCATTGAAACAGATTCTTGACTTTGGCTGTGGGAAAGGGAATAAGAGGCTCTGTACTTGGGGCGGGGGGGGGGGTAAGAGAAAGCCCAGAGGAGGCGTCCTGCATGTGTTATTAGATTTGTTCTTAATCCCTGAAGGAAAGAACACATCTATTTTCTGAAATATCAGTGTTTTCCAGAGCCAGTGAGGTCATGAAAACCGTAATCTTTGCCATGTGCTCCCACAGCCACAGCTATGCTAATGAAACCAGGGGCTCCGGGGAACCTGGTGAAGTCAGACTCAGGGCTGGAGGGGGATGGACCAGCATGTGGCCGCTTCAGCGGTTGTTTTGCATTCAAGGCTCAGGCCTGAGACCAATTGGTCTTCCCTGGAGTACCTGACACCTGGGCCTCGGAAGCTCGCTCACGCCAGACTGCCAAGTGTCAGATAGCAAGAAACGCCATCGCTGCTAACCTGATCTGTCATCACCAGTGCGGGGGGGTGGGGGGGATCATTCTGGGAGAGCTCTAAAACTAGATTTGGGGTTGTTGCTACTTTTACTCCGTTTCTTAAATAAAGGGGCGCTGATGCTATTGTGGAATACAGAAATGTGGACCTCAGGAAGGCACAGCAGACACTGGTTAGCATTCGGAGCGCTACTTACAGAGGTGGAGTTAAAAGATGGAATATTCTTTCAAAGCATAGGACAACATTCAATCCAAAGACATCTAAGGGGCCTGTGGGGGTCGGTGTGCGTGTACGCAGTCCTGTCTCTTTCTCTCTGTCCCCCTCTCCTTCCTGCCATCCCTGGTTCTCATATAGAAAATGTCTTTAAAGCATAGAGTAGGTCTGTGTATATTTGCATAACAGCAGTGCTCTACGTAAAAATAAATCCTGAAAAGATTGCTCCATTGTATATATGTGTGAGTATACATGTCACATACACGGATTTATTTTTCCAAGAACAAATGTCTTAATGTTTCTTTTCCTTGAGAAAAATTACCAACTGCCAGATTCTCAAATTCCATGTGCAACTTTGCAATAGCAGAGAAAATGTATGTAAAAAGCCACACTGAAATGAAATGGAGGGGGCAGTCAGATTTTCTACTTCAACAGCCCTGAGTTTCCAAAGACCACAGCCAAGTAGAAGGCTGACCCTGCAGTGACTGTGTCCTCTACTGTAGGTGAACAATCTTGGGGACACGGGACAATGACAAGTCATTCTGTCCCTGAAACAAAGAGAGGTTACGGTCTCGGGATGGCGACAGAACAGCTTTGGAATCAGACTCCCCGAGTTCAAATCCAAGCCCTGCCACTTTCTTGGGCAAGTTTTTAAACATCTTAAGAGTCCATTTCATCGTCTAGAAAATGGGGCTACTCCCACTCCATCACAGGCTTATCTTTGCAGATCCCTTAGCTCTTAGGTGAGAGCACCCGGCACAAGGCTGGGGTCCGGGACTGCAAAGGGGCTCAGGATTTATCCCTCCGGCAAACAAGCTAGCCCAGCGCAGGTGGGCGGGTGCTGGCGGGAGACGCGAAGCTCCTGGGTCAGAGCAGGAAAACAGTTTCTTACTCACAGCAATAAGAATCATCAGACCAGCAGCAATTTTACACCCGTTTCCCAAGCCCCCACTCCCACAGGGGGTGTGCAGAGGGTCAGAGACACCCGCACGTGCACATGGCTTTTACTACGACAGAGAAGCTCTGAGCTCCGGAAGCCTCACTCTGTTACCAGCGCCAGCGAGCACGGCCTCCTTCTGCTCCAGAGGGAGACGCTGCCTGTGTTACACTAGATGGAAAGCGGGCCCTTTGCTCTGGAGGGAGATACTAGCTCTTCCAAGGCTGGTTTCTGTACAAACATCCTTGAAAGGACAGTCGAGAATAAAGGGCAGGCAGTGTCTCTGCTGGCAAGATGCACAGAAATATGAGAGACCCACGGAGAATAATTTCCCAGTGGCAGATTCGCAATAAATAGTGGTTGGCAATGTAGGTGGGACAGGGATGATAAAGAATGCTAACCATTTCCCTGGGCTCTGTAGTGACGCCATTTTTCAGGCCCTCAAGGAATAGAGAACTATGCAAATCTCCTTATAAATGAAGGTCAGTGTGACACCATGGGGGAAAGGCTTTAAATCACATAGATGTGGGTTGAGACACTGGCTAAGGCATTCACCAGTGGGCAAACTTAGTTGTTTCTCTTGTGATTCTCTCTTTCCTTATCTGTAAAAGGGGGTCCTAGTTTCAGCTACTCAGTGCTGTGCTGTGCACAAAGGGCGCAAATGTGTGAGACATGTAGAAAGAACGCAACAAACAGTAGCTATTACCCTTCATGCATGAAGTAGGCATTTATTAAGCATTTACTATGTGTTCATCACTCATTTGCTTTGCAAATAATGCTTGCGAACGCGCCCTGTTCCAGGCATTGGGCTGGTCAGTGATGGAACACAGATAAGCCTAGAATGGTCAATGACCTTGAGGACAGCACAATCCAAGGGTAGAAGCACTAACAGGCGGCAGGTGACAAAGCAGAGGTCAGAACCAAGTGCTCTGAGAACTCAGAGGAGGTAAAAGCCGACTCCAGAGAAGGCTGAGGAAGCTTCACCAGAGAGAGAACGTTTGAATTTGGTTCTGACCACCCAAATTCAGCTCCAGTTTGAAGACAGGAAGAAAGATCCTGAGATGACTTGACATCCTCATGTTCCCTGAAACCCCAACCAATCATCAGTCAGTTTTTACAAAGGGAGAAGGGAAGTGAGAGGGAAAGGGAAGGAAGGGAAGGGCGAGAACACACCGCTCGGAGCAGGGTGTTGAGGGTTGAGTGTCAAGAGCGTCCGGGGCCGATCAATAATACCCTCTCCCCTCTGTGGATATGAACCAAATGGGTACTAAGACTGAAGAATGAGTGTACGGAGGCCAAAACATCACATTTACTGCTGACAAAGCTGAGGTGAGAGATCATTCAGGCACCCGGTGCTGGCAAATTCTGAATCTGTTGAGGGCCCACTTCCTGGTTCATAGGTGACCACCTTACATGGCAGGAGGGGCAGGGGCCTCTCCGGGTCTCTTTTATAAGGCACTAATCTCAATCGAGAAGGCTCCATTCTCAAGAGCTAATCATCTCCCAAAGGCCCCACCTCCTGCTACCACCATATCGGGAGTGAGGTTTCTACATATGAATGTTGAAGGGACACAGACATTCAGTCCTACAGTAAGTGTTTTGTAAAATGGCCGCCATTGTTCCCCTCTCCTTATCCCTAGCCTTTGTAATGTGACTTTGCAGTTTCTTCCATTAAGAGATGAAATCTGTTTCCCTTCCCTTGAATCTGAGGTGGTTTTTTGACTTGCTTTGACCAAGAGAATGAGGCAGAAGTGTTGCTGTGCTAGGTTTGGATCTAGACCTCAAGGCCTTCCTTCTGCGTTTCTACTCACTCTTTTGGAATGCTTCCAGCTGCCATGTGAACACGTCAGGCCAGTCTGGGGAGAATGAGAGACCAAGCAGGGCAGAAACAACAAGCCGTCACAGCTGATACCATACTGGCCCAGATGGCCCTGAAGCAACACAGCCACTGGTTGAACGTGCACAAGTGAGCCCAACCGAGACCAGAAGAACCACACAGCTGAGCCAGCCCAAATGCCGGCACACAGAATCGTGAGCTAAATGAATGGCCGCTGCTTTAAATGACTAAGAATTCTTTTTCTAAGTTTTGAAGTAGTTTGTTATGCAGCAAAAACTAACTGATACATAAAACAATTACTTCCCAAATAATCTCCCTGCCTCCAAGCTCACCAACTTCCCTCCATAACTACCAGCAATACAGCATGCATTCCCGCAAACCCATCAAAAACTCAAATCTGAATTGTGTACTTCCCTACTTAAAAATCTATCAGTGACTTCCCATCAACCACCGGATAAACTCAATCTTTCTAGACTTAGAAATATTTAAGAGCTCTTTAAAATTTAGTCCCAAATTCATTTCCCAGAATTCCTCACCTCTTACCCTCTCCATCTCCAACTTAGCATCTGGCCATATTGTGCTCTCCACAGCTCAAGTTTCTCCAGGTTTTTCCTTTACTGTCCTCTCTACTAAGAAATTTCTCTTCCATCTTCTTACATATTTATGCCCCCAGAACCTAAGACAGTTCTTGGCAGAAGAGGTGCTTCATATATGTTGAAATGAATGGCCAAATTGCATTCCAGGAGAGTGCTATGATCTAATTATAGTTACTATTTAAAAAGTTCTTACTCTATGGCCAAGCACTGTGCAAATGACTTACAGGCATGAATTTCATCTCATTGTCATGGCAACCCTACTAATGTCATCGCTATCATCGTCCCATTTTGCAGATGAGGAAACTGAGACTGGGTGAAGTGACACAACTTATGGAAAGATACTCTGCCAACAAATGGCAGAGCTGGTACCGGAAGACCTGGGTACTAGGTCTGAACTGCTTTCCAGGACCAGCCCCAACTCCCCCAACCCCTACGCATCTGGTCCTATTTTCCTTATCCGCCCTTCCTGACCTTTTCAATCTTGAACTTGTAATTAAATATTTCAAATGCTTGTTACTGGTTAGGTCCCACTCATCTTTCATTTAAAGGGTGCCTTTCAAAGGGAAATTGGAAACAAATCCAAATGTATATTGAGGACCAGAATTTTTGGCACTGAGCTAAATAAAGGATCTTCTCTGGAATCTAGAATCTTTACCTGGAAGAGCTTCTTCTTTTAGAGTTGGCAAACTACACCTTATGGGCCAAATCTGGTCCTCAGTCTATTTTTGCAAATCCCTGAAGCAAGGGGGGAAAAAAGTTTACATTTTTAAAAGGTTCAATAGAAGAATATGCAACAGAAATCTGTATGTGACCCAAGAAGCCTAAATGTTTACTACATGGCGTTTTGCAGACAAGATTTGCCAAGCCCTGTATTAGACCATTCTTCCATCCATATTCTCCCAACTTCATTTGGGTTCCCCTATAGCAGACTCAGTAAAGGATTTGAACGCGAGACATTTATTTAGGTGCTGATCCACCAGGAGTGGAGTGCGGGATTGAAACTGAGAAGGGACAAGGAGGCAGTGAGCAAATTGTGCATTGCCGCGCAAGGGGCGCTGTGGGCAACTAGAGCTGGCCCCACCGAGGCACCGTGGATGACCGTGCAAACACAAAGCTCGGCGTCACCCCACCCGAGGCTCGGGGAACTGGGTCTCTAAGCACCAACTCCCATCAGTCACTGGCTACTTGCTGAAGGGTGTGCATTCCCCGGCACTTACTGCCTGGCTAGAGCGCGGGTGGAACAGGTGCCAGTTGTTAGAAAAACCCAAAGGCAAAGAGTTTACAGGTGCTGGGACTGGGGTTTGCACACGCGGAAATGGTAAATGCCGAGGAGATCCAGTGGGGCATCGACAGCATTGGTCACTGCTCCTTTGCCCTTTCTTCTTTGAATAAATTATGCTATAAATTAAAATTTTTGAATAAATTATACTTTAAAAAAAAGCATACCGCAACTCACAAACTGTGTGTAGAGAAATAGAACTTTCCTTATTTCTGGCTCTTGCACTCCTGTCTCTACTGATGGTGCTAATTATACGCATCTCAGTTTCTTCTTGTCTGAATTGCTTCTTTCGGGTACTTACATTTTAGGAGTTTTGCTTCCCTATCAAGGATTCTTCCCCCTCTTTTCTTCACAATATGGTGACTAGGTGCCCTTTTATAGTTGGGGGAAGATGAGCTGATCCTACTGTGGCCTTCTAGAGATGGCCTGCCCACCCTTCCCATCTCTTGCCAGCCTGCCCTGGTCTCCACTGAGGTAAGACTGGTCTTTTGGGCATGGGGCTGGCGCCCCCTGCTGTTAACTGTGGCCCTTGCCATTGTCTCCATTCCAAGGTCGCTGGAATCTACTGCCTTCTCAAATACATCTGCCCTCTCAATGCTTCCCTGCCCAAGTGGGGGGGGGGGCGGGGCAGGAACTCTCTCCTGCTTTCTAAAGTAGGTAGGACTAGGAGGCTGCGGTCGCCTCACTTGTCCCCATCCAGAAGGATGAAGCACAAGGCTGCTGCAGGCTGCCTGAGAGGCTTGTTCTCTGTCAGGGTGTGCCTGGCCAGGTGGTCACTGGTCCTGTTGCTTTCAGATAATCCCTAGCCTTTGTGGGTGTTGCTCCCACCCTCACTTCTGCCCCCAGGCCTATTTGGAGGGTGGGGTAGTAGGGGGCCATTTGTGCCTGCCGTCCCAACTTCATCCCCGGAACTGAAAGTGTGTTCCCTCCTGGGTGGAGGCGTTTCCCTGACGCACCTTGTGTCCCAGCCCTTCCCACTCTGTGGCTTTTCTGTGGGGGACAGTCTAAGCTTTGGTTTCTATTTTGTAAGGGCCCAATTTGGGGGATCCTGTTCTTTCCCTTGTTATTCTAACTCTCGAGACTATTTTTCCCATAGGGCTTTTAAAGTTTTTATTGAAAGTTAAAGCTAAGCAGGGATTGCTTTGCCCTGTGCCTTTTCTACCTCCGCCCCGGGAAGTAAGCCCTATCTGACGGCATGATCTTCAAGACGAAAGAACAGAACGTGATTCTTTCTCTTTCTCTTTAATAAAAACTACCTTACAAAATGAGAAAAACATATTTGCATAATATTTTAAAACATTGTCCTGCTATCTAAGCTTAGTTGGAGGATCAAGTCAGGGGAAGTTGTGGAGTATTGGCTTCTATTTTTAATTATATCTACAAAGTAAACGAATATTGGTTTGCCAATAATGAAAATATTGAATTCTTTTGCAAGTAAATTATTGTTATCCAGAAGGGACTTCTGAAGCCGGCAGAGGAAAAAAAATTTGTAAATCCCTCTTAGGTGTCTATTATTACTATCACATTGTCTACAGCATTTTTAAAGTGTTTTCCCAGGATAGAAGATCATGAATTTAGAAGAGGAAATTCTCATCATCAATGATGATCTACTAGATCTAGAGCAGCCACAAGTCACATTTGTGTTCATGACAATTTGACAATGTGTATATGCCCTTAAAATTTTAAGTTGAATTTTTTTTTTTTTTACTTAGAACACAATTTGGAGAAAGATGTGCTCTTTGTGTGGATGAGATCAGAGTGGGCAGGAGGTTCTGTTGAGCTATTTGAACAGAGTCGGAAAAGGTCTCCATCCTTCACCACCTTCCCCAATGAGGTGCGAAAGTGCTGAATATTTCACCATTAGAGAATCATTTCTCTAACTTAGGAATTACCCTAATCAGCAATCCTCCTTTAAAGTCCTTTCATTTGTGTTACCAGATCTTTAAAGAGCACTATTACAGATCATTATACTAGGGCTCAAAGATGAGCTGGGAGTGGGAGTGGGCATTGATGAGGGAGAAGCACCAAATTAACTTTTCAAGTCTGTAATACTTGATTTTCCCAGGGGATTTTCCTTCCTTTCAGAGTTAGGGGTTAAATAAGAGCCTTGAATATCTGAAGACAGACCAGGAAGCAGAAAGAGCAATAGAAGGTGGAAGTTGAAGGGAGGGTAGAGAAGCTGCTAGAAACTATCATATAGAGTTCCTTGATTTAAGTTGCAATGTCTCCTCCCTCACATTCACACACACTTTAATGTTTCTCAAGTCAAGATTTATTCTGCAATCTATAGATAGATTTAATGAGGCGATCTATTTCTTTTCTTTTTTTTTTTAGTTATTACATTGAACTTGTTATTAAATAGTACCACTTATAATCCCTGGCATGTAGTATCTAGAAATCAGTAGTATTTTGAGTTGAAATTTTTATTGAGATAATTGTAGATTTACATGAAATCATAAGCTATAATTCAGAGCCTGTGAACTCTTTATCCAGTTTCCTCTAATGGAAACATTTTACAGAACCATAATGCACTACAACAACCAAGACATTAACACCTATGCAGGCACAGACTATTGGATTGCCCAGTTTTACTTGTACTTGTTGGGAGGGGTTCATTCCTTGCAATGTTATCACGTCTAGATCTGCGTATCTACCATGCTTAGTCAAGATACTAAGTTCCATTACCACAAAATTCCTCTGTAATGCCCTTTTATGAGAGCACTCTCTCATGCTCCACCCTGCCCTAACCCTCAGCAATCACGAATCTGTTCTCCCTTTCTAAAATGTTTCATCGCAAAATGGTATGTAAGTCAGTCCAGACATTAGGTCAACTCGAAGCCTTTTTCTGCTCAGCATAATACTCTGCAGATGCATCGAAGTTTTATGTATGGCAACAACTCCTTCCTTTCTGTTGCTGAGTAGTTTTCCATGGGATGTAGGTACCGAGGTTTAACTATTCACCTATTAAAAGGCATCTGAACTGTTTCTTGGCTATTAGGTCAGGAATATTTAATGAGCATCTACTCCATGTATTAGGCACTTTTGCCTCTTGTCCCAGCTAATCTTTCAAAAAAAAAAATCCTTGTGAGACAAATACTAGTGTCTGTGTCCTTCACGCATGAAGGAATGAGGCCCTTGATGCCAGTGCACAGACAAGTTTGCACAACTGGTAAGTGGCACACTCAGAACCCTCATTCAGCTCCCCAATCCCCAAGCCCATGGGAACTGTTAGCTGATTTGATGGGTCTTCCCCTGGGCCAGCATGGCCGCCAGTACTGGACTGGCCAAAAGGGGCCCCACTAGGAGCACTGGGGTAGTTTATGCATCCCCAAGTCCCACATGATGTCCCCGCTCCAGATCAGGACCAGCCCGGGGAAGCAGGCAGCGAGTGCCAGCGCGCACCTGCCCAATGGGTTTCTGTGGTGCCTGTGTTAGCGGCCACCAACAAACCAAATCAAAGGGAAAAGGGAGATTTGGTTCCCCGTCTTGATGAACATTCAGTAGTTTCTGTGCTTTTTTTCCCACATTCTCTTCCAACCGACACAGGTTATCAGGGGAGTGGTAGCTGAACTGACACATTCTCATTCTAAAATCAAATGACTGGATGCCACACTACCTCAGAGAGTTCCAGAAAAAGCTTCAGAGCAGCCCCACCCTCTACCTGTCATGCTTCCAGCATAGTGTCCTGAAGGAATCTGCATGCCTGTCAATGACGAGGCCCTCTCTGAGGGAACAGCCTGCAGCAAATAGATGCACAGGCATTACCCTCCTGGACGTCCATGCTGAGTGAGTCCTGTGCTTCCTCTCATGGTGGCAGTGTTTCTCCCATCAGCCATCACTGGCAGTTGCCACTTCCACCCCCCCACCTCTGACACCAGTCAGAAATTCGGAAATTGTGGCAATAGTGTCAGTCAGAAATTACGGCCATGGCAAAGGGTCTCCTGGACATTTCAAGGGGAAAATTTAAATCACTGTGAAATACCATCAAACACCCACCACAATGGCTAAAGTTAAGAACACTGACAATACCAAGTGCTCACAGGATGCAAAGCCACAGGAGCTGTCATACATTGCTAATAAGAACACAAACTGGCACACTCTCCTTGGAAAATGGTTTGACAACATGTACTAAAGCTAAACATCTGCATCTCCTATCACTCAGAGATCAGACTCAGAGGCATGAAATTGAGACAAAATGAATGCATGTGTTCACCATAAAACTACAAAGAAATGTTCATAGCAGACTTATTCATGATGGCCCCAAACTGTAAAAACCCAAACTCATCAATGGGACCATGAACAAAGATGGGAGACTTGCATGCAGCAGAATCCTGACAGCCAAACAGAAGGGGGCCAGTCTTACAGGAGCTGAACTCAAGAGCGCATGCCATGTGACACTCTGTTTATATGAAGTTCACGAACAGGCAGAATTGATCTATGGTGCCCTTCTCACTCTCCGAGCAGCACCAGGGTGGTTGGCAAAAACAATTGCCTTACAGAAGGTGGAAAAAGGGAGCCGAGAAGAAAACGGTTATGATGTGAAAGCACCAGCAATGTTCAGTATAAGAAATATTGGAAAAACACTAGTCACAGAGCTCAAGAAGCAAAATCACACCTGATGGCTTCAAGGGTTATGTTTTTGAAGTAAGCCCGGCTGACCTGCAGATATTGACGTTGCATTTAGAAAACTCAAGCTAATTACTGAGGATTCTCAGGGTCTAGACTGCATGACAAACTTCACGGCCTGGATCTTACCCGAGATCAAATGTGCTCCATGACCGACAAGTGGCAGAGCATGATGGAAATCATCTTAATGTCAAGCCTACCGCTGGTCATTTACCAAAAAACAATCAGATTGGAAGACCTCTCCTGCTTGGTGCCCACAGGTCCACCAAACCTGGGCAAGGGTCATGGAAATCAGGACCTGCCCTGGGAGGTGCAGACAAGCGACTTGAGAGGGGTGGTCAGTATATGGATCACAGACGGCTTTGGGGAAGACACCGCAAAGACGAGCCGACCTACTTACCCACTCTGCGATGTCTTTGTTAGAAAAGTGAAAATGGTAAAGAAGCTTCATGGAAAAGCTACTGGGGGTGAGACAGGTGCTAAAGTTTGGCGAGCTAATGGGTATGAGCCACCAGTCCAAGAAGCTTCAAAATTGAGACTTTCAGTGGTGACAAACAAAAAGTCTTATTTGTGATATTTTTTAAAGATTTATTTCCTGAATACAAGCTGGGGTGCAGGCCAGAGGTGCGGGGTGGTGAGAGGGCTCACCAGAGACAGAGCGGGGAGCAGACCAGGCAGATCTACTGAAACACACCACTGAGGGGAGCAGCGGGTGAGGCAGGAGAGGTCCTCCACGTCATGTGGGAATCTCCCCGGCCCGGCATTGAACTCGCGGCACCACCACCAACAGTTCCACAGCGCTGCGCTCAACCCTTTGCACCACCAGGGAGGCCCTTATTTGTGATTTTTTTTAAAAAAAAAAAAGATCAATCTATGGTGATAAAAGTCAGAGCAGTGGTTGTCTAGAGAGGATGGGAGATGGGTACCGACTGAAAGGGCCTCAAGGAAACATCTAGGTCTCTGGGAATGGTTCTCTGTCTTGGTTGGCGTGGTGATTCTTTGAATATCTATAGGTAAAAAGTCACCAAGCAAACTCCTATATGTGTACACCTTAGGCCCTTTACTATACAACTGCTATCAAAACATTTTTTTTTTAAACACACAGAGGAGAGTTGCTCCCCCATTCAACCCAGAGGACACTGGACCAGATCAACCTTCTTCCCTGTCCTTCTCATCTATGGAGCTACGGACTTCACCCATGTGACACAACCGGTTGGCTGCTCCACCCAATGATTATTTGGGGGAGTGAAATTGATACAGTAGTAGGCATAATTAGCAGGAAAGCAGTGAGATTGGCACGAAGTCTGAGGCAGGATAAGCAGTTCACGCTAAAATGCCTCCAGAGACTTTTCCCGTCTCCTGTTAACAAAAGGGTGACTCATGCTGAGGCAGAGATGGAGGAATTATTTGAGCATGGATGATTTCCACTCCCTTGGAAACTTGAGTTCAGGAGAGACAGAAACACACTCACGCATGCACTCACACACACACTTGCACACACCTATTTCTGACAGGCACTGGTTCCAGAGGGATTTAAATACTCAAAATGAGAAATAGAGATTTAAGAAAAATTAGCAGGTGTATCAAACACATAACATATGCATTTATTGTTTTCATTTGTCTCTTTCTAATCTGAATGCAGTAAAATTCACTTTTTGAGGTCTACAGGTCATATATGCTTGAACAAATGCATACAATCGTGTAACCAGCCCTACTATCAAGACAAAGAACAGTTCTATCACCCCACAAAACTCCCTCAAGGTGCTCCTCTGTAATCACGCCTTCGTCTCACCCAACCCTGGCAACAGCTGATCTGTTCTCCATCCCTATGGTCCCTGTACTTTTAAGTTTTCCACAAGGTCACATAAATGGAATCAGATAGTATGTAGCCTTTGTGGTCTGAATTTTTTTACTTAGCAGAAATCACCCATGTTGGTATGTGTATCAATAGTTCATTTGTTTTGTTGCTGAATAGTATTCTATGGTATGGATGTACCACAGTTTGTTTAACCATTCACCGGTTGAAAGACATTTGGGTTATACCTCATTTGGGGCAATTATGACTAAAGCTTCCACAAATGTTCATGTACAGGATTTTTCGTGAACATAGGTTTTCATTTCTTCAGCAAATACCTAGAAATGGGATTGCTGCTAAGTGTAAGTTTAACTGTATGATACACTAGCACCCTGTTATCCAAAGTGTTGGTACCATGTGCCTTCCCTATAGCCATGTATGAGAGTTCCAGTGTTCCTTGCCAACATTTGGTGATTTCACCTTTAAAATATTTTAGCCATTGTAATGCGTACAAAGTAGTATTGCATTGTGGCTTTAACCACATTTCCCTAATGATGAGTGAAGGTGAGCATGGTTTCCCGTGCTTATGGCCATCCGCATATCTTCTTTGGTGATGTGTCTGTTCAAATCATTTGCTCATCTTATGTTTGTTTTGTTATTGCTGCATTTAGAGAGTTCTTTATAAATTCTGGATACCAGTACTTTGTCAGAAGTGTGATTTGCAAATATTTCTCCCAGTTGATGCCGTGTCTTTTTTTTTTAACTTTATAATGGAAAATTTGTTTTATTCTCTGTACAAGACAATTCATATATTGATGCCTTGTCTTAAGTGCATCTTTCAAAGAGCAGAAGTTTTAAATTTTGATAGTCTAATTATCAGGTTTTCTTTTATGGATTATGCTTTTCATGTCATATTTAAGAACTCTTTGAGTCACAAAAATTTCCTCCTGTATTTTCCTAGCAGCTTTATAGCTTTGTTTTTATATTTCCTATTTATGTCTATGATCCATTTTGAGTTAATTTTTGTGCAAGTTGGGTTGAGGTTCAACTTTTTTATATATGGATGTCCAATTGTTTCGGCACCATTTATTGAAAAGACTATCTATCCTTTCTCTGTGGAATTGCCTTTGCAACTTGAAAGAAAATCAGTTGACCATATTTGAGTGGGTTCATTTCTGGGTTCTACTTTACTCTATTAATCTATGTTTCTATCCTTCCACCAATACCACGCTGTCTGGATTAATGTGGCTTAAGAATAAGTCTGAAAGTCATAGTGTAAGCCCACTAACTTGGTGCTTTTTCAAAATTGTTTTGGCTATTCAATCTATTTTCTTCTCCTTATAATTTTTAGAATCACCTTATCAATATCTACCCCAGAAAATCCTGCTTTGATTTTGATTATGATTGCATTGAATCTATGGATCAATTTGTGGAGAATTGATATCTAAATAATATTGTTTTCTAATCCACGAATATGGGAAATCTCCCCATTAATTTAGATCTTCCTTGATTTCAATGTGTGTATCTTTCAGCATACACATCCTACACATTCTTTGTTGGACTTATACATAAATGCTTCACCTTTTTTATGCAATTATAAATAGCGTTGTTTTTAAATATGGCATTCCAATTGCTTATTGTCAGTATATAGAAATACAATGAATGGTATATTTGCCTCGCATCCTGTGAACTTGCTAATCTCACTTACGAGTCGTAGGAGTTTTTTTGCAGATTCTTTGGGATGCTCTACATAGACGATGGTGTCTTCCATAAATAGAAACAAGTTTTTGTCTTCATTTCCAGCATTTTAAGGTTAATCCCACTTTTGTTAAACTTTTTCCCTTTCAAAAGCCAAATATTACAAGTTCTTAAGATGCTGCCCATCTCTCATATTGTACACTACTAACCAAACCTGGGGACGGAGTAACTACATCAATCAGGATAGGTTAGGTTTTGCTATAGTAACAAATAGTCCTAATATCTCAGCAATGAAAAAGTCGTAAAATCTTACTCATAGTACATGCCCAATATGGGTTGAAAGAAGAATGCTGGCCTCAGGGGCCCAGGCATGTAGACTAGCCAGTCAGTCTTAAATGTTGCCTGTGACTGGGCCAGAGCAAAGAATTCCAGAGAATTTTTCGCAAGATTCATAAGTCAGCCCAGGAATGACTCACATATATTCTGCTCACAAATCATTCAGAAGAACAAGTCACATGACCCCATCCACCCCAAGAGGGCTAGGAAATACAATGTCTACCCTATTCCTTGGAAGTAGAGAGCCAGAAATATTTAAATATTTGGCAAAGAGCACTAATGACTATCAAAGTGTGCACATGTCACACACACACAGACACAATAAGACATAAAAAGCATTCTAATGCAGGCTAGAAAGCCATCTGTGCCTTTGGACAGGTATAAAGAAAGACCAGTTGGAGTTAAGCAGAGGTTTGTACTGTATGGGTTTGTGGGGAGAGCTTTGGCAGCAGGAACCTTTGAAACAAGACCTTGAAAGATGGAGCAAAGAGAATATACAATATTTTGTGACAGTATAGTAGATATAAGCAGGGCTTCTAGAGTCATACTGCCTGGGTTCAAATCCCAGATCTCCCCAATACTAGCTGTGTGACCTTGGACAAGCCACTAACCGTCTCTGTGCTTCTTCCTCATCTATAAAGTGAGGCCACCCATAGTACTTGCTTCATAGATTGTTGAGAGGATGAAATGAGTCAACATTTGTAAACTCTAGACTAACACCTGGCACATAAGTGCCATAAATGGTAAGTGTACACACAAAACACACACACACACACACACACACGCGCGCGCGCGCATCCTGTCTCATTAACGATGTTCTCTCCCAAATCCAAATAATCCTCTTCCTTGAGATTTTTAAATGAAGAGAGAAGATTAAAGACAAACAAACAAAATTAGTTGTCTTTGGTGAAATTTACTCCCGGCTCCTGTGAGCAAGGGCTGCAAGAGGGAAGACGCGCAAGGATCCCACTACAGAAGGACTTCCACCGTAAGAGGGAAAGCAATGAATCTCGTTGCCCTGCCTCAGCGGTCATACTGCAAACGTCCAGTGGCAGAGCTGATCTGGGTGAACAGAGCCTGCGCCCGTTTATTCGCATGTCTGCTTCTCCTAGCGCCCCGCTGAGGGACATTGCTGGGGTTGGTTTTCAGTCCTGTTGCACCGATGGGAAAACTGCCCTGAGAAAGGGCAGGTGATGCTGGCCCTGGACTTTGTGGCTGATGAGCGGCAGAGGAGAACCTTGAACTCTGAGCTCCTTCTACCCCCACCATGTTGCCCCTGATGTCCTGTTTCCAAAGGGGCAGAAGGCAGCCCGCCAGGGGTGCGAGAGGATTTAATTTGACATTTGCTGTATTCATCAGCAAAGTGTAAAACCGGAGGAAACTAGTCATTCGAAGCTTCCCTTTCAATAAATTTTATTTGTTTAAAGAATCAGTCAATTTAATTTAAGGAAAATCTTAAGCAATTAGCAGCACAGATGGCAGAGGGAAGTGATGATGGTCCAGAGGACAAAAGGCTGGACACCCTGCTGTAAGGTGGCTGGAAAGATCACGCCCCGGGGAAAGTCCCTGGAGGGCTGCGTGACCTTGTACTAGCCACGCCCTCTCGGGGTTTCAGCCTTATTCCCTGGAGAAGCGGAGGGTTACTTCCAAGCATTTCTGGAGCCTCTCCAGCTGGAATCTGCTAAGACACAAGCTTGGTGTTATGTCCAAGAAGTGTGAGGGCTGGGCTTCTCTGGCCCCCTTCTTCTGCAGTCAGCTTTAATTTGCCTGAAACAAAGCCGACAGGAGGCCGCTTGATGCAGGGCACATTCCTGTGTCTGCTGCTTGGGAGCGTTCCTCGGGAGCATGTGAGAAGGCCCCTCTGCAGCCTGGACTCTCACGTCCTCCCTCTCCTTGCTGTGCACCCAGGGCCTGCAGCCTGCTTGCTTGGGAGGGGAGGCCGTGGCTTCTTGGGGAGGTGGGGGGCATGCTGCGTGTGGCGGGAGGCCAAGATGGACAAAGGAGGAGGAAGGAGTGCCTGCAGAGCCATCCTCCAATAATGAAAGGGCAAAAGGGAGGACTCCAGCGGGGGGGGGGGCGCTTGGGGCAGCGGGAGGAAAGGAATTCATGATGGGCGCACTCTGAATGGGATCAGGGTCAGTGGAAGGGCTCTGGAAAGAGCCAAGATTCCCACTTGAACGTGTCTGACAGATTTTGCAGCTGGGTGCGTGGCAGCTGTCGTACCGCTGAAGCAGATCAGCACTGGAACAAGAAGGCACAGGAGGGCAGCCATGAGCGCAAGAAAACAGGAAGACACCCAGGGACCCTTGACCTGCTTTGTCAGCTTGGAGAAAAAAGTGATCTCTTTGTGCCTCAGTTGCACTATCTGTGAAATGGGCATAATAACTGCCACTCCCACAAGTTATGGTGGCGGGTCAATAATACATGTAGAGCCTGGCACGTGGTAGGACTAGCTGTTACCTTTTTTGTTTATATGGATCATTTCATACTGGGAAACCACAGTGTTCTAGCTCGGGCTTCAGTTTCCAGTGATGACATGGTGATACTAATGGCATTCACAAGACAAGAGAGAGCCGTGTAGATTCAATTGCATGGGAAGAGAAAGCTCAGAGGGCCGGAACCTTGGGGCCGCTCAATATATACCAGCTGTGATAGCCAAGGAGCCACCCCCATCCACCCTCAATGAAAGACTCGTTGCCCTGGCTACGGGGAGTGTGGCCAGCCCACGGGTCTCCTACCAGTGCCTTTGGGGAGCCGCATGTTTCTAGTAAGTTCTCTGGAGGCAGAACCTCCCACATCTTGGGCATCCCCAAGATCTTCAGCGCAGCACTGGCAATATAGCAGGTCAGCTCTAAGCCTAGATTGATGGACTGATTTGCTGACTGACTTCCGGAAGGTATTTGGATGGAGGCCTCTTTGAAATGCTTCAGGTGACATAGCCTAACCCCAAGTTCACAGCAGGGGCGAGGCTGCCCTCACCAGCATCACTCACAACTTCCGAGGGATTTTTTTTGTTTTTTAAGAGCACCGGCTTTTGGGGATCCAATTTAGTTCACATCAAAATCCACGCCCCTGCCCAGGCCTGGCTGGGAAGGCGGACACTGGCTTCGCGCTGACCTTGTTTCCAGTCAAGGCTGCCAGTGAAAACGCAGTCTTGGCAGATGTGCCCTTTCGAGAAGATTTTTATCTTACAGCACTTGACAGATTTTCAGCCTCACTCTTCAATTTGAAGTTTCTCAGATTACCCCCTCCCCTCCCGCCATTCCAGCTTGGGTAATTTTTCTCTAAAGTGACCGTTTCTCAGTTGGTGGTTGCATTCCAGGCTGGGTTAATGGGAAAGGCAGAATTGCCACATCTTGAATAACTTAGAGCAAAGTGAGGACCGAATATGGGATTGACCAGCACGCAGCACAGTCCTGGGCGGTGAGCAGGAGTTTCCAAAGCCTAGTCCCTGGAGCAGGGCCAAGGTCCGGCCCCGTGGAGCTGCAGTCTGGGGGTGTGGGAAGATGCGGGAATGGCCGTCATACCACGCGGCTCCTCTCCGGAGGTGGGGTCCAGTTCCACACCCCTTGAACCGGGCTGGCTTTGGGACTTGTCTGACCAGAGGATGGAGATGGAAGTGACTCTCCTGAGTCCCGGCTTGGCACTCAAGAGTCTCGAAGCTTCCACCTTCCAACTCTTGGAATGCTCCCACTGCCTGTGAAGAAGGCTGGGCTAAGCGGCTAGAGGACGGGAGAAGATGGGGGGAGTGACCCCGGGGCCCCACAAAGGCGAGTACTCCCCGGCCAGTCCCAGCTGACCGATCCGCTGAAGGCAGATGCATGAACAGCCCCGCCCAAGTCAGCCCGGCCTGGCCCAAGAGCAACTGGGCTTCCACCATATTGGTGTCGTGCAAATTCACGGGAGTTGACTAAGTGACGATTTAGGACACTGAGTTTTGGGTAATTTGTTTTCTAATAAAACGGTAAAGGGAGAGCCAGATGGTGAAGAGGTAGACAGAAGACCAAGACAACACAAATCGTGACATGTATGATTAAAGGGAAAAACCAGGGCAAGGCATTAAGAGGTGCCGTGGATAGATTAGGAAAAGAGTCAAGGGGAGACCTGTGTAAAGGGGCGTAACATTTGCGGAGACCCAAACAAGGAAGGAGTCAGCTCGGCAAAACCCTGGTGGGAGAGAGTATTGGAGCCAAAGCTCGGGGGTACGTCCGAGCTCTTGACTCTGTTCCACTGGGCTGTGTCTATTCCCGAAAACGCAGAGGGAACTGGAGGGTAAGTGGAGCGAAGTAAGTCAGAGGGAGAAAGACCAACACCAGATGATGTCAGCATATAGAGGCTGTAAAGAAACAAAACAAAGGAACAGACAAATCTAAACCAAAACAAACCCTAGAAATCTGACTGCAGAATTGAGGCCCGTAGGGGAGGTGGAAACGCGGAACAAAGTGGGAAGGGCCCAGCGGACTGGGAGGAATGACTGGTGGGTGCAGTGTGCTAACATGCATCTGAAGAGGTGTGACCCTGTACCCCTAAATCATACGCAGTGTTGCGAACCACTGTTAACCTCAGTAAAAATAATACAATTTTAAAGATGAAACAAAACAAAAACAAAAAGCCCCTAAGGTGTGTTTTCAAGAAAGAAAAGGAAGGCCAAAGAAAGTCAGAGATGGGGAGAAAGCGAGAGAAACCCCTGGGGGAGGGCTTCAAACAGGAGCGAGCCCCACCCGATTTCCGCCTTTCAGACGCCCACGTGGAGGACCAGCGTGGGGAGACCAGAGGGAAGCCCGAGTCTGCTTGGGGGGCTGTTGCAAAGTCCGGGCGAGAGAAGGTAGTTCTCTTAGACGAGGAAGGTGTCTGTGCTGGCCACAAGAAGGGGTCAGATTCTGGAATTATCTGGGAGGGCAAGCTTCTTTGCAGCACACAGACTGCCTTGAAACCAAAGTCTGTCTTATCGTCCATATGTCTAATAAACTTTCATTCACTGGTATTGCTTTACTCTTCACATACTTCTTCCAAAATTTGTATTGAGATGTTGTTAATAGGTATATAATTTACTCAGATTTATGCCAGCTTTTATGAATTATTAATAGGTACGTGAGGTTTTCCCATACTTCAGAAAAAGTAGATCACACAGAAACCCAGAATCTGATGGTACGTAGGATAGTGTTTGGCTCATAATTCTTATATTCCCAATTTTGTCACTAAGATTAAGATCTCTTTCTATTCGGAAATTATTTTTAACATTTTTCACCAGAATTCCCATTACGGTCTCCAAAGATGTCAATGTTTGCTTATAAACCATTGACTTAAAATCTTAATTTTCTTAGAGGTTAGTTTGGAAACATCTGTTTGCTTAACAATCACTGACACACAGTATAGTTCGGTGATTAAAATCGTGGACTCTGGCTCCAGCTTCACATTCTCCCCCAGCCACGCGTGGCATGTGCGTCCTTCGGCACGTTTTTCAAACTGAGGTGATAATATCGCGTCCTTCATGGTGGTGTCGTGATTATTTACTACAGGGAGCCCTTGTGCATCGTTGGCATGATTATTATTCCCCATCAAATGCCTTTAGGATGCCATTGCCAGGCCAGTGTCTTTGTTAGTGGGATTATTTGAAAGGTGCAGAATAAGATTTCATTTAAAAATTAACAAAAAGTCCATTTTTCAGATTTCCACAAATCCAGGCCTCCCTTCCTCGCTTCTGTCTCTGTGGCTACCGACAGGTCCGCTGGTGGCACTCAGGCCCCTGCCCTGGGCCCGCACCAGCCCCAGCGCGTCAGCTGAGGGCAGCGTGGGCCCCCACTGTGGGACAGCCGCCTTGCTCCCAAAGAGCCGGTGCTTGGGTATTCGTGAGGTGTCGCTTGGGGGGCGGGGGTGAGGGGGAAAGTGAGCAAGAGCTGGTTTGCCTCTTATGCCCCAGCCTTGGAGGTCACATTAATCACGGTGAATACTGTACACTCTTAGCAGCACTGTCTGTCATGAAGGCCTAGCTGATGTTAAAGGGGGAGCGGCTTCACCCCTTGATGGCTGGGACAGTCATGGTCCTGGAAAAGCACGTGGGACTGGAAATGTGAAGGCCCTTTTCAGAAAATAAGCGCAGTCACAGACGCAAGAGCCAGTCGGTCCAAGCCTGGCATGAGCTGGCCAAGGAGGCGGGAGCCTTCGCGAACAAAAGCCATACGGCAACCTGAGCTGCTGTGATGCGGAGCTTTACCTGCAAGGCCCTGTCTTCTTCGGGCTGACGGAGAGCGATGCTGACGGCCCCGGGGAGAAGGAAGCTCTTGCTGAGTGAGCACCTGGAGGGCCCCAAATGCTTTACACGGGGCTGGGTGTGGATCGACCACTGTTCAGCGCGTGATTCTGTGGGGCAATTCGAACGGGAGTCAGCTGGCCCATTTTCTCTGGTCCAGGCACCAACAGCTGCCAGGCCAGCTGAGGCACCTTGGTTTCCCTACACACACACTTGGTCTCATGCCCTGTAGCAGGCTGGTCCAGGCTTGTTCGTACAGAGGGCAGGCCAGAGCAGCAAAGCCCATGCTGCAAGGCATTTTGAAGTCTCCTCTTCTGTCACCATTGCTATTGTCCCTTTGACCAAATCACGTCACCTGCCTGGAGAAGATCCACAAACACTGCAAGAGTGTGGATACAAGGAAGGGAGGAAGTTGGGGTCATTGTTGGACTAACCATAGCGTGAAATGTAAACATTTGGTGACCAACTTCTCCACAATTCTTTCTCACAGAAAAGAGGCACAGAGAGAGGCGCATCACGCTAGAGATGCCTTCTGCTCCCCCTCGGGGAGGCCAGTGAGGACCAGGAGCAAAGGGTCTCCAGGACGTGGCATCTCACTAGAAGAGCCCCACCAGTTCCAGGAGCAGAACGAGAAGTCTAGGGACCATTTCCAGCCTGGAATGAAGACAGCGTGCCTTGAGACAAGGAAGAGTGGAATGGAAGCAGTGTGAGGGGAAACTGTGATACTGGGGATTGGAGAGCGAGAGACAGGTGAGTGTGGGTGTGTACTTGAGAGGCAGTATGCTTAAGAAGACTGGTTCCCCAGAAGGCTGCATGAGCAACAACTCTGGTGCTCAACTACTTATCTATTTTTGACCTTGGGAGAGAGGAGAGAGGTTTTTGATGAAGTTTTGTGACATTTCACTTACCCACCCACCCAATTCCCTTTGACATTTCCTCAAGAGAGGAAAGCTTGAAGTAGTAATTTCTTTTTTGTCTGTGTTTCTTCAACTGGGATGTCAGCAAGACTGGATGTGTGGAACTAACACTGTGTTAGGGTTCCTCATACCAAATGTTGACCCCGTTTAATCCTCACAATCACTCCACAGGTAGATATTGTTATTCTTCCTTCACAGGTGAGGAAACAGAAGCCCGGGGAGGCTGGCATATGTGGCAAATCCAGGATTCAAGTCTAGAACTATTGGGTCAAACAAAGGCCATGCCCTTCGTTCCTATCTCAAACTTAGTAAGAAAGTGTCCTTTCTGCCACTGCATTTCTGTTCTTTCAAAAATAAGACACGCTCATCAAACCCAGAGAAATAATCCAACGATGTAGAAATACGAAGTTAATATTTTTATCCCAAGACCCTCCTCCTCCATGTTGCCATCATGACCATGTTCCCTGCCTGCCCCACCCGTCCCATCAACATAGTGTGTAGCTTTCTACACAGTTCTCCACACTCGTATAAACACATGCACACAGGTACAGACGTTAAATTGCTGTTCATGTTCACAAAGTTAGATCATATTATAAATTACTCGGCAACTTGCTTTCTACCTTAGGGCTACATCACAGACATTTTTCTAAGGCAATTAAGATAGGTCTAACTGATCCCTTGGAGGAACTGTACTGGTCACAGCATGGCTCAGATACACCATTTATGCAACCATTTCTTACTAACGGATGATCTGATGGCTCAAGATCTTCCCCGCAAAGAAGAGCCACAAAGACACTCCCATCGATCAACTTAGATAACAACGACGGTGTATCTACCTATAAGGTATATTCTGAAATGCAGGACTTCTGGGTCCCAAACGTTGCAGTAACCTATTACTGTGCAACAAGCCCCCTCCAAGCTAGTGGCTGCAAAAATAATTTATTTTTTAGCTGAGGTCATTTTCAATTTAGGAAGCAGTCAGCAGGGAGGGATACCTCTTTCCTCAGTGCTGTCAGGTGGGACAGCTTGACTGGGGGACTGGAAGATTCACTTTCAAGATGGCTCACACAGTTAGTAAGCTGGTGTCAACCATCAGTTGGAAGCTCAGTCAGGACTGTGGGTCAGCAGCTTTGGGTCTTCTCCACTTAGGCCACTCTGCAGGCTGCTTGGGCTTCCTAACAGCATGGTGGCTGGGTTATAAGTTGAGTGTCTCAAAAGAGCCTGGCAGTAATTGCCTGATTTTTTTTTCTAACCTAACTCAGAAATCATGTCCAGCAAATTCTATTTGTGCAAGAAGTCACAAATCCACCCAGAGCCAAGGAGAGACTCCACCTTCTGATGGGGGAGGGCAAGGTTCTAGAAGAGCATGTGGGATAGAAGGTATGGCTGCAACCATCTTTGCAAAATACAGCCCTGCCAGACAAAGCCCGTGTAAGTAACAAGTGATAGTAACAAGTGATAGCGCTAAGACTCAACCTGGGCCTGTTTTTCATTCTATAATGTCACATCATGTTTCAGAGGTATTTGGGCAGAGTCATCTCCTCAGGGTTGAATTTGGAGTATGGAAATCAAGTCAAGGGAGGGGTAAATGGGGGCGCTAACTGTGCCCTAAACCTTAGGAAAATCAACCTAACAGGATCAACCAATGACTCCTGTTTCCAGTGAGTGCCCCTCGAAGTCATGGCAAAGTTAAAGATGATGTTGCAAGGGGCCCACACAGACTTCCTAACAGCCTTGGCAGCCAAGCCCCTTCCAGAAGATGTCAGTCTAGCTCTGCTACTCCCATTCATCATTACCACCTATTCCAGGAGGGAGTTATCACTTGACTTTAATACAGTTATATTATCATCAGCAAAAAAAAAAAAAAAAAAAGGTAAAAAACAACTCAGTTCTGCTTTTTGTTCTGTTTTCCTTCTTTTTATGTTATTTTGAAAGAACAGAGCAGTTCAAACCCAAAGACTGAAAGAACAAAAGTTCAGCAGGGGCGGGAAAGCTACCTACCACATAGACACGGTCACGTGGCCAAAGCCCCAGAAGGCAATGTGTTATTGTGCAAAGCGAGGCCATGAGCGCGCTTCAGAACATGAACTTCTTTAATGGCCTTGGGTTCTGGGCCTGGTTTATTTCTTCTACTCAGATGCCTCATTTAACCAAAACATAAACCATGCCCTTCCTTCGTGCCTGCATCATTTGGGGGGGTTAGCATTTAACTAAGCTATGAACAATTTGTCTCCCCAAAGAACAGCCGCCCACCTTCCCTTCCACGCTCCCACCCAACTTGGCTCCACCCCACAGCTTGACAGTTAACCCCTTAATGGAGTCCCAAATGTCTGTTATTCCTTCATCCAAGAGGATGAGGCCCAGGAACTGGACCCAGACTCCGGCAGCGAACACCCTCTTAGCCAAGTTCTAGGGCAACTTCACTCCTGCTCTGGGTCTTCCAGTCCCAGGTGCAACACTACTCGATCCAGGCTGCTCTCTACATATCTCCCAAGGTCACAGATCTGATGGGGCAGGTGTAATAATGGCTCCCCTAAGATGTCGTGCTGGTTTGCTAGGAATGTGAGGGAGAATCTGTTCCAGGTCTCTCTTAGGTGTCCAGTGTTTTGCTGATAATCCCTGGTGTCCTCGTGGATGTGCCACTTCAGTCTCTGCCTTCATGCCCACAGCGTGTCTGTGTTCAAATACCCCTTTGTAGAAGGACACAGCCATATCAGAGTAGCCACTGCTAAAGACCTATCTTAGTTTGATCATCTGTGAAGACCCTATTTCCAAAGAAGATCAGACTCGCAGGTACTGGGGCTTAGGATTTCAACATCTTTGGGGGAAGATACAATTCAACCCATAACAGATGCACAGATTCTACACACTAATCCTGTGCACCTGGGATTATGTCACCATCTGTGGCACAGGAGACTTTGCTGGTGTGATTGAGATGACTCAAGGGGTTTTGAGATGGGGAGATTATTCTGGATTATCCAAGTGAGCCCCCATAATCAACTGAGTCCTTACAAGTGGAAAATCTATGTCCACTGTGGAGAGAGAAAGATATAAGGATACAATGGTTAAAGACACCGACACTGAAGATGACAGAGGGGACCGCAAGCCAAGGAAGGCGACAGCCTCTCTAAGGTGAAGCAATCAAGGAATCAGAGTCTTTCCTACATAGAACGAAAAGTAGCTGAGAGCTCTCACAGAATATTCCTTCCATGACCCCATTCATAATGGGAAGTGTTTCTTCTTGTGTGAAATTTTTGAGGAGATGCTTCAAAAGCCTCTTTCACTTATTTATTTGTTTAATGAAATATAAGTACCAATAGCACAACACAGGGACTATAGTTAATACTGTACTGTAGATTTAAAAGAGAATAAATCTTAAAAGTTCTCACCACAAAAAAAGCTCTGTAACTGTGGTGGATGTTAGCTACATTCTCACGGTGATCACTGCAATATACACATACAGCAAATCACCGGGGTCTGTGCCTGAAACGACCGTCATGTTATATGTGAATGACATCGCAATCAAAAAATAAAAATAAAGGGATATGTACAGGCCCCCTCTCCTGTCTACTGCTGGTCTTGAATACAGAACGATCCCATGAAGCCTTGGGTCAAAGTTGGCTTCACAGAGAAGCCAGCCTAAGACAAAAGGTGAGTATTGGCACTGGGGGGCTGGGGTCCCCACTGGCTAGATGTGTTAGGGGGTGGGGAGGGCGAGCTGGTGGCTTAAAAGCTCCGTGACAAGCACCTGGGCGAACCAGCCTCCTTCCCCCCGCTATGAGCCTCAGTGTGACAGGGCCTGCGTGCCCCCCCACCCCGCCAGTAGGTGCTCTGCTGCTTCCTAATTTGGGGGAGGGATTGTGAGCTCATCCAACTCTCTGCGCCAGGGCTTTGCTAAAAGAAGCCACTGAAAGCAGCACCCTACACGCGCTTGGCTTGGGGTGGGCCTAGTAGTTCTGAAGAGCAACATGAGAAAAGGACCCCGGTTTGAGCTCTGAGCACTCAGCCGGGCGCTGTGGAGGAGGGCTCAAGCACTTTCACCTGCAGAAGGGGGCGAGCTGAGGAATTTTCACTCCCCATGGACCAGGCCTTTCCTTGCCACACTTGTTCTGAAGGAAATTCTCAGTTGTGAGCGTCCTTCACTACAAAGGATCACGGAAAGACAAGGAAACGTTGTTCGTCTTCGTGGGGCGCCTCTGAGTCACGGGCCGGTGCAGATAGCGCTGACCGTGGACACCAAACCTGGCAGGTGTGAAAAATCCCAACGGCCCACCCCGTCAAGCCCATCTTCCCCCGGGGTTCCGAAGCTAGCAGAGCCCAGGACACACACTCGTCATCATCAGCCCAGCAAGGAGTTCAGCCGAAGGTCACCAACCTCTATGTTACTGAGTCTGCCCACTCCGAGGCTGGCAGGTGGGCCTAGGAGGGCTTCGGAAAGGCCCACAGCTTGTGGCCTGGGTGCCACTGGCATATGAGCTGGCCTCGTGAAGGCTTTCAGCCAAGCCGTGGCCGGCACTTTGGGTGCTCCTGTCTGGACCTGTTCGCCCTGGGCAGAATTTGCTATAAGGTACTTGGGAATCAGAGGAGAGCCGACACGAAGCACAAGAGGGTTCTGAAGAGGCCTGAGAGAGTGAGGCCTCAGGAGCAAAGAGACCTCCAGGGCTTACAGGGCCTGGCCAGGACCGTGTTACGTTCCCTGAAATCCATCTGCCGGCTTCATAGGCACGCAGCTAGACACATTTCCCAGCCTCCCTGCAGCAGGTGTTGACATGGGACTGAGTTCGGGCTGGTGGAATGTGGACAGAACTGAGTGCACTGTGCTCCGTTGCCTGCGCTGGGCAACCTCCCACAGGAGGCCCCGGACTGCCTTCCCCTGCCTGCCTCCCATAGGCAGAGGGTCTAGTGGACACACTAAAGCCCAAGGAGGAGGGCAGAGCCGCAGGGAGGAAGAACCTGAGCCCCTCATGCCTGCCGGCCCCGGGTCCCACATGGCCAGCTGGGCTTCACGAGAGTAGTCGGTGTCTCGGGTGTTAAGGCCCCGAGATGAATGGCAAACATCCGCATTACCTCCGTGGGCAACGACCGCCTTCCCTCTTTCGCAACTGGGCCAAGGCTGGTCCCGCTGACAATTATCCTAATGAGAAACCAGCCCGCCCAAAAGTAGCCACCTGGATCAAAAACGTCCCTTCCCCGCTCGAAGAACAAGGGCCACGCGGATGGACAGGCCAAGACGTGAACTCTGGCTTTGTCATTTGCTGGTTGTGTGACGTCACGAGGATGCGTCACCTGTGAGACTCACCTGTGAGACTCAATCTCCTCACCTTTCAAATGAGCATAACCACATCTAATTCTTGAGGTTACTGGATCACTGGGATTCAAAGAGATTACAATTCTAGCATCCACACAACACCGAACGCAAAACAGACCCACCTGAAATACGAGGCTTCCATCGTCTTCCTTGTCTTTCTCTGGAAACTTCTCCACACTACCATCTTTCCCCATAATCACTGGATAGTGGCTGACCTCTATAAAAGGGCGGACACGTAGTTGATCAGGTGCAGGAGAAAGACGGGTGGGGGCTGCCCCTCTCAGCCACGCTGGGCCACCTGACCACGGCTTTCATTCCATTAACTGATCATGTTCATTTTGAGAAATTCATCCCCAGCCCTCGCTGGGAGCTGGAAGGCGGGCCTGGCCCCAAAGGCCTCAGCAAATCTGCTACCCAGCTCCCGTGGCGGGCAGCCAGGCGTCTGGCCCCTGGGCCTCAGTCATGCAGCTGTGAGTGACAGGCAGCAGGAGCTGGAGCTGACGTGAGGATCCGCTTCGGCGACAAGAAATACAGCAGCAGTAGCAGCGGCAGCAGGCTCCAGTGGAAAGCAGCCCGGCCTGCACGGCTGATGCCGACGCCCTGCTGCCCGGGGACCCCACCGGAGGCAGAACGGCAGGTAATTGATGGCTTCCCAAACGAACTTAGCAGAGCGATTTGACGCCGGAGCTTGAGACAGATTTGATTCCAGCCTGACCCTCATGAGCCACTTCCGGACAGCTCCGGGCAGAGAGCGGGGACGGCGAGTTGCTTCCCCACCTGTATCGAGAAGGGCGCCCCCTCGAGTGTGGGCGGCTGAGCAGGGGGTCTCCGCCCTGGCTGCCCACTGGAATCACCTGGGAGCTTTGGAAACTCCTGGTGCCCAGGCCACAGCCCGGACCGACAACATCAGGATTTCCAGAACTGGGACCCAGGCGTCTGCAGTTCTCAAAGCTCCCCAGGTGACTGCCCTGTGGCCAAGGCACTAGACTGAGCACTGGCCGCCCAGGCATCAGCTGCCATGATGGGAGCGAGAGAGCAGAGCGTGGTGGGCCCACCTGATGGAGAAGGCACTAAACTCAGAGGGGAAAACGAATTTGCTTAAAGCTTAAGCTTGGGAAGTGAAGGAGCTGGGACGCAGTCCCTCCTTAACCCTTCGAGCCTCATCTTCCTCTTCTGTAAAATGGGAATACCATTACCTGACCTCACAGGACGGTTGTGAGGATGAAACAACTCGGTTTTATTTTTCATTTTAATTTTTACTTAATACATGCATATGGCTTCCAGCACACCCGGCACTCTTCAAGCATTTGACAAACACAAACTTGCCATGGTTCACTCCAGTTCTGGCTGGGGGGTCACTCTGGAGAGTGACTTAGCAGTACTATAAATTGCCTTTAAAATATGTGAAGTTTTTGACCTAGCAGAGTCTTGTAAGTCATGAACAGGAAATAATTGTGGGCATATGAAAAAACTGAATCACCAGGGTGATCACTGCAGTTTTATTTATAATGACAAAAACATGGAAACACTAATGTTCAAATAGAAGGGATTCATTCAATAAAGTATGGCACATAAAAAAAATGAATTAGCATAACTCAGCTTTGTTTTATTCTTTTTGAAGGTGAACAGTTACAATCTGGATATGTATTATACCCTAAGAGACAAAACACAGTTGTTCATTTCTTGTGAAATTCTCTTGCCTCACTCTGAGCTTATGCTTGAGAAAAACAACAAAAACCTAGCTGGTTTTACTGGTTATTGTCCACAAATAAAAGGCGCACCCCGGGTTGGTGAGGTTAGCAGGTGCTTGCTCCGCTATGCCTCTAGCAAACTTCCTGGCAGCCAGCTGAACACTCGTGGGATACTTTTTAAAAAAAATATTCTGTGACTCTGATTCTAGGGGAGCTACTTTCCAACTCTGCACACCAACCAAAGCATCTCTTGCTTAGAGACCTGCAAATTCTGTCCTGCCCAGTCGAGGTCCAAATGGCTGCCCGCCCCACAGTGGGAGAAGCTAGTCTTGCCTCCATCTGCACATTCGCTTCAGTCTTCATGAGCTGTAAACGTGTCTGTTCTTTGAATTTTCTTTTGCACTTGACCGTACTGTCCGCCTGTTTCCCACAATGATTAATGAGTTAAATCAAATCTTTAACATGTGTCAGATTCAATTTTTTAGAAAATATGGACAGTATAAATAAGTGGTATGTGGCAGGTAGATCTGAGGGTGGCCCCAGGTTCATACCCTACATGCTCCCCTCTCCTCGAGTGTGTGCAGAACCCGGATGTGCTTCTAGCCAGAATCCAGCAGCGGTGACAGAATGTCCTGGAAGGCAGCTCCCGTGTTAGAGGATCAGAATCACAGACGAGAAACCTAGACATGGACATAAGTGGCCAGCACACACCAGGGAGACTGGGCTGGAGAAACAGCTGCCATTTCATAAACTGCTATGGACAGAGCCTTGCAGCAGGGAATTGTGGGCCACCTCTAGGCCGTAAGGGCGGCTTTCAGCAAACAGCAAGAAGCCAGGCCTTTGGCCTCAGGAGAAGGAATTCTGCTGAAAACCTGAGTGAGCTTGAATGTGGATTTTTCCCTAGCTGAGCTTCCAGATGAGAATGCAGCCTGCCGACACCAAGACTCATCTCGTGAGACGCTGAGGCTCCAGCGAACTAGGCCTGGATTCTTCTTGACCTGTGGAAACTGTGAGGTAAGAAATGTGTGTTGTGTGAAGTTGCCGAATGTGTTACCCTGTAACGTGTTACCCTGACATAGAAACTAATAGGGGTGTCATGGGAAAATCTTTTACAAAAAAGACATTTACAAAACATCATGGAATTACAAACTCTGATTATGAAACAATATGATCCCACACTCATTCACTCACACACACACACACCATACACATAAACTGGAAAGCTAATAATATAGTAGAACTTGGGATGACTTTTATTCCCTTATATTTGATTCTTTGTACGTTCTAAAATTACTTGCATTATTACTAAAACATTAGAAAACAGTGGAAATAAAAATACTGAATAAAAAGTAAAATAGTCTGGTGTAAATAGTGGTTATCTCATTTGGGTGAAATTATGATTGATTTTGACATTCCAGGACTCTAAAAAATTGTTTTAATTTTTCTACATTGAAGACTTATATTGAAGACCTTGTATTTTTAATTATTGAAAAAAAATCCCACTGTCCTTGCTCCCAGATTTAAGAGGGAAAAGCCATCCCCGCAGGATCTGTCACACGTACAGACACAACACCACAGTGCTAACAGCACAAACTCTGGGACCTCGTGACCTGGGTCTCAAGCCTGGCCACTTAACTGGAGCATTTTCTGAAGCTGGGTAAATTACTTTGCCTCACCTATAAGGTGGAAGAATAATATCTACCTCATAGGGTAAGGTGTCATATTCATAAGCTAGTGTATATAATTAATTTTCAAATGAGCCTACTATCAAGTAGGTGTTCAATAAATGCTAGTTACTGCCACCATCACCATCAGCACCATCCACCAACCTGTCCTGGTGTTCCTAGGTTCAGCTGTTCTTCGGCTTTAAAATGAGTGTGAAAGAAAAACATGAAAGTTATAGTTATGGCATCTTAATTCAGATGTTAGGAGGAATAGCACGTCCCTTGCAAGGCCTAAAGCAGATGCCGCAGGATGCTGAAGACGCACACGTCCACTCGCACGCCAGGAAGACGTCTGGACATAAAGTGAGGCCACGTGGGCGGGATGGAACCAGCCCTTTAAGAAGCCGAGTCAAGCTGGTTTGAGGTTTCTTCCATGCTATAATAAACCGGTTAGTTATGGTCTGAGGTGGGCCAGGTCTAGGTCACAGCTCTCAACACTCCGGGGGGCCTGGGCACCGGCTGGGAGGTGGAAGCTGTCCAAGGCCACCTCGAAGCACAGCAGAGAAGCTACAGCTGCCGTTGGGAGACTGTCAGGATCTGGGGCGGGCGGGGCGGGCCAGACAAGGAGACTTACACGCTGCCGGAGCCAGGAAGGGGCAGCGTCAGGGAACGCACAGCCCGGCTGCCAGGCCAGTGGCCAGACCTGCAGGTGCAGTTGGGGCGCCTACAGCGTTTTCCATGCCTGGGACAGACCTGACCTGGGGACCTAGGGGCCGAGGGGCACAGGCTGTGCCGACCACTGTGGTGCCCAGAGAGCTGATTCACCCTCTAGCATCCAGAGACGAGATCTGGTTCCCAAACAGCAGTGGCAGCCCGAGGCATTGTAAACACAAAGTAAGCGGGAGACCCCAACGCCCCAATCCTGAGACTTTCTAAATCCGGTGGGGGTAGAAACAACAGCACACAGCACAGAGTGAAGATGACACCAGGCCCCTGAGGTGGTGCCTGAGGGGAAGGCGCCTTGGAGGTGTAGCTGGAGGAGATAATGCCATAGAGGAGGTGTCAACCACACCCAGTGGTTCCATATTTTTCCACCTCTCTTCTGATCATAAATGAGACGCGTGTGGATTGTAAAAGTCAGAAGATGCCGAAAAGAACAGATTGGAGTCAGGGCTCCCTCATCATCCTGCCACCCGAAGGTGGCCACTGAAAGCCCCTGCAGCGTTTCCTTTCTGCCTTCTTGCTGTTATTTTTATGTCACATGGCTGAGGCCACCTTGGATATTGATTCCTGCTTTATTTCACATGAGATCTAGAAGAGGCAGAGAAAACTGAGTCCAACTTCCTCGCTCTATAGAGAAATGCAAAGCCCCAGGGAATCACGGGATGGATGAAGGTGCAGAGCTGAGCCCAGATGGAGCGGCCCCAACCCCGACCCCGACCCCAGGCTGCCTTTACTCACCTCTTCTTCCTCCCCACATACTGTGATGCAGATGAGAAACTTATGTTGGGGACTGAGTGTTGTGGGGAGAAGATTGGGGTGAGGCCAGAAGCGCGGGGGTGAAAAAGTCACCAGAGAGAGAGTAGAGAACAGAAAAGGGGGTTTATTGAAATAGACTGCTGAGGGGAGCAGGACAGGAGAGATCTGCGCGCAAGGATTTGGGGCTTCCTTTTATAACCAGTTTTCGTGGGCTTTTCATGACTGGGGAGTCAGTCTGGGCTGGTTAGTGCTGGGACGTCAGGTCTTGGGCATTGACCTTGGGCACAGAATGTGTCCTGGTCCTGCTTCCTCATTCAGGGTCAAAGCGATTAGGCTTAAGGCCTGGTTCCCATAGCAACCTTAACACTTCCTTTGTGCAAACCTCCCAAACCCTCCTGCTGGGCCAGGAGTGGGTGCTGAATTTTACCGTCATTAAATGATACCTGGACACCGAGGATTTCCCAAATCTGTATGTGTGCTTAAAACACTCTCTCTACATATGTGTGCACTGTTGTGCAAGGAGGGCTACGTGAGAATGCAAGGGAGTAACACAACCGAGCGCGCCCGGCTGCAGCGGACCCCCTGCGTGTGACGGCTGCCCACGTGAGCGGGGCGCTCTGTTTTCTCCACGTGTCCTCAAGAACAGGCTGGCAACGTTCTCCTGCCCACGCTGGGCATGAAATTCCAGACTCCTGAGCCAGGAAGGCGGTGCTGCCAGGTTTCCTCCGTCTGGCTGTATTCATTTCTCCATGAACTTGACGGTCCTCTGCAGAGTGACTACAAGGGTGGCAGATGTTGCAGGCTCCTGTGAGCAGATGCTCAGGACTATGACGATCTCAGGGAAGTCAGACCTCAGCCCTTTAAGTTAATGAGCGAAAACCCAACATCACCTTGTGCGTTCACTGATTATTCTGCCGCCTTACAGCAAGCAGGGCACAAGTGGCAGGGCAACAAAGGCACTTCCTGGGGAGCAGCCCTCGGTCTCTGGAGTCACAGACAACCCCAACCTCTGCTTCTTTGCCATCAGTATCCTTCCTCTGGGCTTAACTGACAACACAGAGGTAGCAGAGGAGAAGTACGTTCAGTGATGGCAAAGAAAGCCACCCTCTTGTCACAAGCAACTCCCGAGCGCCCTGCCACCTCTGTCACCCCTGCCCCAGTGGCGGGAGAACCAGCATGTCAGAGAGGTTTGGAATTCCTTAACCTCCCTCCAGGGCTAGAACCCTGCGCAGTCTCATTAAAAATTACGTGGAATCATCGGGAAGGTTGAAAGTATTTCAGAAACAGAGCACTAGACGGAGCCAGCGCTTGCTGACTTTCAGGCTCCTTGAGAGCACCTCCTGTTCACACGGATCTGGGGCGGGTTACTCGTGGGTCCCTGTGCATCATTTCTCAAGAACAAGGACAGGGCGTGCCATTGCCGGCGGAGTGAGCGCGCAGGCTGTCCCGTCCTCCCCCCCAGCCAAGCTCTCCCCCTCTCACCCCGGGGCCTGCAAGTCTTGAGTGATGAATAACAACCTCCCTGGTGCTAGCGCGGCCAGGGCACTCAAAGAACAGACTCCCAGTAGCTTTCAAAAGCAGAGTCTGTTGCCAAACACTTTGCCCCTCCCTCAGACAAGCAGACAGGTGCTGAGGGGCCACAGCCGCAAGCCCTGCAGGACAGAATAGACAGCGACGCCCCTTGACACAGAACTTGGGGGGGGGCCACATGAAAATATTGGGCTAACTTGAAACGCCCAAGGGGAGACTATGATCCCCGGGGAGGTGGGCGCTGAGAATGATGTCTCACCAGCAAACCAATGGGCACATCGCTGCTGAGCGCCCCCAGCAATGCGCCGGGACCCAGCCCGGACCTGCTGGGGTGCTGGGCAAAGGCTAGGCGCCCTTCGTTTATCCAAACTGTTCTGACCATCTTAAATGCGTAGGGTTTGTTTTCAAAAGTCATTGCCAAGGGCTTCTCTCATAGCCTGACTGACTCACCAGATCTGCCTTTGGTGGAGTAAACCAGGGCCGTTCAGGAAGTGTGCTGCCCAGAAGCTGAAGTTCCCAGCTGATGGCTTGTACTTTCCCTACGAAAATGACGACAATCTCTTTCCTGTAATTCAATACAGGTGCTGTGTGTGTGTGTGTGTGTGTGTGTGTGAGAGAGAGAGAGAGAGAGAGAGAGAGAGAGAGAGTGTGTGTGTGTGTGTGTGTGTGTGTGAGAGAGTGAGAGTGTGTGTGTGTAAGAGAGAGTGTGTGTGAGTGTGTGTGTGTGAGAGAGTGTGTGTGTGAGAGAGTGTGTGTGTGAGTGTGTGTGTGTGAGAGTGTGTGTGTGTGAGAGTGTGTGTGTGTGTGTGTGTGTGTGTGTGAGAGAGAGAGTGTGTGTGTGTGTGTGTGTGTGCAGGGAGGGCGGTGTTGAGGAAAATGGAGAAGATTGAAAAGAGCATCTGCGGAAAGTGCGAGAAAGAGAGCTGGCGCCACGGAGAAGGCCGCAGTCACAGCCCCGAGCCCGCAGCTCACTCCAGGCCGCCTGAGCCCAGGCGCACCATCTGACGCGGCCCCCATCAGCCTTCTACGGAGTGGACTGGCCCAGAAGAGGCTGAGAGCCACATGCACCCGGCGGTGGGGGCTTTGTCAGCTGAGTCCAACGAAAGGACAGTGACACCACGGGGGTAAGGACATCTTCCAGAGGACCCGGAGGGCAGGCCAGGGAGAGTCCCCAGAGCTCACATCAAGGCCAGAGAAGCTAACTCACGGGGCGTCGGGCAGAGTTTGCCTCGATAGTGGAAATAACGAGCCCTAACCTCAGTGCTGCTCTGTCTGTTCCTGCCTCACGAATCTTAAAAACGAGGGCCAGAAGACTCAAACGGTTTCTGAGTAATTTAATCACACATCCTTAAAAAAGGGAAAACTATTTCAGAGAACACAAAACTATAGAACACCCAACAAGGCCATATTCACAACATCTGGAATCCAATTAAAAAAAAGAAAAACCAGGGGCGCCAAGCAGCAGGAAAACCCATCGACTGAAACGGACCTAGAAGGACAGAGGTGACCGAATTCGTAGACAACGCCGTGAGGACTGTTAAGTCCAGAGGTTCGAGAAGTAGAGGAAAGAGCACAAGTTCACGGGAGACAGAAATGGTAAAAATACAGACAAGTCACAGTTCGCTAAAGCATGCGTGAAGGGGAAAGCAAAATATCTACCATCGCAAGAGGGGGGCTCAGCCTGGGTTCATGTCACGTAGATGGCGGCAACAGTGTGGCGGGGCGCAGGGCAGCAAGGCTGCTGCCTTTCCATCAAGTGGGAGAGGACTGATCCCCAATACAGTGTACAGAGAAAGGCGTAGTGTTCTCTGAGTTGCCTCTTCACTTTCTTGCTAGTGCCCTTTGTGATGCCAAATTTTTAGTTTGAGGAAATTCAATGTATTTGTTTTCATCGCCTGTATTTTTGCTGTCACAGCTAAGAAACTATTGCCTGATTCAAGGTTATAAAGATTTACATGTATACTTTCCTCTAAGGGTTTTATAGTTTTAGTTTAGGTCTCTGGTTCATTTTTAATTGACTTTTGCATATGATGTGAAATAATGGTCCAACTTCATTTTGGTTTTTGTTTGTTTGTTTGTTTGTTTGTTTTGCATACGAATAGCCAGTTGTCCTGGCACCATTTTAGGGAAACACTCTTTGTACCTTATTGAATTATCTTAGCATTCTTGGAGAAAAATCAACTGACCATAAATGTAAGGGCTTATATTTGGAAACCCAGGTTTATTTTATTAATTTATATGTCTATTCTTAAGCCAGTACCACACTGTCTATCCCCGTTGCTTTGTAATAAGTTTTGAAAGTGGGAGGTGTGAACCTTCCTACTTTCTCTTTTGCAACATTGTGTTAGCTGTTGTGGGTATTCCAAGTTACCATATGAATTTGGGAAAAAGTCTGCCAATTTATGCAAGAAAGGCAGCTGGGGTTTTTATAGGAATTATATTGAACCTGTAGGTCAACTGGGAAGTATTGTCATCTTAATAATATTGACTTTCAATTCATAAACATGAGATGCCTTCATTTATTTAAGTCTTCTTCATTACTTTCAATAATGTTTTGTAGTTTGCAGGGTATAATCTTGCACATCTCTTGTCCAGCTTATTCCCAAGCATTTTATCCTTTTGCTTTTTTTAAATGGAAGTTTTTAAATTTCGCTTTTAGATTCTTCACTGCTAATGTGAAGAATCTGCGACTTTGCTGGACTTGTTAGCTCTAAGTGTGCGTGAGAGATACCACCTAACAATTTGCTGTATACAACGTCTTACCGTATGCAGATAGTTCTAATTCTTCCTTTCCAGTCGGGATTCCTTTTCTTTCACTTGTCTAACTGCCCTGGCTAGAACGTCCAGCTAAGTGTTAACTAGGAGCAAGAAGGCGACACCTTTGTCTTCTCCCTGTTTTAGGAGCCCCAAGTATGATATAAGCTACGGGTTTTTCACAAAGTGCCCTTTATCAAGTTAAGACTGTTTCCTTCTATTGCTAGTTTGAGTGTCTTTATCATGAAAAGAGGTTGGGTTTTGTCAAATGCTTCTTTTTCTACTGAGGTGACCATGCAGGGTTTGGCCTTTATTAACATACTACGTTGTACATTGAAACAATCTCACATCCAAGGGCTAAGTCTCACAGTCACAGTGTTTAATCCTTTTTATATATGAATTTGCTCTGCCGATGTTTTGGTGCGGAGAGATGCATCTGTAAGCCTAATAGCTATTGCTCTGTAGTTTCCCTCCCTTGTAATGTCTTTGTCTGCACTTGGTGTCAGGTATATGGCTGCAGAGGAATGAATTGCTGTTTCTAATTATCGCCTCCCACTCATGCCTCTGCCTGTGGCTTGGCAGCTCCTCCATCTAGAGGTGCGATATACCTCCCTGGTCCACTGACAACGCTGCTTACGCAGCACGTGGCTTTCTTTCACCAAGAGGAATGTGAATGAAAGGGAAGGTGCCAGTTCTGAGTGCAGACCAGACAGCAGCTGATGCTTCCGTCTCATGCCTGTGCTCCTGCCATCACGAGAACATGCCCGCTGGACTGCTGGGCCAAACAGGAGAGGAGACACAGGAAGCCAACCTGGACTCAACCTAGAGCTGAGGAGCCAAGTTCAGTCAAGCTCAGTCCATATCATCCAAAGTCAGCCAACCCCATAGGTCAATGGACAAGAATAAATGATTTAAACCACTAAGTTTTGGGCTGGCTATCAGGCAACATTATTACGTGATAGTTGACGGACACAATATATGTTTTGATCATACCTTGCAGTCTGCCTATTCTGACACCTGGACCTCAAATACATCTGCCAGGTATTTGTGCAACCACCACTTCCTTTTGCTTCTCTTACAAATGGAAGAGTTTGCACCCCCTCTTCTGGACTAAGGAGCCATTTTAGATTTTTGTCAGCTGTGCAATGAGTATCTGGTATGAAAGGCAACAACTACGTTCAATTCAGCACACTCCAGACAGCCTCCCGCTCAGGCATTCAGCCAGAAAAATTCTCCTCCAGACAGCAGAA
The DNA here is from genome assembly GCA_004024925.1 of Scalopus aquaticus. Classification (NCBI taxonomy): domain Eukaryota; kingdom Metazoa; phylum Chordata; class Mammalia; order Eulipotyphla; family Talpidae; genus Scalopus; species Scalopus aquaticus. The sequence continues at coordinate 47,017 of PVIJ01001804.1, forward strand.
TCTCAAGGTCAAAAGATCAGGCCTTTTTTCCAAAAGAGAAATGATCAATTGTTCCCTCACTGAGAAGTTTGCAACAGGGAAAATGGTAATGGGAACCCCAGTTTCCATTCCCAGGATCTTCCTCCAGGCAGCTGGGGGTTTCCTGCCAAGCAGCTCTGAGCTTGCACTTTTCTTATTGGATGACATTACTTGTGTGGGGAAAAAAATGTTTTCTGCCTCAGTATCTTTGTGGTCAAAACGTGCTCAACTGCCTAGAGGTTCTTGGCCCTGAAAACCCGTAGACTGTGAGGAAGATCTGTGGGAGAATGGGCACAAAGGTACTTGGTAAACTTGATAGTTATTTCTAAAAGTGTTGGTAATTTTTCTGCTAACTATAGATCTGTATCTGCTAACTGTATCTTGCTCAGTTAAATGCGTATCCTTCAATAGATAAACTCTAATCAGGGCCTCCCTGGTGGCGCAACGGGTTAAGCGCAGCACTATGAAGCTATCCAGAGCCACTGCAGCACGAGTTCGATCCCTGGCCAGGGAGATTCCCACATGGTGCAGCAGACCTCTCCTGCCTTACCTGCTGCTCCCCTCAGCAGTGTACTTCAGTTGATCTGCCTGTTCTGCTCCCCACTCTCTCTGGTGAATCCTCTCACGCCCCACACCTCTGGCCTACACCCCAGCTTGTATGCATAAATAAATAAATCTTTTTAAAAAAAGATAAACTTTAATCACAGATGACAATCGTTTACCTAATCATTAAAACGATGTTCAAAATTGAAGAATAGAAGAGCTGGTTAATTCTTTTCTGGATATAGGAAAGAGTGTGTTCTGTGGTAAATAAATGTACGTGAATGAATGTTTATTTTTTTTAAGACTTTATTTTTACTTACGCATACAAGAGCTGGGGTGTAGGCCAGAGGTGCAGGGGGTGGGGAGCAGAGCAGACGGATCTACTGAAATACACTGCTGAGGGGAACAGCAGGCGAGGCAGGAGAGGTCTGCTGCGCCATGTGGGAAGCTCCCTGGCCGGGGATTGAACTCATGCTGCAGTGGCTGCCATCGCTTCCTAGTGCTGAGACTTACCCCCTTGCGCCACCAGGGAGGCCCTGTGAATGAATGTTTAAACACAGCAGCTTGCTGTTCGATGCCCCTGCCCTCGATCTTAAAACATGTTTTATTTATGTAGCTCTTTTCAAGAAGAGATTATAGATATCAAGTAGTGTTGATTTTTTAAATGAAAAAGGAGCACATTTTCTTGAGAACCAAAGAGAAAACCACAACTGTTTGCGTGGGGACTCCCAGTCTATGGCCGCTTCAGAATTCCTGTGAGTTTGTTTCTGTGAGGCAAACTGATATCTACCCTTCTTTTAGTAATCAAACCCCAATTTTACTCAATATAACTGTAGTTTAGCTTAAAGATTACATTTCCCCATAGCTCTGGGGGCTAGTTGTAGCCAAGTGACTAATTATTGGCCAATAAAATGTAAAAGGATATATGTAGAGCTGAAGGAAGTCTCTGAAGGCAGTTCCTTGAATTACCTTTCTTCTTCCTACTGCCTGAACAAGGATGTGGTGACTGGAGTCCCCAGTCACCATACTGGACCACGAAATGATTGAGAGGAAGCCACAAGCTAAGGATTAGAAAATAAAATAAGCCTCACCAGATTTTCGTGACAGCATGCAGTCTCCATACTGGCCCTAGACTATTACCTCCATGTTTCTTTTACATGAGAAATAATTTTCCTTCAAGCTAGCTTTGTTGTATAATGTACATTAACCTTTTTTAGGTGCAGGGTTCAATGAGTTTCAATTTATACAGTCATATAATCACCCCCACATTCAAGATGTAGAGTATTTCCATTCCACCCCCAAGAATTCCCGCAGGTTCCTTTGTGTTTAATCCCTTCTCCTATGCCCAGCTGTTAGCAACCACTGATTTGATTTCTGTCCAAATAATTTAGTTTGTCCAGAATGTCACATAATTGGAATCAAACAGTATGCAGGCTTTTGTGCTTGGCTTTTTTCACTTAGCATAATGCTTTTGAGAATTGTCATTACACGTATCAGTAGTTCATGCCTTTCTGTGGCTCAGTCACTATAATTTTACATGGTCACCAGCTGATAGATATTTGGTAATTATAAATCAAGCTACTATAATCATCTGTATACAAGTCCTTGTGTGGACATAGTTCATTTCTCTTGAGTGGGATTAATGAGTTGTATAAATGTTTGTTTAATATTTTAAGAATCTGTCCAACCTGTTTTTACCCACCAGCAATTGTTCTGAGTCTAAGCCAGCATCTGATAGTGCCAGAAGTTTCCATTTCACCCATTCTCCAGGAGTATAGTGGTATCCTGTTGTGGTTTTAATTACCATTTCTCCAATAATGTTCAGCATCTTTTCATGTGTATATATGTCATCTATATTTCTTCTTTTGAAAAATGTGTGTTCAAATCTTTGGCCAATTTTTTTACTGTCTTCTTAGTACTGAGTTGCCATTAGGATATAAGTTGTTTATGAAATGTGTGCTTTGTAAACACTTTTTCCCCAAGCGCAACATGTCTTTATTTTCTCAGTGCCTTTTAAAAAAACAGGAGTTTTAAATTTTGATGACGTTTAATTTACTAGATGTTTTTACGGCTTGTGTTTTCTGTGTCCTATTTAAGAATATTTTGTTTATGATATATTTTAATTTTTACATGTGGTCCAAGGTGGGGTGTGAAGTTCAATTTTTTTGCATGTAGTTATCCATTTATTCTAGCACTCTTTCTTGAATTACTATCTTCTTTCCACATTGAGTTAACTTGGCAACATGGTTAAAAATGAATTGCCTATATGTGTAGTGGACTATTTCTGGACTCTATAATGTTTCACTGATCTATATGTCCATATCTAGACATATGCTAATGCCATGCTGCCTTGATTACAGTAGCTTTAACATAAGTCTTGCAATCAGGTGGTGTCTTTCTACTTTGACCTTTTGTCAAAATTGTATCGGCTATTTTAGTTCCTTTAATTTTCTACATACATTTTAGAGTTAGTCTATCAGTTTCTACAAAAAAAAGAACTCTGGGATTTTTGACTAGAATTGATTTGAAACTACAGATAATTTGAGAGGTACTGACAACCTAACATTTTAAACCATCTGATCAATGAACATGGTATATCAAGATAGTTTGTTGTTACATGCAGCCAGCCTAATGCTAACTAACACATAGGCATTTATAACTCTTTATGAATGCAGCAGGTACTCAATTAAAAGAAATAGTTGGAGGTGTCAGAAGGGTATCAAAAAACACTGGAGTCAATCCGAAAGAGCTTTCAATCACCAAAAGTAAAACAATTTGAGCAACAAAATAATCATCTCATCAGATTATAGTCAAAGAATAAAATAAATATCCATGATATAAATAAATGACTGACTAAATTAATGGGGAAGAAGAGACAAACATTCCTTACATTAGAATTCCAATTAATAAATGCAGAAAGAATGAAGGAAATAGAAAATTACCCTTAGAACACTATAGTAATCACTGCTGAGGCACAACTCAGTGATGTATATGCACACATCAAAAGTAATCAGTATATGCACAATAAGTGTGTTACACAGTTCAATTCACTAAATGTCCATCATACCTTAACAACAGTGGAAATATATTAATCTTACTACATTCTAGTCTCTAGTGAAATTTCAACAATTTGGTGCTTCACTCAAAAGAAGATGATCTTTCTGCAAACAGAGGAACTGTTCTAATACCTATAGTTCAGCTATCAGAGCATATCTGAGGGAATTCTAGCAGGCTCTGAGGGTGGTCTGCCTTATGCCCTCACCCTGAACCACCCCAGGTACTGGCCCAACTTTCAATGGCCGACACCTCCATTTTTGCCTGAAAGATTTCTCGAGCTGCTGAAGCCTACTTTGCCTTCCCATTTGTCAGGCCGGAAGTGCCCAGGAATGAATGCCCCCAGAGGAACTGCCCTCAACCACCGACTGCTGGGAACTGATCGGTACTTCAATACCCCAGTGCCCTCACCCCTTGGTGGGGTGACTCAGCCGCATGTCCTACGCTTTCCCCAGAGTTCCAGAGTTTCTGGTCTCCAGTCGCCCGCAGAGGTAAGTCGCTTGCTGACTGCATTCCCGTCCTTGCCCCAAAGCCCCACTTCCCTTCTGGCATTTCCTTGAATCCTTAACTCAGGGATGGCTTCTGGGAGGGTCACCCAAACTAATACAAAAATGTAGTGGGCACACTGAGTGAATATATGAACATCTCTTAGAAAAATTGATAAGGAACATACACTCCCCTTGACTAGAAAAACTACCAAGAATTTCAAGCACCTAAACACTTGTTATTTTTTTCAGCCTCCAAATATGCTTTAGAATTACTATCTATAAAATCAGTGCAATTAAAAATAAGCAATAATAAATGCAATTAGTTGATCTGCTTCCCCCTATTTCTGATGGGTAATTCGGGCAATTTGGCCATGACTCAGTTTATTCTCAGCCTAACAGTATGTATTTGTCACTGTTCAGCAATTTTTCACCCCTGGGGTTTTGTTTCTGCTCTCCCTTACTTGTTTGCTTTCATAAGATATCAGAGAAGAAAGGGAGAAGGCAAGCACACAACAGCAGCTATATAAGGCAATCATTTATCCGAATGAGAGGGGGTGCTGAGCTTGAGGGTTGAAAAGAGTGGGCTGGCGATGAGAAATCTGCATTGTGGATTAACATGGCAATTAAAAGCCACGAGAAAGCTAGGTATTGGAAATGAAGTGGTTGTAGAAATAAGAGCAGCTGATGTGGTTACTCAACACCTCTTAGGAGAGACTATTAGTGATTTTGACAGATTCCCAAAAATGCCCCAATTCTTTGCTTTCCTCTATATCCACACTCCCCTTGCCAGTTAACTTTGCAGAGCGCATCTGCTGTGCCTTGGGGCTCAGCCACGTGGCTTATTTCAGGACAACAGGATGCAGGAGAATATAACAGAGGCTTCAAAAGAGGTTAAGTGATTAGACTGGCTCGTTCTTGTCCTTGCCCTCACCATGAGAACATGCTAGGGTGGCCGCAGGTGGGTGAGGGACACAGGCTGCTGAGCCAAGCTGGCCCCTCAATTTAGCCACGGCCACCTTGAGCCCTCTGGCAATGCGCTCCTGTCTAGATAGGTGAAGTGAGCCCAGACAAAACCACATACACCGTCCAGCTTAAATCACCAGCCCACAGACACGTTAGTTAGATCTCTACTTACTGTTGTAAGTCACTGAGTTTTGCAGTGGTTTCATACATGGCATTTTGATGGCGATAGGCAATTAATACAGTAAGGTAATCTTTCTTGGGGCAATAAGACCCAAAATTCACATAAAAATGGATAAATGCAGCAAGTCACCTGAGAACTCATAAACATCTACCTAAGGGGTGGATTCTAAAAACACCCGGATCAGAGGCCGCAAACTGGTAGGCCACCATCACATCCATTCCAGAGACACAGTCCTAGGGAGCGGTGACGCGCACTCTCAGGCCCTCTTTGAAGCCAGCCAGAATGTGAGCCTGCATTATGGAGCTCACCTCTATTCATTTAACTTCTTTCCTTACTAAAAAGTGGCTATAAAGTCTAAAGCTAAGCCCTGGGGTCAGAAAAACTTGACTCTGTGCAACAGACAGGATTTGATCAGAGATAGAACAATGGGAATGATGGAGAATAGGAATTGATTATAGGGATTTGACCTTCAATTATGGGAATTGGTCAAAGCCTCTATCTGGTTGGTTCTGCTGCTGCAGAGCCTGCAGTCAGAGGCCTGAGGTAGGTGAGAACAGTTCCAACCAACCCCTCCCTACACATTAAAAAATCCAAAAGTGTCTATTTTAGAGGTGTGAGGAAACCTTTTCCAGAAGTCTCCCTAACAGACCTTTGTTGACATCTCATTAGCCACAACTGGTCACATGTCTACAATTTAGCCTCCTAACTGTGATTATCTCCACACAGCATGTTCTCTGCTTTTGGTTATTTGTTCCAAAGTACAATTATTACAAAAAGCAAGATAGTGCTCTTTAATTTTTTAAAGAAAATGTAAAGCTAAGTCAACTCTGTGATTGACATCATTACCCTCCCGCCAAGTTGATCACTGGAGTGTTTATATACTGAGTCAATCAGTGTCTGAGTGGTTAAGCGCCTCACCCCCAGAATCACAAAGCTCCCCATTACCTGAACCAAACTGGGTTTCTAATAGCAAAGTATAATAGGAGCGATGGGTGGGTGGTAGCTTTCTTGTGTCTTCATTTACTCAGCATTTACTTTACACCTGTAACCATATCAAGAGCACCAGACATGAACACTCCACAAAAAATGTGCACAGTTAGGGGGCGAATTTCTCCATGGCCCAGAGAAATAAGTGTGGTCTGTGTGACTTTCAGAGGAAAGCTTAAAAACAGACACAGAAAACGGCCTAAGCACATAAAAAGATGCTCATCATAGTCACTAGGGACATGCAAATCAAGACCATGATGAAGTACCACTTTACAGCCACTGGGATTTTCCAACAACATGGAAAATAACAAGTACTGGTGAGGATGTGGAGAAACTGAGACCCTCATACACTGCTAGTGAGGCTATACAATGATACAGCCCCTGTGGAAAACAGCTTGGTAACTTCTCAAAAAGTTAAACACAATCACCACGACATAGCCATTATATTCCTAGGTGTCTAGACCCCTCCCCAAATCAAACATTTGTCCACACAAAAACTTTGACACAGGGCCTCCCTGGTCGCGCAGCGGTTGAGCGCTGCGCTGTGGAGCTGTCGGCAGCGCGCGATGCGAGTTCAGCACCCAGCCAGGGAGAATCCCACACGGCGCAGCAGACCTCTCCTGCCTCGCCCGCTGCTCCCCTCAGCAGTGTACTTCTGATCTGCCTGTTCTGCTCCCCGCTCTGTCTCTGGTGAACCCTCTCGCTGCCCCACGCCTCTGGCTTGTACCCCAGCTTTAAAAAAAAAAAAAACTTTGACACAAATATTCCTATGAGGATTACTGATAATGGCCAAAAAGTGGAAACAACTCAAATGTCCATCAATGAATGACTAGGTAAACAAACGGTATATAATACATACAATGGAATATTATTCAGCCATAAAAAGGGAATCAAGTCCTGCTACACGCGACAATGTAGAGGAACCTTGAAAACATGATGTTAAGTGAAAGAAACATGACAAAAGGCCACTCTTGGATGATCCCATTTCTATAAAGTGTCCACAACAGGCAAATTGCTAGAGACAGAAAGCAGAGTAGCGGCTGCCTAGGGGCTGCAGGGAGGAGAATGCGGAAGGACTACTCAGTGGGTATAGGGATTCTGGGGCAGCAGGGAGGGGAAGGAAATGAAAATTTGGAACTAGACGTGGTGGTTACACAATACTGTGAATGTACTAACTGCCACTAATTGTTCACTTTAAAATTGCTACTATTATGTGAATTTTATTTCCATGTTTTCATTCTTAAAAAATACATATGGAGAGAAAACAGCTTTCCCCACCTTACTGTTAAGAATAAAATGTTTGGAACTACTACAGCCATTCGTGATCAGGAAAAGACGATTTCAGGGAATAACAACCTTCTGAAGATGGCAGAGCAAAGAGATGGAAGGAACCTGGGTTCTGGATGGGTTAGGTTGCCCGTCAGTGAATCTGCCACAAACCACTCCTCAGGACTTTCTACTTTGCAAGATTAATAAATTCCCCTATTAAGAAACCCTAAGGATGGGATGTTTGCCAATTGCTTTTTACTTTGTTCTCTTATTTATATGAGCTGCCTGGAAGCTGCTGCAAGGCTTCCAGAAATTTCCCTGAATGATTCCAGATACTCCCATAAACATTTTCAGGCAGCCCAGCTTTGAAAACACCCCTCTTCTACCTGCAGAAACCAGACACACACCATTTCTGTTATAAAAGCCAAGCCACGTGACCCTAACCATCTTAGACTTCCCGAAAGTAGACGGCAGAACAGAACACGGATCTCATCTGCAGTCCACGGGCACTTGAGATTCTACAGTCAGAAGGAACCTGACATCCGAGAGTGGCTTGCTTTCTCTAGTCCCAACATCACTTCGATTAATTTTAGTGTTTCTGTACATGCTGGGGCCTCTTTTCACTCCCGTGTTCACACACACACATGCACACACTCACAGCACATTCCTGGAGAAACGCTTTTTACCTTAAAAATCACCCAGAAATCACAAATCCGTTAGTTGTACAAACTTCTAGTTATAAAATAAACAACTCATGGGAATAGAATATATAGCATGGGCACTACGTTAATACAAATTTATTGCACACTAGCAAGCTGCTAAAACAGATCTGAAAGTTCTCATCGTAAGACAACAGATTTCCTAGCTATGAATGAGGATAGCCGCTAACTGGACAAACAGTGGTGATTGTGATAGACACGTGATCATCTCACAACCTACACAAGTATCAAATCATTATGCTATAAACACAAAATTAGTAATTTTAATTATATCTCAATAAAATAGTGATACCCTCTTAAAAAAAAAAAAAGCTAAACTCAGTTCAACCAACCATTAAGGGGTACATGCCTATTATGGAGAAGTAGGCCTCGACATCATCTCTTCCCTTCACAGAGGAGGCAAGGGAACAAAGCAAACACAGGGCAATAACAACCCCTGTCCTTCAGCGCAGGCGTGTGGCCAGTGGCTCAAGCTGCTGGAATGGTCTGTGTGTGAGCAGGCCGAGCGGCGTTTTTCCCCACCGAGATTCGAATTGGAAATAGTTGCCAACACATTAAAAGAGAGGCAAGAATTCTTTGACCAATGCTTTGCAAGTAAGTTCTGCTGTTCTCCTCGCCAAAACTCTTAGGTGTGAGCTCTGAGAACACAAAGGTTCTTAATTTTAATGAAATCCAAGTTACCAGCCTTTTCCCTGTATGGTGACTTATAGGCCGTTTGAAAAAAAAACTATGAAATTCACAAAGATATTGTCTTATGCTTTCTTCTAGAGGTTTTATTGTCTTACCTTTCACATTTAGATCTATGACCCATATTGAATTAATTTCTGTGTGTGGCAGGGATCCAGCTCCATTTTTTTCCACGTGGATATCCAATTGCTCCGGCACCATTTACTGGAAAGACCATCTCTTCCCCGCTGAATTACGATGGCATCTGTATTGTAAATCAAGGGGCTGTGTGTGTGGATGTGGGTCTGGGCTCGCTTCTGTAACTCGATCTCCTTGTGTAACATTTGCAACAATACCGCACTCTTAATTACTGCAGCTTTATAATAAGTCTTGAAATCTAGTGAAGTAAATCCTCCAACTTCGTTCTTCATGCGGATGAACGCTTAAAATCGGTGCCTGGACACTGCCTCCACAAAAAAAGTAAGGAATCTTCTGGGGGGGGGGTCAGGGGGATGTGATAATGAGCTTTGCTCAAGGAATCAGAAACCTAGTGAGACAGAAGCCTTACGGGAATGATCTAGAGCCACCTTTAGAGACAGAGCACACAAGCTTGCGCTTTTCAGTCCACACCGCTTGTCAGTCCACGACAATTGTTCCCCGCCACGGAGGCAACCAGGCCCACACTGGCCTCATCTTCCTCCTGATTCGGGACTCCTGTATGAGGGCCTGTTGAGGTAGCTTTGGCCCCACGAAGGCACGGCCCCGGTAGTGGTGAAGAGAAGCTACACTGCTCGAAATAACAGGGGCAGGCGGAGAAGCCCGCGACCCTCCTTGGGCTCATGGAGGACATCGGGGCCAGGCCAATCTCCGCGGCTGGGCTGTCTGTGTCCTACAGGAAGCCGAGCAGCAGCCTCAGCCTCGATCCACGAGCTAACCTCCTAGTTGCAGTAAGCAAAAGTTTGTAGCCGTTGCCAAATGTTCCCTGGGGCACGGGACAGAAGTGTCCCCAGTTGAGAACTACTGAGACCTAGTGCAGAAACAGAAAAGGCGGGGGAGCCGCACTGGGCTCCAATGACCAGCAGGACTGCGCAGACCGCGCCTCCCCTCGGCCAGCAGAGGCAGAACCATGTCTACAGAGCGGGGTGGAAGGACCACTTTGAGGGTGGCCTGGGTGGCGCCGCAGCCAGCAGAGCTGCACCACACTCCCGGGGCCTCTCTCACCGCCAGTCCGAGCACCGGTGTCCCTGGGAGCTGTGCGACGGGAGGCCCGGAAGTGACCTGTTTACAGCGCCATCTTCCCAGTCTCTGGGCTCTGCCGTTCCCCACTCCACCGCATCCTCCCTGCGCGTGCGCGATGTGAGCCTGGTGTACACGACGTTGGGGAGAAAGAGATGGTCCCTCTAAGTAACTGCTAGAAGCTCAGCAGAGCCAAGGAGACGAGAAAAGACTCAGCCGCTGCACCATGCCCCGGGCCTCCCAGAACCCCACAGGACTGAGCTGCAGCCTCCCACCGTGTGGGCTGAGGTTCATGCCCCTTTCATTTACATTTCAAAGGCCCTGCATCACAATTCTCTGTATCTGTATTTAATTTGCTTTGCTTTCCTTTATTTCATCCCCCAAGCATTATCTTTCTTCCCCTTGGCTTTCCTTCAGCCGTGGGGCTTTGAGTAAATGGAACACAGGGTGGAGGCTGTGCTCTGTTCCTCGGGGCTGGACCAACAATGGGAGTGCGCAGTCCCAGGTAGAAGAATAAGGGGTGCATTCTCTGGAGAAAATTTAAAATGATAAACAACAAAAAAAAAATCTGTCTGCTTTTATCATCACCATGCATCAGCAACACTGAAATTGTTTAGACATTGGTCAGTGATAAAATGCTCCTCCCAACCCCCCAAATAATGTTGGCCTATGTTTTAAACAGTTACTGTGGTTACGACTGTTTTAAAAATATATATCAGAAGCTTCCACAACATCAGCAGAAGACATAAATACTTACATAGATCCATGTAATACTTATGTCTTCTTGCTGATGTTGCTTTTGCTTATGTTGCTATAGGGAGCTCACAGGTGAATCTTAAAAAACTTTCACACAATTTCTGTGCCAATTCCTTTCTTCTGCCAAATCTGCTAAGAGAATCTCAGGACAAATAAAGGATGTTATGGCTCGGTTGTAGCACAGTCCCACACAACCTTATCCTCAAAGGTGAAGATCCATCTTCAGTTTGAAAGAAAAATTCAGTGAGCAGAGAAACCAGGTAGCTGCAAGCACAAGCCGCATTTCCAGATCACCTGATATTTGAAAAACAATATGGCAGGACTCTTTGGAGTTGAAGTCTGCCATGAAGATGCCACACTTGGAGCCTTCTCTCTCCTGGCTCAGGGGTTTTTCGGAACTGTTAAATTCAACTGAGAACTCTTGTTCAAAAATGCTGGGTATTTCACAATTCTAATTTCCAAACTCTTCACTTTTACCTTCTTACAAGTCTTCTGGCCAAAGAAACAGAACAGCTCTGTATCTCTTGGTTCTTCCGGGGCCCCTGATATCTTTCCTCAAAAGAAAGCACCGCGGGCAGAAAGTCTCACGTCATCTACTCGGACTCCTGCCTACCAGGGTTTAGTCCCTCATGTTCTGGGCTTTGGTCCTTCCTCCAAACATATGCCAGAAGATGTGTAACAAATCAAACTAAGAGGTTTGGTTCATGTCAGAAACACTAGTTTACAATCTTCCAGTGAAGCAATTCCTTTCTAGGGGGTAGGAAAAAATTGGGAGAACACAAATCACTCCTTGAGTATCAGTGACTTCATGCATTTGTGCTTACATTTTGAAAGGAGCTTAATCTCAGGGCACTTTATGCTTCTCAAGACACTGCAAGGCCTTCCATCTGCAAGGCCTTCCATCTGGCCTTCAGCCAACTCTTGCCACCTCCTCCCCTCCACACTCTGTCTCCACCCATTTCAGCCAGAGGAGAATGTTTTGTAGTCCTCAGAATACACCATGCTCTCACCCTGTCTTCCCTTAGCATACACAGTCTCCTCAGCCCAGAACACCCATTTCTTAGTTAATGCCTCCACCGCTGGAAGACTTTTCCATGAAGTCTCCTGGATCTCCACAGTCTGAATTAGTTGCCCCTCCTATATGTTCTGAGTGACCAAGCCTTGTGTCTTCTGGCGGACACTGTGCTCACCACAGCTTTTTCTTCATGAGCTGAAGCTAGACTACATTTCCCAGTCTGCCTTGCAGTTATAACTGTTATCATGTGACCAAGTTCCAGGAAATGAAATATGCATAGTGTCACTACTGTGAAGAGAAACTATTCTTTCTAGTCTCTTTTGTCCACACACAGGTTAAAAGGAAAAAACTTTTTAGCTCTAGAGGAAGAAGTCTGGGTCCCTGTACAACCACAAAGAAAATGGCACAACAAATACCCATCCACTCTGGACTGTAAGGAAAGAAAAAAAACTTTCATTATATCAAGCCAATGAACTCTCAGGGTTCTTTGTTACAGCATTTTCCTACCCTAGTACATCATAACACCTACCGTACAATGCATTGCAATTCATTTTAGGTCTCTGTGAACTCCTTAAGGGAAGGGTTTATATTTTACAGGTCTCATTTCTGGCTCCTAACATAGTGCTAAAGACATGGTAGGGACAGAGTAAATATCTACAGAAGGTGAGTAACTTCAGAGAGGGTAAAAATGCTTGAACAGGCACTGCAGCACAGCAGAAACTCTGCCCCAGGAGGATTTTATCCTTTGTTCTGAATAGCAGAGACCCTAGATGAGTCAGTTTCACCCCGATGCACCACAGTTTCCTTGACCATAAAACGAGATTGGCTAGATTAGTAGTTTGACTTTAGTAAGGGTCGGCATCACTGGAAGGGTTATGAACACAAAGATGGTTAGGCCCACACCCAGCAATCTGGATTCGACTGATTTGGGGTGGGTCCCAAGAAATTGCATTTCAACTAAGTTCCCAGATGATGCTGGCACCATTGGTGTGGGACCACACTTTGGTAACTACTAACCTGGATGATTACCGATCTCTTTTATCTCTAAAGTGAGTGACCCAGTGATCCCCACCAACGGTTTGGAATCCCCAGTGTCCCAAGTTAATGAGCTAAATCACAGATGATTTCTCCAGAGTTAGTTTGGCCTTTGGTTCTACTAGATTGGAAATATTCTTCTTTGTAGCCTACCATTTACATCCACAATGTGCAATAATACCCCACCGGAGAGAAGACTGGTACCTCCTAAGTCATTCAAATTTTAAAGGTAAGAAACTGCAACTGGGGTACCAGATCCCTTGGTCAAGATTTCAAGCCAACTCTTCCTGATGTCTCCTCCTTCACCCCCCCTACTCTAGCAAAGAACACGGCTATGGGGATATTTTTGTGTAAAAAGAATACTGACAACATGAAGCAAATAACCTAACCCCACATTAATCCAAGTTTTCAATTCAGTGGATCTTTAAATACACTGTGGCCTAGCCAGGACACCCCACGATTGCCTGGTGTTCGCTGTGAACAGACACTGAAGGACCTCACTCAGACCACCACAAAGTAGATATAACCAAGTCTCAGACTTTGATTTACTGGAAAAGACCTCCAACTCCTTTTCATGTCACTCGCATTAAGTGCACCAGATCAAATGCAGATCACAATATAATGACACCAAGACGCCATAAAAGCCACACTTAGTTATCATACATTTATTTTTAACATAGCACCCCAGTTCACATCATATACATTTTCCAAAGTTGGCGATTCTTTACCTACTAAGTTCTTCACAGAGTTCCCAACAAGTGTGAAAAGAGGCAGTAAGGTTAGCTTGAGTCTACAAGTCACAATCCAAATATAGGAAACCCTGTATTTATGTTTAAGACCATATACATAATGTTCCCAGTGCTTAGCAAACAAATGAGACTTTGAGTAAAATAGTAACACAACTTGTTAGCACATTATCATGAAAAGACAGTAGGCATCAAATATATACTTTGCCATTATTCATTTTACTGTTCATTGTACCTGTAGTGAAAAAATATACATTTGTACTTTCGAAGTTAAAATAGACCATCAGCTCATTATCTCTCCTGGCCCATAGCTATAAAGGTTAAAATGGCTCTTCCTGCCTCTGGCTCACTTGAACATCTTATTTGTGCTGAAGACAAAAACAATGGTGGTGCTAAAGAAAGGGGTAGAGTTGGCTCCCAAGGTGGGTGCAGTGGAAGCTCTCACACAAGGCGCTTAAAACAAAATGAAACAACACAACACAGCTCAGCTGAACCACTCTCCATATGATAGGGCTACTGCACCCGCTATTTAGTTGACTGAAGGAGCACTAGGATTGAATCTTGTCACAGAGTGCTTTAGGGTGGAACTAGTACCTTAAGTTTCCCTTAAAGTTCGGCATCCTACTGTCTTCAGTTGTAAACCCACTTTCCCCAACCGCCCCTGGCCATGAACTTAGCTTAGAACAAGACAAGAGAACTCACAAAACACAAAAAATAAATATTCTCCAACTGTTGAGAACAGAGCAAGGTTTCTGTAACTAGAACAACTTCTTTTAATCAAAATCCTACACTGCCCTTGCAGAAAATGTTCCTTTATCATCATATGTTAGTCAAAGTAGAAAATAACTACACACCTAGAAGCAGTCGCGCGCCTGGGCTGAGCTGCTCGCACTAGCAGATGGGCTGTTTCAGGGGCACCTGTAAGGCAGTCTCTGAAGGCCTATGTTTGGGAAGGAAAGCAGCTCGTAGAATGTGCTGGCATTGCTTCGAAAGGCTGGTCCTCCATACCTGCTGTTCTCACAGTTGTTCTTGGGAGGTCTTGTGACAGGATGAGCTGCTTACAAAGAAGCAAGCAGGGTGGCTACAGGTAAGACCCACATTCTAAGTGCCATTAGTGACTGCTGCATTGACCCTGGTGGGCAGTTGCCCTTAGCCCATGCCAAAGGAGCAGCAAGATATGCCAGCCCAGAATCCAAAAGCCCAAATCCCCAATTCTTACTAGGAACTGGGGCCACACTGAGTCATGATGCAAAAAAAATTAAATAAAAATAAAATGCCCATTACTCAATATAAATTCAAGTGTTCTTTTGAAATCAGTTTTAAAAAAGCTCACTT
The DNA here is from genome assembly GCA_004024925.1 of Scalopus aquaticus. Lineage (NCBI taxonomy): Eukaryota > Metazoa > Chordata > Mammalia > Eulipotyphla > Talpidae > Scalopus > Scalopus aquaticus. The sequence goes on from PVIJ01001804.1 coordinate 62,028, forward strand.
GAAACAGAGTAAACCATTTAGAAAGAGAAACCAAAGCTACTAGTGCTCCATTTAACTAGAGGAGAAAAAGGCCTTTCAAGTGATAATTAATTTTGTTCCTAGTCACAATGTTTAAACCACAGCCTACAGAGTCCTACTTGTCAATATGGGAAGATCTGGGCACTATGACATTTGAAATTCTTTTTTCTTATATTTAAGAAATAACATCTCCTTGGTGATAGTTAGTCAGGAGGTGTGATTCCAGCATGTGCACCAAATGCTTTTAGCACTGAGGTGTTACACTGTGATTGAGATCTTCCTCTGCTCCTCAGAAGACGACCTTGGCATTGGCAATGACCATCTAAATTGCAAGAAACACATCCATTTTACATTGTCCCCTTATTGATCTTCTTCACCACATCCATTATTACCTCGGCTATGAGATCATTTAAGAAACAGACTATAGAATCAAGTCACATATGAAGAGAACAATGCTTTATGATAGTTCAGACATTGGTAAGATATCAAAGGAAAATTCATGTTTTTGATTACTCGCCCTAAAATATTCTGAAATTGAACATTTGTGATCCAAGTAACCAAAGATATATTGAAGAGAACTATAACTTACTACATATTGAGTTCATTTCAATCGCAGTAGTCTATTTTAAAAACAAACTCCCATTAGGAATACAGGAATGGAATCCATTCAAAGCAACAGCTGTCAAAAGTGCTGCCAACAAACTCAGAGTAATTTATTGCATCATGAAAGGTGAGGTGTTCAGAAGAACAAATAGTATGATCATATTCTTTCCCTTCAGTTTTATTTTTTGCTTCAGTCCAAGAGAAATACCAAAAACTCATCAAAACATTTTTTCATATTTTAAATCTGACTAAATCAACAAAATTCAATATGGTAAACAGATGAAACCCTTCCAAACAATGTCTAGTATTGCTAGAGACTAAAAGACTTAACTTAGACTCGAGCTGACATTCCAACTCTGCTGCCAGCTACAGCTCTGTCTGTCTTCGTGGACCAGAACTGTGGCTTCTCAGGGTGCACGTGCAACCTGCAGGAGATGGGGGTAGGCCCTCCTGGCCTGGTGCTCCATTTTCCAGTGAGAGCAAAATGGACACAGCTTCCAGTTAAGCTGCCTCCTCTACCAATGAGGCCCAAAGCACTTTTCTAGTATTTTTATAAAGCAGCTAGATCCTTCCAACTAAGACCAATACCTGCCTTGATTACATCATGCACCTCCATTCCAGGTTGCCTACCTGCTGGTCTTACGGGATAGGGATCTTGCAACAGCGGTACTGCTACAGCTATACAAGAAACACTGTGCTACCCACTAAGTCCACTAGCAGCTCCGACTGTGCTTTCACCCTTGGGACTCTCAGACCCCTGTGGGGAAGACCACTCAACAACAAGGCCATTAAACCCCCATGGTCATTTTACAGAAGAGGTATAACAGTGATTTCAAAAATCCAACCATCCTATAAGTCACATAAAAGACTCACAGAAAGATTACCAGAAATTACAACCCTAAATTCCAAGTATACATCCTAAGACAACAGGGAAATAGGGATGACCACTAGTTAGGTGATAATAAAGATATAAGGACACGTGTATGTGCCTATGTATTTAAATGTCTTCTAAAAATCTTCTAAGCAGCTAATAAACTGTAGCTACTAATAAGTACAGTCGAGAAAGTTGAGTACAGGTATTACTGTTGTGTGCCTTAATGCAATGCCTATCTGAAATTATTGGTGACACTATGCAACTCACAGGACTTTGATTGTCCAATGCAAGTGTTTCCCTTCAATGAAAACCAAGCCGACGAAACAAAACTCAACCTCATTTGGCTCACTCTGGCATTGGCTTGATGGGGGAAACATGTCAACAGTTTTTATGCACAATACAGGCTGGCATTCCTAAGTTCCCATGTCTGCTGAATGGCTATGAAGTGCTATCTCGAGTGAGTGTGTGTGCATTAGACGAGAACGAGACAAAGTGCATGCACTAGTCATTCCTGGATTGAATGTGCCAGAAGGCGAACATGCCATGAAATGTCTGCGATGAGGACACCGCTGCACAGTTGTTGCCGCCCCCAGATATCAGAACATGGGAAAAGAGGTTACTTAAAAAAATTTGCACGTACCCATTCTTAATCTTGGAAAGGGCTTGCACCTATCCAAATCCCTTCCCACAGAGACAAAAGGGGGGGGCAGCCAAAAGGGAAGGAAAGGGGGATAGTCCAAGTTCTGTGATTTTCAAAATCAATCTATTCAAAATCCTTTAATATGCACAGAATAGAGTCAACAATTTACTTTTCCTCGGAAAAACATCTGCTTGAGTCCTCCCCTTCTACCATTAGAAGATTGATATGAAAGCATTCAATAAATGTCTACTTTTTCTCAAAGCTCTCAGCTCTCTTGAAATCAAGGCTTAATCCTACACACTGCAAACCTGTCCTAAACCACTTCAAGAAGGAGACTAGGCACACCCTCCTGCCATCCTAAACACAGGAAAATGAGCAAAATGCACAAGAGAGAGCATTGCCTGCCAGGTCACTCCAAGTGACGTGAAGCTGCTGTGCCCCAGGCCCGCAAGGGGTGCCCGTCGGGGGCAGCGCAGGCTCTCCAGAAGCCGCAGCCCTCGGCACTGCTGCAAGAGACTGACTTCTGCGACTGCAGCTTTCATTTTACAACATTTACACTGGAGTCAGCTGGGCTCCTCTGGCCAGGCGACCCAAGAGCCAACCACTCCCCAGGGGAACACTTCGCAGAGAACAAAATGGCTGTAGACCCAGTGAGAGAAAGGTTTTCTCTTGTTATGTCTTCCCACCCAATAGTCTCATCCTCACAATCCACATTAAAATAACAAAGACAACAATAATTACCTAAGATTGTTAAATTGGTGGTAACAATCGATTCCCCTTTCCCTGTTTGAATACCTGGGTTCAAACAACAAGTATTTATTGATCCAAACAGTCTCATCAGCCTTTCCTATTTGATGGTGGTTCCCAAAGGCATGTATTTACAGATATGCTGCCCCACGCAGGGTAAGAGTAAGGACCCACGACGATGTACTTATTCCGATTGGGCGACGCAGTTAAAGTGGAATGGGCTGACCCAAAAACTTACGTAAAAGCACTGAGTCGTCTGGCTTGATGGCCTCACCTGGCCAAGTGAAACAGATCATTGGCAAAATGTCCACGTTACAGGGATGGAAAGAATAGAAAACAATAGCCATGTATTATTTATAGCTAGACCGAGTATCAAAATGGCACTGGAGAAGTAATTTTTGGCATCGGGTGGTGGAGGGACACAGTGCCAGTCTGAATCGGACGCTTTTGCTTTATTTTAGCTCTAGTTTTTACTATCATCATGCCAAAGACTATCTAGCAGGAATTCCAAATATGCAGGAAACCAAGCTACTGTATGATATATGTACAAAAATAAAACAAGCATCCTGAAGGTACTGGAATATAAGGTTTTCTAAAAATTATAAAGTCTTTAAATAAATAATGCTCTAAATTATTTTTATTTGCTAGACGACTGATTTTTTTGGTAAGGAGCAACATCTAACACCTTAAGAATGGGAGATAAATTCCACTGATAATTACAATTTCAAGTGTGAAGATCAGCTGTATTTTTTCCACCACAATAAAATGCCTAAGTGAAGTACAAGAGAAAGGGTGATGTGGATTATACTCCACTGCTCACAGCTTTTGACACAATCAGACATCTATGACAAGTAATTGGGTTGAAACATTCAAAGGAAAGATCTTGGCAGAAAAGGTCACCCACTGTTACTTGAATCTTGGGGGTCACAACACAGTAACAGGACGAAGTTGTTCCAACTGGTTTTCCAACGCAATCCGTTCTTGATGAACCTCCTGCATTATACAAATCAGAAAGAAGAAAAACAAAAAAGCGAAGGGGTCATTTTCTGGGTTCATCCCTACTTCATCAGGTATTAGAAAGAAACATAACAAGACCCACAAACACTTAAGTGCCACATGACTCAAGGACAAGTGGATTGGATGGTGGCATAGTTAAAGCCGGTGACTAGACAGAGGAGGTGTCGTACCTTGTGATCTCTGAACCCCTTTCTGAGGATGATGCAATGAAACTGACTGACACACATCTCCACCCTCTCCTGCCACTTTAATGTCACCTTCAGTTTTAACGGACCAGTGGCTGGCAGAGAATGACATTAAAATTTTAAAAAAATGGATTGGGAGGGAGAGAGTAAGCAAAAGTAGACTCCTAGTACTGAGGTTAACATCAGGACTCAATTTTTATCTGCAACGTGGAAACAACCTATCATACTTGAAAGATGCTTAGAGAGTAGATCTTAAATGCTGCTACCACACACAAGCAATGGCAATCATGTGATGGGAGGAAGGTACCAGCTCACCATACTGCGAGGGTCATATTGCAACATGTAAGTGTGTGAAATCAACATGCTCTACGCCTTAAAATGACACAACGCTGTATTGTCAATCATGTCTCAATAAAGCTGAAAAAACAATTGAAGTACCCCATGGTCCAAGAGCCCCACTTCTGGGCATATATCCGAAGGGTCTGAAGGCAAAGAGCTATCTGTACCCACGTGTTCACCCAGCATCGGTCACAACAGCCAAGACACGGAGCAACCTAAGCGCCCACAGGAGGGTCAGTGGAGAAAGGAAAAATATATACACAGATAACGAAATCTTATTCCGTAGGAACAGAAGAAATCCTGCCACTGTGACAGCATGGGTGAGCCTGGAGGAGATTATGCTGAGTGAAATAGCAACACGCAGAGGACGCCACTTCCATGAGGCATCTAGAGCAGCCGGAACTCACTGAAGCACAGCATCGCCAACTCAGCACACACACAGGACACAATCTCATTGTAAAATGATCAAATTTTTTCAAAAGACTTCAGAAGATAAAATAGGTAAGAGGTAAAGGATCACAGCGAAAAGCACTCAATGTAACCAAGCAAAAATAAAAATTACATCACCATAGAACAGCAAACGCTGGCGAGAATGTGGGGCAAGCGGAAGCCCCCTCCACTAGGGGTGGGAGCACAAAATGCTACAACCATTGGGAAAAATCAGCAGTTTCTACTAAAACTAATCAAACACACTCACCACCTCTCCTACTAATCTTAATCCTCGATATCTACCCAAGAGAAAGGAGAACATTATTTCCACATAAAGACTTACTCAAGAATGTGGTGTTCAAAACAGCCCCAAACTGGAAGCGTTCAGGTGTACATCAATAGTAGAATTGTGTATATGTACCACATCTTCTTGATCCAGTCATCTATTTTTGGGCATCTGGGTTGTTTCCATACCTTAGCTATTGTAAACAGTGCTGCAATAAACATGCGGGTGCATGTGTCCTTTTGGATTAGTGTTTTTGTGCCCTTTGGGTAGCTTCCCAGTAGTGGTATTGCCGGGTCATATGGAAGCGCCATTTCTAGGAGTTTGAGGAAACGCCATACAGCTTTCCATAGTGGTTGGATCAATTTGCATTCCCACCAGCGTGTAGGAGAGTTCCTTTTTCTCCACATCCTCGCCAACATTTGTTGTTACCTGTTTTTTTAATGTGCGCCATTCTCACTGGAGTGAGGTGCAGCATTCAAAAAAGACAAACACATACAATTCGCAGCAACATGGATGGATCTAGAAGGGGTCATGATCAGTGAAATAAGCCAGAAAGAAAGAGAAAATTATCGAATGGTTTCACTTATAACAGGAATATCGGGGAGCCAAATAAGAATGAGACATTCAGCAGGGGAGGAGGGGAGGGGGAGGGCTCAAGAGGGGGGAGGAGGGGAGCACGGGGGACTATGGTGATGGCTCCATGGGTGAACAGGTGGTGGGTAACCTATGGGGAACACACAGTAATGTAAAAGATATGAGTAACAAAAATATTTATAAAAATAAAAAAAAATAGAATTGACAACCAAGCTGGCAGACTCACACGATGGAACCCTACTCAGCAAGAAGAGGAGTGGGTTATGACGCATGCAACGACAAAAGCAAATCTCGAAAGCCTATTTCTAAGCGAAAGAAGCTTTGCACAAGAGTACATGTCAAAGAACCCCATTTACAATAAAGCTATAGAACAGGCAACACCATGGTATAAGAAATGCAGAATAGTGGTTGCTTCTGTGTAAGTGGGGCAGGGCCTGATGAGAAGGAACATGAACGAGTTTCCAGGGGTGACAGGAATGTTCTTGATTGGGGTGTGGGTTCCATCAGTATATGCACTCGCTGAAAACTCAACAAATGTACACTGAAGATTTGTGTGTTCGTTGTATGCAAAATTCATATCATAAGCCCATAAAAATGGGTGCGCTAAGATATTTAGGGGAAACATACAGGTGTCTACCACTTGAGAATACGTCAAGCATCAGACGGACTGGTAGACGGAGGACTGGCCAGATCACGTGAGAGAGCAGGCACTTGCCAAGGGTAGAACCAAAGTGGTGGCTATAAAAGTGCTCGCTGCACGATTTCTCTCAACTGTCTTTTATGTTTGAAATGCTTCTTAATAAAATGCTGGGCCAAAGAAAGGAGTATAATGGGGAAACCAAAGAAACGAGAGAGAGCAGAGCATGCTAAGGGGGAGGCACATGTGAAGAAGAAGAAAGTGAGGAAAGGACAGTACCCCCAAAGCCAGTGAACAAGGTGACTTCAACGGCTGACTGTGTAGAAGAAGCCTTCTGGAAAGTCAAACAGTATTAAAACAGGTCTGCTGGCCTCGGACTTAAGAGGGCCGTAAGTGAAAGAAAGTGAAGTCACACTGAAGTAGAGGGGGAGAAGACTGCTGGCAAAGAAGTAAAGACGGGAAATGAAAATGACCTTACGAAACTCTGAGGCCAGAGACATGGGGCAGTGGTTGAAGGCGGCAGCAGGGCGAAGGCCAGTGAGCAACACAGAAGCACGTTTCTGTGCGATGGGAATGATCTGCGAGAAACGGGGGACACAGCAGACAGAACTGTGTTCCCTGGAAAGAAAGACTTAGGTTCCAGCCCTCAGTACCTGTGGGTGCGACCTTATGTGGACCTTATATGGAAACAGAACCTTTGCAGATGCCACCTGGTAACCCGCAGTGAGGCAACTACAAGCAGGAAATGCCAAGGACGCCAGCAACTCCCAGAGCTCGAAGAAGAAAGAAGCGTCGCTCCTGAGAGTCTTCAGAGAGCGCAGGGCTCGGCGGACACCTGGCTTCCAACTCTGGCCTCCAGAGCCGCGAGAAACTCAACACCTGTTATTTGAAGGCACCAAGTTTGCGGTCCTGTGTTAAGGCAGCCCTGGGAAACTAACGTAGGAGTGTCACGGGGATGAGAAGTCGGTGATGAGGACGGAGGTGGTGTCCTTGAGAAGGGGATATGGAACCACTGCCGAGGTGCCGACAAGGGGCAGCTTTTTCATAGTGTCCGAGTCAGCTGCCTGCTCTGAGAGAAGCACAGCACCGTTCAGAGAGCATCGAAAAAAGGGCTTGCCCAGAAGCCTTGAAGAGCACAGAATACTTCAAACAGCCTTTGCAACAGAACCTCTCTCCTTTCAACTCACACACCCTAAGCAGCCTGCACTTGAAAGTCCCGAGTCCTCCCCAAGCATGTAAGAACCAGCCCACGGGAGTTAAAACACAGCCATTCTCTGCCTTCCAAAAGGAGTCTGCACACCAAGGGGCAAGGCTCACCTACAGGGACGGAACCAGGCGCCCAGCCAATGTTCCTCAAAACAGCACTAAACAGCCCGATGACAGGCCGGTAGCCCAAGTCCAGGACGCGCCTTACCTTGAGCTGCTGCTGGAGCTCACTGTTGAGCCGGGCCAGCACGGCGTTCGCCTCCTTGTTCTTGCGGATGGCGGTCTGGATGGCCTTCTTCTGTCTGGAGCACTGCCTACGGAAAGACAGGCGGTCAGCGGGGCAGAACGCAGCGATTCGCGAGAAGTGCCAAACTCACAAGAGGCTAGCGCCACAGGCTCCGAAAATAAAATGGTGTATTCGGAGGCAGGCCCCAAATGAAACAAATGTGTTGGGATGAGTTATTTACACCTGAAGAAGTTTCCATTTTATAACTTGAAGAAAAGCTATGAATCGGACCTTTTCAAACACTTTGCATTCCATTTACCCAAGACACCTTAGTAAGCATTTCTTCTCGGGCATTGGTCCCCGTGGACAAGTGCAAAGAAAAAAAGAATAGAAGAACATTCTCTTGAGCAAAACGCCTACGTTAGTTTAGCCAACCCACATAGCTCTGCTCTGTTTCTGTTATTAGGCATGAACACTGGAGCGTGAGTGTGAGGGCGTGCAAGTCCACTCACAAGCATACATGTGCAGCAAAGGAGAAAAACACAGACTGTTTTAACACCAATATCCCCAAAGCCAGTCACAGCAAGTCCACAGTGCAGGCCTAACCTGGGTAACCACAGGCCCCGCTTTGCCCGCAGTCTCTGCTTCTGCTGTTTGTGCAGCCCCGGTTATTCTTGGCATCCTCTTTCTCCCACGAAACTGTCTATGGCTGGGACGATAAATCAGCATGGCTGTATCACCTACACCCTTATACCCCACAACGAGAGTAACGAGTTCTCAGAGGAAGGCGGAAACAAACCCTCCTGCAAAGACAGGCAAGTCGGCGACGGCTGGAAGACACCGTGAGCGCAGCAGAGGCGGCGGGTGTTCGCGGGTGTTCAGGAGTCTGCGCCCGCCGGCCACCCTGCCAGCCTGTAGCAGGCAGCCCCCTCCCGCAACAAGGGTGGAGTTAAAGGTTGATTTTCTCATACACATAGGCAGGGGAGAGACTTCCAAACACACTTTCAAAAGGATGCAGACTGGACATGTGGCTTTAGGACGAGACAGAGTAGATGCGCTGCCTTCTACTGTGCACACCATGCGCAGCTGGAACCCGGACGGCACGTGGAAAATGACTCCAAGGAAGGCGTGGAAAGGTCGTCCAGCTAGGGCACCCAGCAGCCTGGGAGACACACCAGCAGCACATTGCCCAGGTTTTCTCTTTTGCCTCATATATTCCAAACCGGACATGGAGAAGTCAGCCAGCCAGAAAGGCCAATGAGGACAGTGAAGATGTCCTCAAGAGTCTGCTCTCCTAGCCAGAGGACTTGGAAGGGAGCAGCCGTAGCAAAACAGAATTAGACACAACATCCCTCATGAATATAGATGTAAAATCTTTAACAAAATAGTAGCAAACAGAAATCAGCAATATATGAAAAGAATTATATACCCATGACCTAGAGAAGCTATACTCCAGGGGTAGAAAAGCGGTTCAGTATTCAAAAATTGATCAATGTAATCCACCCCAACAGCAGGTAAAGGAAGTCATATGACAGTGTCAACGGATGTGGAAAAAGCACCTCATAAAATTCAATACCCATTCACTATAAAAAAAGAACAACTCAGAAAACTATGAACAGAGGTGAAGTTCCTCACATTGAACTTTTAACAAAAAATAAAAAAATTAACATCATACTTAACGAAAAACTGAATGCAAGGATTTCTACTCTGATCACTATTTTCAGCACAATGCTGGAAGTCCTAGCCAGCACAGTCATGTAAGAAAAAGAAACAAAAGGCACAGATATTGAGAACAAAGATATGAAATTGTTCCTATTTGCAGATAATATGACAGTCGGTATAGAAAATCCCAAAGACTCTATAAAAAACTCCTAGATCCAATAACTGATTTCAATAAGAATCAAAGTGAATTTACAGGACAGATTAACACATGAAAATCAGCAGTATTTTGATATACTAACAATGAAACCTGGAAATCCAAATTTAAAATACAGTATCATTTACAAAGACTCAAAATGCATATATCATTTGATATATCATTAGATATATCAAAACATGTAAAGAGCACGCATGCTGAAAACTACACAATACTAATGAAAGAAGTAAAATGGGATCTAAATAGTGGAGAAATATACCATGTTCACGATCAGAATACTCAGTAAATACATCAACTCTCCCCAGATTGATATAAAGGTTTAACACAATTCTTATTAATATCCCAGCTCAAGACAAAATTATTCTAAAACTTACATGGAAAGTCCAAGGAATTATAATACCTAAAACAATGTTGAAAAAGAATAAAGTAGGAGAAATAAACAACTCTACAGGTAGAATACCCAGCAATCCAGTAGTAAAGACAGCAAACCAGACTGCAGGATCGGCAAAGGAAAAGACACACAAATCAGTGGAACAGAACAGGGAGTCCCAAACAGACTTACACAAGTAGGACCTATTTAATTTTGACAGGGAGGCAACAGTAAGCCACTGGAGAAAGAATCACCTCTTCGAACAAATGGCGAAGCACGTCTATAGGAAAAAAAATACTAAACCTTGACCCAAATCTCATGTTACATAAAAATTAACACAAACTGATCACCGACTTAAATGTACAGTATAAAATGATAACAATTTTACAAGAAAATTAAGAGAAAATCTTCGAGACCTAGGGCTTAGTGAAGAGTCCTTAGGTGTGATCCCAAAAGCACAACCCAGAAAAGAAAAGGAAATAAACAGATTAGACTTCATCAAAACTTTAAAAGTGTTTGCTCTGTGAAAGAGGATGAAAAGACAAGTCACTGACTGGGACAAAATATTTGCCATCCACAGACCTGACAACTGATCTGTGTGTGGATTATATAAAGAACTCTCAAAATGCAACAGCAAAAAAACCAATTCGATTAGAAAATGGGTTAAGGACACAAAGAGACACGTCACCAAAGAGGATAGATGACGGCAAACACACATGTGGAAAGACGGCCAACATCCAAGCCCTGGAACGAAAAATAGTGATAATCCCAAATGTTGGGGACAATGTGGGAGAAACTGACTCAAACACTGCTGGTGGAAATGTAAAACGGTGCAGCCATTTTGGAAAACAACTTGGCAATTTCTTTAAAAAAGAAACCAACACTTAGCACACAACTCAACAATCACACCCTGGACATTTATCCCAGAGAAAGGAAAACATACGTAGGCACAAGACCCGGTACACAGATGCCAAGAGCAGCTGTAACTGCTGGTATAGTGTCACACTGTTTGTTACACTTAACAACAAGACACAACCAAAATGTCTCTCAACAGGTGAATGGTCAAACAGACATGGCACACCCCTGCCGCCGCACAGAGCTTAGCAGGACTGATCCCGACATGTAACACCCTGGGCAGACAGCGAGGGCGTTTGGCCCCATGAAGTGAACCAAACACAAAAGGTCACATGCTGTGTGCTTCTATTTATAGGACATTCTCAAAATGACAAAATGGCAGGCATGGGAAACAGATCGATGGTTGCCAGGGTGGGTGAGGAATGCTGGGGAGGAGGGGGTAGAGGTGACTTCTGTCTCTTGACTACAGTGGTGGCGACAAGACTCCACACACGTGATCAAATGACACAGAACCATACACACACATTCCTGGCTCGTAGAGAAAGGCAGCAGCCGAGGCTGGCAGCAGTTCAGGCCCAGTATGTCACATAACACCCTCCGTCTCCAAACTGCCCCACAGCTCTCTCCTCCCAAAGTCCACCCTTACAGTACGTGAGATGTGGGGGGTAAAGCAACTAAGCCAAATTATCTCTAAGAAAACCCACTTTTGTTCTTCTGGGCAGCTCACATTGATGATGAAATCTTAGAGCTGCTTATTACTCATATCCCAGACCCAGCAGTTCACCTGGAGAGAACATTTTATTAGCCACTTTGCCCTAAAGGAAGTAGACAATGCTGTTATTCAAAAGAGGGGTCAAAAGGAAAGGAAATCAAGCCAAACCAAGGGAAACCAAAGCCCCGTTGGCTCACGTTAGGTCCTAGAGCTTAAAAAACCTCTTTCTATGTGAAAGTTCCACTAAGGAGACAAGTAAGGTGAGACTACAGCCCCAAAGCCACGCTCGCCTCTGGTGTGAGTGTAAGTGTAAAGGCTTACACTTACACTCACAGGCAGATTTAAAAGGAAGCTCCCCCCTTCCTCTCATTTATCTGTTCTACTTACTTCTGGACGGTTGGATGAGGCTTCACATTGGCTACAGAAGTTGGCCCACTGACAGCGGTAGAAGGCTCTTGGCTTTCTGTAACTTGATTTTCAGCTCGGAATTTCCTACGGATGGGCTTTGATGGAGGCTGAGAATAGGGTATGTCCTGTGGGTTAAAGACAGCACAAAAAACCAGTAAGTTAAAGTAAGCTCTCCACCATCCTGTCACTCACACATGGTCCTCGAGTCCCATCACAAGGCCAGGGTGCTCAAACCACATCCAAAGACTAGGGGTGATTCATGGCTGGGCAAGGACTAGTCACCTCACCTCTGTGAGAACCGGCCATATGAAAAACACTGGAAACAACAAATGTTGGAGAGGATGTGGAGAAAAAGGAACCCTAATGCACTGCTGCTGGGAATGTCACTGGTGCTGCCTCTATAGAAAATGGTATGGAGATTCCTCAAAAAAAAACCAAACCCTGAAAACGGGAATACCATACTACTAGGTATTTACCCCCAAAATATGTAAACACTAATACAAAAAAGTATGCACGCTTATGTTTATAGCAGCATTATTCAAAATAGCCAAGACCAGAATCAGCGAAATGCCCGTTGACAGACAACTGGGTAAAGGCACTATGGACTATATACCAAAGGGAATACCACTCAGCTATTAAAAATGATGAAATAGTGCCCTTTGGGACAAAAATAAATGAATCTTGGGGCATCTGGCAAGTTAAGATTATATTAAGTGAAATAAGGGAGAGATAATGGATGGCCTCAGTCACTTGTGGAATATAAATAACCAAAGAAAACAAACCTGCAAAGCAACAAGAACATTCTTAAGATTATGAAAAACAAACTGTTTACCAGAGGGGACGAGGGGCGGGAGAGGGTGGGGAGGGGGAGGGGTTGTGGCCCTGGACAGTGGGAGGGGTGAGTGAGGCGCGTGCACATGTGGAGGGGTGAAGTTGTGCTCCCCAAATTCGACAGTTCTGCAAACTAGTGGCAAATCAATAAAACATGAAGAAAGAAAAGCAGCAGAGGGACTTGGGCATCAGATTCCAGTGGGTTTTCATGCTCACAGCCTAGCACCTCTTTCTGTCACCGGAAGGACACGGGGTCGCACTCCGGGGGCGTGCCTCTGCGTGCTCCCGCTCTTTTTCAAATGCTGCGTGCCTCTCACCCACTGGGCCTTTTCTGACTGAAGACAAAACTGGCTCTGGTCTCAGGCTGGGGCGTTTGGAACGTCGGTTTTCAGGTGTGTAACGGTCTCGCCATGTGCTCATCGTTCCCCCACCCCCTCCTTCTGCATGTAGTCAAGCAAAAGAGCCAGTGTCTTCTGAAGGAGACAGCTGACCTACTTCTCAGGAGGCCCTGTCTCGCCTGTGCTCCCGAGCCCAGGGTCCACTGCTTTTGATAGGAGGAGGGCCTGAGAACCCCGGGAGGGACGAGAGGGTGAGAGGATGATGAGAGTGAGTGTGGTGCTTACTGAGCGAAGATAGGTGACTGGGTGACATGGGTGGTCTGAGGTGAAAATGCTGGGATGCAAGAGGAGACCAAAGGACAAAGACAAAAAGGGGGAGACCACCCCTCCCCCAGGGTGGCCCTGGAGGCTCATCAGCAGGAGTGTGGGGTTCTGCTAAAGGCATCTGACCTGCCCCACTGGACCTCTTCATCTCGTCAGAACAAAGGCCGCCACGTTTAGCTGGGAGGGCGAAGGGGGAAATACAAACTGTCAGCCACATCAAGATCAGGATCCTAATCTTCACCAAGAACCCATATTCTGAGATCAGATCTTTCACATTCATGTCTGAATGTAAAAATCCTTTAAGGGTAGGTTTGCTAACAGAGGTGAGAAGCCCAGGACGGGAGTTCACAGCACGTCACAGCGGCGCCCTCAAGCGGGCCTTACCTTCTTTGCAGGACTACCTTCGGCCGCTTGGGAGGGGGCTCTGCTCAGCTGGGGGTGCAACTCAGCCTCTGATGCCTGTTCAAGCTGTAGCAAGAGATCACAAAGAGGATAAAAATGAATAAAGAGAAGAACTGACATAGAAAAGAGCATGTGGGACAACAGTCGCCGACAGAGAAAGGATTTAGACCAGTGAGCAGCCACCAAGCATGCTCAGACCCGCTGAGCCTTGTGGGTCCCACTCTTCCCTCTCACCCTTCTTTTGAGCATTTTTCAACTTTAGGGAAAGGACTCATGGGAATTTCTTCTATAATTGGACATATACTGTGCTAAAAACCCAAACTTCTCAAGTTCAAACTCCAAAAACAAGCTTACCAGAAAAAACAGGGTTGAGAAGTAACCTCAAAGTTTAGCGTATGGAAGACCTGATTCATGAGATCTATACTGTTGGAAAACGCTTCAAAGAGGCAAACAACTTTCTCTGGCCCTTCAAATTATCTTCTCCACGAGGTGGAATGAAGAAGAAAACCACCCATTTTGTAGAAGGTGGAGATGCTGGCAACAGGGAAGACCAGATCAATAGGCTTATCAGAAGGATGAACTAAGGTGTCTGCCACTGACTGTTTTTGTAATCTGGTCAGTAACTGTAATAAACTAACTGCTTTCAAATTGAAAAAAAAAGTTTAGCGTGAACACTAACAAAAACTTTAATCACAAGTTTAAGACTGCAATTTGAATAATTAACTTGCCAATAAAGAAACACTCTAAAGGAACCGACTCTTTACCTTTAAACAGGTGTGCAGGTGGGGGGCATGAGAGCGAGTGAGCAAGGGCTGAGGCTGCTGAGGGCACGCAGGCTGGCGAGGCCTGCCCTCGAGGCCCTTCTGAACAGCCGGGCACCCGCAGCCCCGCAGTGCAGGGAGGCCAAGTTATGTGGCAGATATTTACTTCATACAGCTGATGTGTCACTTTCCAAGAATCCCCATCTCGGGTTCTGCTTCTAGGGAACCAGACCTGATACAGCAGGCAACACGCTCCCCAAAGAGGGGAAGTAAAGCATTCTAGTATGCGCCTCCTTGATTGGTTGGCGTCTGTCTCTCTCATCATTTGTTCTGGAGGAAAACAGCTGCCGTGCTGGGAGGACATTCAAGCAGCCCCAACAAGGGCCCCACAGCAAGAAAGTAAGGTCCCCCGTCAAGAATCATGTGACAGCGTCATCCCGGAGGGGACCATCCTGCCCTGGTTGAGGCCTCAGACGACTACAGCCGAGGCTGCCCTTCTGGCCGCGGCCCAACGAGAGACCCTGAGCCAGAACCACCGAGAATAGACTAGTTGCTCCTGAATCTCTGACGCACAAACACTAAGAAATGACGCTAGCTGTTCCAGGCCTCTTAAAAGACACTCTAGTATGTTTGCAATTTGCGTCTAGAGTAGGGCAGGATAAGGGTGGAAAGTGGGGAGAAGAGCAGAAGAGCCGAGACTGGATACGGGCAGTGGAGGGGTTCACATGTGGCCTCACAGACTACGCTCTTCGTTTTCCTGCAGGGGGCAGAGGCCGGGAACTATATTTATAGAGTCTCCTCCAAACAGGGTTCCTCGCTGCTACTGAGAGTCACTCATATGAAATCAAAAAGATGAAAGAAAACAGAAGCCATGTTATTACTTCTCTGGCAGCAACAGGAAGAAAATCATGGGTTTCAGCAGTCAGAAGATCTTGTAATGACTTCAGGCGACCTGAGCATCTTCTGCTGTTTCCTGTAGTTCTTACAATGTCTCTATTTTCAGAAAGTTGTGGCAAACCTGACTGTGGCGGTCTTCCTTCATGTTTGCTCCTCAAGCGCCTCGACTTCTTTCCGTAAGTACCTAACTGCTTGAATGAAATCGCTTCAGTGTGAGGTACCCAGAGTGGTTTCTGTTTTCCTGACCACACCTTGGCACACACATTCATGTTGAGTATTTGAACTCTATCCTGAGGGTCATGAGGGCCACTGAGGATTGATCCGGCTAGATTTGCATCTTAGAAAGATTATTCTAGATTCAGTGAGCAAAACAGATTGGGAGCAACCCACAATGGGGTAAAGAAATTCAATCAGAGAGCTGAAGAAGAACACGAGATGAAAGATGATCTTTTAAACCGGCCTGGTAGGAATGAGGACAGGCAGACGTGAGAGCTATTTAGACCGGTGACTGGGCCATCCTCGGTGACTGATGCATGTGGTTACGTGAAAGCATAATGAAACATGGAAGCCAAGTTTTGATCCTGAACAAAGAGTTCAGGAGAGAGAGAAAAGAGTTTAGAGCAAGGGGAAAGAAATGTGGAAGCACAGAAGCTGAATAAAATGAAGCATATCCATCACAAGTACTAGAATAAGCCATCTATATCCCCTTACAGCAGGAGCCCTCAAATAGGGGTTCCAGGGAATACCAGTTCCACGAACGACTCAGAACAGTGATCAGCAAACATATTCGGTAAAGAGCCTGGTAGGAGATATTCTGTTTTACAAGTCGTTCACTCTGTCCCCCTTGCACACATGTAACTCTGGGGTTGAATGCTAAAGTGGCCACAGACAATGCAGTAAGTGGGCGTGGCCGTGTTCCAGTAAACTTTATTTACAAAACAGATGCTGGGACTCGCTTGGACGATGGGTCACAGTTTGCCAGCTCCTGGTCCAGGTCTACTTCCCCCTCGGAAATTCACAGAACACGCAGTGTGTCACCTGCTCTGAAGCTGTGTGAGGTAAAGGGAGGTGCCTGCTTTTGCCTACCCAGCAGTCTCCAAACATACCTACTCCTTATTCTTGTGTAATTTCCCTAAATATCCAGCAGAGCTAATGTTCTGTGTGACTTACTTTGGGAAACACTGACCAACAGTCTCAGAAGAACAAAGGAAAAACATTCCATTTGACTTGAATGCCAAATGCATGCTCCCCACCCAGTCCTTCCATGGAGCCTTCGCCACAGTGTTTGCAGCTCCAACTCCAGGGCCCCTGCTGTATTTTCCTCTCGACTTGGCCCAGAGTAAGGAGACAGGGTGAAACTGGGGTGCTTCCATCCTCCCTCTCCCTCTCCCCTCCCCTTCCCTGCCACAGCAGCTGTTGTTGCTGCTGCCAACTACTTCTCTGCATGAATTTATTTACTGGGCGCCTTTAAAACCTCCTGGACACAAACACAATAAAAATCATTCATTATAATGGTTAAAGCAGATGAACACAATACTGATAAATTATGGATTTTTAAAAAAAAGTAGCTTAAAATAACATGTCTCAAATTTCACGTCCATCTAGGCAGGCTGCCTTTCCCAAGATCCCAGAGCTCCCAGCTGAGTCCAGGTGCTCATCACACCTCCCGCCTGGGCCAGTGCAAAAACGTCAATGGGTCTTTTTTCAGCCGTCAGCTTGTTTCCTGGTCCAATCCACTCTGCAGATTACTGAGGCACTCGTCTTATAATGCATCTTCTCATCGAAACACCATTTCCTCAAAGCCCCTCAATGGGTCTCTAAGCCCCATGGTGCACAACACAATCCTTCAACCAGTGAGAGATCGCCCATCATCTGGCTATCACTTACCTCTGCATCATAAGGGTGTTAGTGCACCCACATGGGGCCTACTTCAGGTGCAGAACTAGTGCCTGAGTCTTCAAGTACATCAGGAATTTCCTCCCAACTCAATTCTATTTGTTCTATACCTTCTAGTCCAGCGGTTCCCAAATATTGCTGCACAGAATTAGTTGGGGAATTTTTATAAATTACAGGCTTTTAGATAACTAAGCCAGACTTTGTAATTAAAATCTCCGAAGAGTAGAGTGCTGGAAATTCTATTTTAGCAAACTCCCTGAGAGATTTTATGTAGCCACCCCAAAACCAGTAGTAACCCCTGGTGATCCAAACTCTTCATTTAAGAAATGAGAACACCATGGTACTCATCTGGAAAAGGCCACAGGTGGTCCAGCAAAAACTCAGTAGGCCTCTTAATGGTTTTCTTGTCCATTTACTATGGAGGGGGTAGGAAGGTGGGTGCCATATGGTTCCATCAATCAATAAATGAGTATGTGAAGCTAGGCAAAATCATCAGCAACTAGATTTTTGTTTAAAAATCAAATCTGTGGGGAAAAAAGACTCAAATCTCCTTTAAAAAATTAGTCTAATTGCAGAATTAATCGGTAAGGATTGCTGACTTTTAAAGTTTATAATATCCATACTACTAACAGATTAGAAAAAAAGAGACTGTCACTCACATGTGAAATCTATAGAAAGAAAACAAAGGACTAACTCAAAATGGATAAAAGACCTCAACGTAAGACCTGAAACCATAAAATATATAGAAGAAAATACAGGCAAAACACTACACGACATACATCTCAGTAAAATCTTTAAAGACACATCCCCCAAAGCAAAGAAAGTGGAAGGAGAAGATAAACAGCTGGGGTTACATCAAACTAAAAAGCTTCTGTACAGCAAAAGAGACATTAAACAAAACAGACACTCCACTGATTGGGAGAAAACTTTTGCACACAGTACAACCAACCGGTAAGGGACTGATCGCAAAAATCTACAAAGAGCTCATATAACTCAACAAAAAAAAAAAAAAAAAACAATCCAGTTGATAAATGGGCAGAAGAGCTAAAAAGACACTTCTTCAAAGAGGAAATGGAAATGGCCAACAGGCATATGAAAAAATGTTCAACATCACTTATAATCAGGGAAATGCAAATCAAAACCACAATGAGATACCACCTTACACCAGTGAGAATGGCACTCATTAAAAAAACTGGCAACAGCATAAGTTGGTGAGGATGTGGGAAAAAAGGAACTCTCCTACACTGCTGGTGGGAATGCAAACTGGTCCAACCACTATGGAAAGCTGTATGGCGGTTCCTCAAACTGCTAAAAATGGAGCTTCCATACAACCCAACAATACCACTTCTGGGAATCTACCCAAAGGACACAAAAACATTAATCCAAAATACATGCATCCCTATGTTTATTGCAGCACTATTTACAGTAGCTAAGATATGGAAACAACCAGATGTCCAAAAATAGATGACTGGATCAAGAAGATGTGGTACATATACACAATGAAATACTAGTCAGCAATCAAAAAAGATAAACTCATGCCATTCACAGCAACATGGATGACGCTAGAAGGGATCAAGCTCAGTGAAATAAGCCAGAAGAAAAAAGAAAAATATCAAACGGTTTCACTTATAGGAGGAATACAGGGGAACCGAACAAGAGATCAGGAGGAGAAAATAACAACAACAACAAAAAAAAAAAACGAAAATGAAAACTAGCAGGCAACCAGAAATGAGAGACATTTAGGGAGGGAGGGAGAGGATAGGGGTTCAAAACGAGGGAGAAAAGAGCACAGAGGACTCCGGTGATGGTTCACGGGTGAATCGGTGGTGGGTAATCCACAGGGGATACACAATAATGTAAAAGATATAAATAAAAAAGAAAGAAAATAAAGGGTCAGATAAGGCCAAACTAAGAAGTAACCCGAGAAAGCTGACTATAGAACTGAGGCTACCAGAGGGGGAGGAGCAAGAACAAGGTGGGGAGGGAGCACAGTGGACTATGATGGACTACAGGTGTTTTGGGGGTGGGCGGTAACAACACCTGAAGGGAGAGATCCTACACTTCTAAAACACAAACGATGATGTAAACCAATATTGTCAGTTTAAAAAAGAAAAGGAAAAAAATCTACAGATTCCTTTATCACCAGATAACCCAAGCAGATTCCAAGCCTGGGGATCCCAAAGGCACTGGCTAAATTCTAGGCAGATGAGCAGAAAGTCCCAGGAGACCTTCTAGGGGACCTCCAACACCCTTTGCTATGCCAACTGTCATTCAGTGCTCTTCACCTCACCCCCCTCCCTACTAGGTAAGAGCACACGGGAAAGCTGCATGCTCAAATCCAGGCAGAGAAGATGAAGAGCCAACAGCACACTGGCTACAACAAACCCCAACAGTCCACAACCAGTCTGAGAGTACAGAGGGCTGAGCTGTCTGTAAGGATGATTCCCAAAGTCCGTGACCCAAGTCACCTGTGAGAGGCAAATGGAGCCCAAGTCTCAGGACCTGGAGGGCAGGGTCGGTCCGTGTGTTGCTTCACTATCGTTTCCCTATGCCCACGCTGCACACCAGCAGCTGGCTGGTCCTCTGCCCACTGTGTGGAACGAGCTAATAATGAAGCCAATCCTGTTTCAGGTTCAACTGAACAAGTCCCGTGGAAACTGGAGCCACAGAGCCCAGCAGTTAGAGAGCACAGGCTTTGACAAGGCTTTGAACTTGCTTGGTGTCTAATCAGGCATGTGCTCAACCTCCCTGAACCACAATTTCTTCACCTACAAAAAGGAAAAATGCCCCTGACTTCTAGCATTGCTAAAGTTAAGGGAAAGTTCTGTCTGGAGTGCTTAGCACAATTACATAGCAACTGTTCAATGGTGGCAGTTACTATCATAACTAGGAGTAAAATTACAATTGGTTTCCTGAGGCATCATTTCTGCTATTGCAAGTAGCAGTCAATTCAACCTAAGAGACTTTCCCCCTCTTGTCAAAGAGATGAAAACCTAGATGAGAAAGCCCTGGTTCCAGTTTAGATAAACAGACCCCATAAAGCAGGCCACCCACAACCCACACCCGTGCCACTGGCTATTTACTGCTGCCAACCTTAGAGAGAAGAATTTTTTTGAAATACAACCCCTTTCAGACTTTCAGCTTTCATGGCTGCCTCAGCACAGAACTCTTGTGGCCACCCCCCCATGGCAGGCCAATTCAACACTGGAGACACCCAGGGCAGCGGCGACAGAGGGGCCCAGGGACAGTTTCGCTGGAAGTGGGTAACCAGTAACTACAGTGGGCAACTAGTCCCTCAACAGAGCAGTCACACAGCATAACCCCTCGGAGATTCCTGGACACTACTGAATTCTGGACAACACCCACGAAACAGACTTACTATTACAACTAAGGGCCTCCGGGCACTTTGCTCTGAAAACAAATACTTTGACCACGACTAGGGTTTTGTTCTAGTTTCAATTTCTAGTAACAAGCAGAGATCTGAGACGAGCTTGAACACAGGCTTCCATTCACCACACCCCTGAAAGTGTATCATGACACCGTCTGCAGAGGCATAGCCCTCACAGGTAAAGGGGCTTGTGGCAGGAATATCTTCAGACTCGTGTTCCCCATTGACTAGGGCTGGACAGACGCCCCATCACGCCTATGCCACACCAAACAAACTCCCCAAACAGGCACCCACCCCTACCACAATTCAAAAGTATCTGGTTATGAGGCCTTAGAAATCCTTTTTGCTAGTCCCTAACCTGATATCTATGGACCTGGCAACCATAGCAAAAGTATATAAAAATTCCAAAGTGTCTCAAAGTCCTAGCCTCACCGGTATTTTACCACAGTTGCAATGGTGAATTTCCTCCCCAGGTCCGTGTTCTGTATCAGTGATGGAGTGCTTGAATAACATCTTTTCTAACTACTGATAGCTTTTACTTAGACCGTTATAAATATCCCCTTTGGGGCAGCCAGCCCTTCCTGCATGTGCTATGTCCATCAGAGGAAGGTGGCTTTTGAAAACCTCAATTAGAAATAGCTGGCTAGAGAGAGCTATTAAAATTATGTAAGAAGTAGGAACCAGCCATAAAATTAATTCAGTATTGATGAGGATATGGGAACTGGAATGTGAACACAATTGATGGAGTATAAATCAGTACAGTTTGCAAAACTGTTTGGCAGCATGCACTAAAGCTGAACATTACCCTATGGCCCAGAAATTCTACCCCTAGGTATACACCCAAGAGAAATGAAATCATACATTTACCTGAAAACTTGTACATGAACATGCATAGCAGCATTATTCTTAAACACTGAAATTTGAAAACTACCCAAATCTATTAACAAATTGAGATATATTTGCACATACAATGGGATACTACACAGCCGTGATCTACGATTACACAACAAGATGAATGAATCATACCCCATATTTAAGCAGAAGAAGTCAGACATAAGAGGACATACTGTGTGGTTCTACTTACATAAGATAGAAAACAAGCCTAAGTTGTTAAAAGTCAGAATAGTGGTAACCCCAAGAATTAGGGATAGAAACTAGAAAACAGCATAAAAAGGCTTTCTGGGGTGTTCGTAATATTCTATTCGGTTTCAGTCTTGATTACACACATTCAGCTTGTGAAAATTCATTGGGTTATATTTCAGTGAGCACTTTTTAATATGCATGTGTTCATCCTTCAATAAAAAGTTAAATAAATCGAGTCAGTCTCCTGTGATGTCCTTAAAGTGCCACCTAGTGGCACAAGTTATAAAGGAACAAGAGGAAGTAGCCAGAGACTTCAAAATTACGGCCCCATTACTTCTACATTTTTATGACCCCATTTCTAAGAGCATATTCTTGGATTGAGCTGGAACAGAGCCCCAGACTTAAAAAGGAAAAAAAACAAACAAACACCCTAGCCTGGAAGGCAGTCCTGACAGGACTGTGCGGCAGGTCTAGCATGGCGCATGCTCGCCCCGCCCTTCCCCATCTGCCACGGTCCGCCACGGTGAGTCCACGGCACAGAGGTCGGCGAAGGCCATGAGAGGCTTGCTGGAGAGGCTTACAGCATACCAGTAGGTGAGGCCTACGGAATTCGCTGGGCAGGGCACTTAGGCAAGTTGGGAAGAAAGAAACTATTCTGTTTTCCCTAGAAAGGGTTCATTTCCCTCTTCCTCACCTTGAAGACAAGGCCTCAATTTGGTTCCTTCAAAATATGCTTGAGAAACAGAGATAGAAAAGAACGCCCACTGCAAGCTTGTGCAGTCGCGGGTTGAGTAAAGGATATGTGCTCAAGGACGTGCTGGTAAAGTCCAACAGACAGACTCTGGTCACGTGGAGGTCTTCACTGCAGTCCCCAATGCTAGACACGGGCCTTGACGTATGTGAGCGAGTTAAACAGTTCACGGGGAAACTTACCTGTCTTTCCACTGGGATTCTTCTTCTCATTTCCATTATCCACTGAAACATGTGATGGTCTGGATTTGGCCTGAAGCCTGCCGCGTGCCGACCCCTGATGCAGGCAGAGGGCCAGCCATGAGAGGCTGCAGAGTGTGAAGAGCGCGATGCCACCACCTGTGGTTTAGTATGCTAGCGGGTCAGCACTCACTCTGGCTTTTGACCACTAATTTTTGGCTTTCTTAAGTCTGCTCTGTGTTGGCTAACTAGGCTGCCTCTGTTTCTCTGGGCCTGTGGTGACAAATAATTATAACAGCTAATTGTCCTTGAGGGCTGGCCATCTGCCAGGAGCTTTCTAAACACGTATGCATATTAACTCAATCACCACAATAACCCTGTGAAAGTAGATACTACCATTATCCCCATTTTACAGATGATGAAATTGAGAAACTTGTCCAAAGACACACAACCAGCAAATGTCAGTGACAGGCTTTGAAGTTCGAGTTCATGCTCTTAGCTAGGCTGTCAAGCTGCCTCCCTGGATACAAGCCCTTTTTGTCCTTTCCCATTAACACCATAGCACATCTGCGTGCTCAGCCATCCTGCCCCACTTCCACACTTGCTCTCCTCCCGTTACTTAGGAGTGCTTCCTGGTTTCTGTCACTGTTTGGCAGGGGTCAGTGACAACAGACCTCAGGGGAAAACTGGTAAACACGGTGTCTAGCTACTGCCTACAACCCTTGCCAATAAATCATGCCACAGCGTTTAACTGAGGCACCTGGAAAATAGGCGTTCCAGATACGCACGGGGAGAGACTACAGAATGGACAGTATTAGGCGTAACTGCCTTCTGGAGGGAGAGGAAGGGGGTAGGTGCGATGGGTAAGGAGCACATCACCACCTTTGTGCTACTGTGGCTCTTAGCAAAATGTGGGCCTACGTAAGCCCATTCCACTAATGCCTGATGAACTGATTAGATGACCTTGTGGTATCTTCCAGAAAAGTGATGCTAGCAAAAGTAAGTTTTACACAATAATATGAGCACAGTAAAGTGTCTTCCACAATGCAGGCTTACATTTATATTGACCAAAAGGGAAGACTAAGGAAGAAAACAAGTCATCAGTAGAGGCTTAAGGCTAATTTATTAAGAGGTTTCATAACATTAAAATGTATCGACTGAGTTGCTAAGAAGAGAGAGGTTAAGAAAATAATTCTGAGTGGCGACAGCACAACAGATCAAAAGAGGAGGAACTTGCACTCTGGGGCTAGACACGCTAGGGCTAGAATCACGGTTTTAACTCTTACTTGTTTTGGGTGACCTTGGACAAATTCATGAAGTTCTCTGTGCCTTAGTTTACTCCTAGGCAAAACGAAGATAGCGTTAGAACCCATTGCACATGGTTGTCATGAGCATTATAAATGAGCTACTATGTGTAAAGTGTCTGGCATGGAAGCAATGTATTGAGGGCTTGATAAATTAAGTGAAGAATCACAAAGTCTCTGTGGTTTGTATATCTTAAAAATCAATACTGAAATGCACAAATAATAATGATCTATTATGTAAAAGTTCTTTCTGTTCCCTTTTAGCAGGCAGGCTGAGGGTTACACTTGGCCTTTTACTATACCAAATATGGTCCACTGATCAAAACAAGAAGGCTATTGTGGTCAAGATAAATGTAAATCTACATTGGGGATGACACTTTTTAAAAATAAGCATTTTACCTTAATATAGGGAAATAATTCATACTTAGAAAATTATTGTTGGGCACAGACTGAAATTCTTATTAACTTTTGCTGAGTCAATCTGTAAGTATGTGTAATGAATTATTTTTCTTGCTCACTAAATGCTTATCGTTAAATTTCTTGCACTTCTACAGAAACCTTTCCCAGCTCTCCTATAACAACTGGCTCTGTTACTTCCTACCTCTAAAGTTCCAAGTAGCTCACTTCCATGTTCTGAACCTCAATTTCCTCTTTTATAAAATGATATGCAATGACAGATGTGAGAGCATGAGCACTGGAAAAGACAAGTATGCCACTGTCACCACTTCTGTTTAATGTAGTATTAGAGGTTTTGGCTAGAGCAATCAGATGACAACAGGAAAATAAGGAATCCAGGTTGGAAAAGAAGTGAAACTATCATTATTCACACAATGTGATACTATATATAGGAAACTAAAGACTCCACCAAAAAGCTTTAAGAAACAGTAAGTGAATAGAGCAAAGTGACAAATTACAAAAATCAACACAAAAACTTGTATATATAAAGAATGAATAGGCAGAAAAATAAGAAAATAATTCCATTTACAATCACTTCAAAAAAAATCAAATACTTAGGAATTAACCTAACTACAGAGGTGAAGGACTTACATAATGAAACTATAAGGCATTACTAAAAGATATAGATTGAGACATAAGGAGATGGAAAGACATTCCATGTTCATGGATGGGAGAATTAATATAGTCAAAATGACTATTCTATCAAAAGCCATCTATAAATGCAATGCCATCCCTATCAAAATACCAATATTCTTCAAAGGAATTGAACAAAAACAAATTTTACATAACCATTTATTTATATGTAACCATAAATTATGGGAACATAAAATATGTAACCATAAAAGATCTTGAATAGCAAAAGCAATTCTGAAGAAAGAGAAGAGAAATGGAAGTACCACATTATCTGACTGTATTACATAAAGCAACACTAAAACATGGTATTAGCATTAAAATAGATACAAGGGTGAATGTAACAGAACGGAAAGCCCAGAAAAAAAATCCATGGATACATCAATATTTAATTCATGATAAAGGAGCCACAACCATAAAATGGGGAAAGGAGAGTCTTTTTAACAAACGTTGCTGGAAAAATCAGACTGTCAATGTGAAAGAATGAAACTGGATCACTAACTCCATGCATTCAAACAGATTAAAGACCAAAATGTAAGATCTGCAACAATAAAATATGTTAAGGAAAACACTGGTGATCTGTTTCATGATGTCAGTGATAAAGATGTTTCTGGAAACTTGCCATATAGCAAGGAAAATAAAAGCAAGATTAAACAACTGGGATTACTTCAAATTAAAAGGGGTTTACACAGGAAAGGGAAATAGTAGATTAAGAAGACATTCCCCTGAATGGGAAAAATACTTACACACTGCACAACTGACAAGTGGTTAATACCTAAGACATACAGAAAACTTCTACTATTGAACAATAACAACAAAAAAATCTTAATAAATGGGCAGCAGATATGAACCATTTACCAAAGGTGATATTCAGAAGGCCACAGACAAATGAGAAAATGTTCGTGATCGCTGTTAATCAGGGAGGTGGACAAAACTACAATGAGATACTACCTCACACCCATGCGAACGACACATATTAAAAAGATCCCCAACAAGAAGTACTGGAGAGGATGCAGAGTAAGAGGAACCCCATTATACTGTTGGTGAAAATGTAAACTGATACAGCCATTGTGGAGAGCAATTTGTATTTACTTTTAAACACTAAAAATGGAAATACTGTATGACCCAGCAATCCCACTCTTGGGCATCTATCCAAAGAACATGAAGCCATCAACTCCAAAAATTATATACTCTACAATGTTTAATGTTATTTCAGCATTATTTACAATAGCTAGGACATGGAAACAACCTAAGTGCCCACTAACAGAGGGCTAGATCAGGAAGATGTGGTTTAGCTACACTATGGAATACTATTTGGTCATAAAGAGAATGTTGATATTTACAGCAAAATGGAAAGATTTTACTTCTGTGTAGTAAAATCAGAATGACAAAGAAATATTAAACATTTAGAATGCAGATAATTCAACATAATACTTTTGAAATTAGCAGACACTAACAAAGTTAGGTATCTGAGGTTAAGAGGGAAATGGGAGAAAGAATGGGACAGTGGTGGGGGAAAAGAACTTTTAAAGGTCCAGCTACAGCTAAAGGTTAGTTACGCGTTTGGGTTTCCTCATTATGTTATATTTGAAAATGAATTTCACTAGTAGTAATTAATGATAGATGTTTGTGATTTGTCATTTTTGTCTATGGTAATTATTATATAGATGTCTTTAGTATGTGGAAATTTCTGAAATTCTGTTAAGAAGGTTTTAGTTTAAAAATATAGGGAATGCATCCTTAAAAAGAAGAGTATGAAACAGAAATTGGGAAAAATGAAACAATAACATAGTGATATAAAAGAGAATGGAGTATAAAACCTAGAATAATACACAGCTGCACAAAAATAATTTGGAAGATGATGATTTCACCCAGGGCCAGTCTAGAGAGATCATGATATAAAAAGATGAAAGAGAAGTACAAGATATGTTGACAGATACAGAAACATAGCTAATTGGAGTTTGAGAAGAAAATAGGAAAAATAAGAACAAAAACCTGCAGAGATATGAGAAGGAGTGATCTAAAGCTAACATCATGATTTTCCAGATGGAAAATGCACACCCAGGAATAAATTTAAATCAATGCCCAGTCACATCACAGTGAAATTGAAACAGAACATCAAAAATAGTTTTAAGGGCCACCCTAGAGAAGATAGTAAATAGACTGACAACAAAATTCTCAGCAGCAATTACCATAAACGCCCAAGAAGAAGGAGGTAATACATTCAAAATGCTGAGGAAAAAAATAACCTTCAACCCAGAATTCTGCACACGGTAAAATTACCATTGAAGAGAAGGGGCAGTAAGTGTTTACTATGCAGGAAAAAAACAGATAAAAAAAACACTCCTAGATAATATATTTCAGTAAATTGTTTATCTGAACTTCATAACTGCTAGAGTTAAACTATAGGGTTACGCAATATTGTATGTCTTGTCACAAGTTCTGAGAACATGGGTCTCTAAAAGTAGCTTCCAAAGGTCAATTTTATACTTACAAAGCTTTGGATTTCATTCTTATAAAACTGTGGAGCAGAAGTGAATGTTTTTTAAAATTGTAGTTCTCATTTCAGAGTCTTTTTCCCCCTTTATCCCAATCCTTAATGGAAAGAAGAAATCTTTAAAAGAAAAACTGCAAAATTTCCCCACCAAAACAGCCACTTAAAAGTCTGCCAATTGCTTTGCCATCTACCTCCAAAGGAAACTTGACATTTAGGATTGCAATGTCTGGAGCCCTTTCATGGATAGCTCAATTCACACACATACTACTCATGTAAGTGTCTCCAAAATGAAAAATATATCTATACAAACAAGTTATCATAATAGGAGATAAGTAATTAATTCCTTTATGATTTACCTAAGTGATTCTTTTAGATCCCTAAAAAGAGTTGGTGGAAAAGCACTAAAGAGTTAAGAACCTCCAAGGGCCACAGGCAAGGGGCCCTGTGCAAAATAATGGCCAGTAATTCGCAAACTAACCGCAGCGAAGGGCCAGCATCGGCTGTTCCATGAACCTTCAGGATCCCCTCAGTGAGCAGAACACCTACTGTCAAAGTCTTCTGCACACTTTCATGCAATAAAATGAGGAAACATTTCTGCATTTGGAAGCCATCACTCTTTTCTATTATTTTTCATGTAAGCATCGAAATGGGTGCCTGATATTCTATTTGGTAGATATGCAATACTCCTAACCAGAGCCTTTTCCATGGACATTTATGTTGTCTGCATTGTTTTTTATTTTTATCAATACTACTAAAATAAATATTACCATAGAACTTTTCCTTTCTTTTGAAGTAGTTCTTGGGATGAAGTTTAATGGCATTTGTTGATAGTTGGCAAAACTTTGAGTGCTCCTTTTAGAAAAGGGGATTTATACATAATCTTTTCTCCTCTATTCCAATGCCAGTATTTCATCACTATTTCCCACTCTCTCGTCTCCTTGAACCTATCACGATGGCCATTTCCTTTGCCTTTTGAATTTCTCATTCAGTGCCAACTATTCAAGAATGGTAGTTTTCAAATTACTTTAATAAATCCTTAAAAGAGAACTTGCAGAACTCTTGAGAGTCAATCAACAGAGGTTGCTCCAAACCACAATTGTTTCTTCATGCTACATCAACATGAAGCTATGATTAACTCTTTGAGTAATCTATGAACCAGTTCTACAACTGGGGAACATACAGGAAGATGTACTGCCAAAGTCAATATAGGGAAACATACCTTACACAAAACAAACCCATTCTACTTGAATACTCAATCTTGATAAATTCAAAACAATGTTATCTATAGTAAGAGATAAATTTATCAGAAGCTAAGTCTAATTTAAAAGAGAGACTTATTTTTGACCAGAGGTGGCCCAAACTTACTTACATTCTTATTTGGTCTAATTAAAGGCGTATTAATTTTATTGCTCTTTTCAAAAAACCAACTTCTGGTTTCATGATCTCTCTACTGTTTTTCTATTCTCTATTTCATTTATCTCTACTCTACTCTCTATTTCTTTCCTTCTGTTGGTTTTGGGTTTAGCTTACTCTTCTGACAGTTTCTTACAGTGAAAAGTTACCTTATTAATTTTTGAGCCCTTCTTTTTGTTCCAGCTCTACTGAGATATAACTGACATACCAGTCTGCTGAAGTTTCAGGTGTAGCATATGACTTGCCACACATACATTGTGACGTGATCACCACAGAACGTTTAGTTAACATCCACTTTCATCCATACAGTAAGAAGTTCTCGTTTCTTTAAAACTCGTTTCATGGGGCACCTGAGCCCTCCCATGAAGTCCTCTTGGTCTCTCTAAACTTAAAACCACGAACAATCTGCTTCCTCCATGGCGCTCTCATCCTCCCGGGCGAGTTCAGTGCTCCCCACACTGCCAGGGAGGGGCCTTGTAGTTATGAGTTGAGAAATTAGCAGTAGAACTAGAAAAAGTCTGAGCACTTTAGTCTAGAGAGCCCCAATTCATCCAAAGTGGTAGTAACATAAAATTTAAAAGATTGTCCTTTGCTCCAAAAACAGCCACAAAACTTTATTATAGTTACGGAAGCTGTGGCTCTATCACATTTGCCTTAAGAAACCTGGCATGAGCGTAGCTCTCTTAAAGGGGGGAGCTAATAAAGCACCAGATGGGTCCTTAGCAAAGACCTGCCTGACGGGACCAGCATGAACTCTGTAGCTGGTGCTTTACTCAGTGCATACTCGCCCGAACAGTGCGCCAGTGGCTGTCACCAAAGCGCATCCTCCAGTGAAAGGGAACTCTCATCAGTGTTTAGGCATTTATGCTATCACTCGGTCTTTTAAAAAAGTGCATCATCTCTTCAGTGTGGAGGCAAAATACCACGCCCTGACCCCCAGGCTCTCCACAGGAAAACACGGGGCACACACTACCTGGCTGAATAGCTCCACCGGGTGCTTCGTGAGCTTCCTCCAATATGAAAAAGAAAAACCTCTGTTTCTTTGATGGTATTCCTTTTCCTAAGAGCAGGGCCCCGCCTGTGTAACCTAATCCAGATGTTCACGTCATGGTGCTACTCGGCACGAGCAGGGGCCGGCTAAGCTGCATTTTATGCTGAAAATCTATACCTCATCTCTCTCCCTTGAGAAAAGTAGAAATACATGTTAGGTGTACATAGAAACAATCCGTATGTACCTTGGTGCATGTATCTATACAAGTTCTTTTCTTGTACATACCTAAAACCTGCAAATAAGCCACTGACTGACCACATCGTTGTAAAACTAGTGTTTCTTTTTAGGGAATAAAATATGTTCTGGTTTATTACAATCTAGTCTCACCCATTTATCAAGTTAAATAATATGAAAGTTTTAAATCCAAAATTATCTTACTATCTTCTCAGAGTCAGTAACAAGTATAATAATTTTAATTACACCAGGCTTCCTGGTTTCTGGCCTGAACTATATAGCTTAAGCCCCATAAAAGATGGCTTTGTCATTAAAATATTTTTTTCTGAAGTCAGGCTGGTTGTCTACATATGCTTAAGAACATTCAAAATAAAAATTTTAACAGAGCAAAAAAGAATTCAGAGTGTTTAAGTTCTCTAAGACTTGTTGGGAGGTGGCAAAAATGATCTTATAAGAGAGTAAGCAAGAAGGAATAGAAAAATAAGGAAGAAAACACATCAAACCACGATAATTTGAAATCCCAAGCTAAGGTGCAATAACCTTTGTTTCATTTTCACCTCTTCTAGGGAAAACTATTGGCATAAGATAAAAATTTAACTTTAATCACCAATGTAGAGAAGAGGTGACAGATGCAGAAGGCTTGTAAATATTCTTACCAAAACCTTCAGGCTGGTGTATGATATTGTTTCCTAAGCACTAAGTCCTCTGGATATTAATAGGTATTTTATGAATAAAGCGATGGTCACACAAGCTAGGAAACTGCCAGCTTTGACAAAATTGACCAAGTTTCTTTGCTACAGGACTTCAAAGCCTCAGTGACTCTCCCAGAGAGGGTACAGAGGCGGCAGCCTGCAAATCTGTCTTACCACAGAGCTCTACTGGTAGCTCCCAGAAGACGGGCTGATCCTGCGCAGCTTGGGAAAGACCAGAACATACAGGTGTCCCATACAGATGCTGAGGTGAGCATCTCCTGGGGCCAATATTAGGAATTTGAAATGGCACAAAGACTACATACAATCATTTTCTTTACCTAGGGCTTCCTATGTGGCATCTGTGTGCCCCACTTACAGTGGGTGAAAGGGAGACTAGTCAGGGAAGGGAGTGGCAGAGGGTTTTCTACCAGCACTTCTTACACACCTGTCCTTGTAGTCTGACATCTCCATGCTGAGGGAGCTGACAGAGCAGCCGAGCTCACTGCTTACACCATGGCGGGGAATCTGCTGACTGGCATGGTGGCCCTGTTCATTAACCGTGACTTGGGGATTCCCGGCCCCCCGTCAGTTCCTGGTCACTAAGTCCCCGAGCAGGCAGGAAGCCCACCTCAAGCAGCTCAGATGGGGACTGCCGACAGCTGGAGAGCATTTCACAGCCAGAAAGTAACTGCTGCCGGCACCGCAGAAGTTAAGCAGGTCCACCACATTTTCATCCGGGCGGCTGACCCGTCCCCCCGCCCCAGTTCGAACTCAGCAGCGCCAGAATGCCCACCCATCCTGTTGTGACAAAACCCGGATTGCTGGAGGTGTAACTGAGGAACCTTGTCCCATCTAGGGCTCCTCAGGGGCACGTGGTGCGCACCTTAACTGCAAGCGCAACGGGACAACGGGGAGCACCAAGGAGACGGCCCTTGATGGGGGAGCTGGGTATGTCACTTTGGCCAATTTGCTTAGTCCCAGCATGCCTCAACTTCCTCATCTGATAAAAAAGGAATATCAGAAAGCCTCAAAGACTGCACTCGGAGGGCGCTCGCACGTTGCCTGGTCCACCGTCGACGCTCGGTGCACACAGCTACAGGAACTGGGCAGAATTGCAATCAAGGGAATTCAGCCTGGGCAGAACCTCTGATCAGCATCAGGTATCTAGCAGGGCCTCAATAAATACTTGTTGGCTGATTAACCACTATCTCTCATAGTCAATGCTGGGGTATTGAAAGGGGTTGTCACGTGTTTATAGTAAAGTGGTTCAGGTTTTTAGTACCTTTAAATTGACGCAAGAAGCCAATTCCTTGTAGTATTTGCATCTCTAGGTTGAGGCCATTTAATTCTCTAAAAGAAGTACAAGCAAAGATCAAAAGCTGCTTCAGTGACCAGGCAACCCCTGAGGTGCTCCACAAGCAAAGCGTACTGCGAGCCCAGGACAGTGAGGGAAGACTGGGCTGTTTAGAGAAATCTCTAAATTTTCTGCCAGAAGCCAGAGGGTCTTCCTAAAGATAGCGTCCCTCAGTAACAGGCTCCACGCTGCAGCAGCCTTCACCACGCTCCAGACTGTTGCATGCCTCCCATTTTCAACGCCATAAAAAGTGCTAATGATTAAGGCCACAGTATGCATGTAAATGAGACAGTATTTATTAGCACGGGCTTGGGTGACACACTCTCCCCGCTCCTACTGTTCCTGCCTGTAGGTCCAAGAGAAAATACTGTAACGGGGGCCAAGTGGCTAAATTTCTTCCAAACCCTAGAGCACAAAAGAAAACAAACCTGCCTTAACTTTCGCTTTGAGGTTTGCAGCAGAACCTGGACCTTGTTCACACAAAATGCGGTCTGAGAAAGCAGAAGGGACTAACCTTGAGCTGAGCCCCAGGCCGGTGAGCACCAACAGGCTGCAAAGGCAGAGGAGGGGGCTACCCAGAGGCAGGGCCCCTCCAACAGAGGGAGGAAAGGCCTCTTCATGCTTCTTCACGGATGGGCTGCCCTGTGACTAGCCAATGAACTTCAACCCAGTCCATACTGCTTTGCTTTTAGTCCAATCCTCAGCCAATAAAACCTAACTCCTTGTGATCTCAACCCAGTCCCCCGAAACATATATATACACCATATATAACCTCATTCCTTTTCTCAATCGGGGAGTCAGGCTTCACTTTATGTCCTGTCTCTTTGCCAACTGACACACCATAAAGCTTCCCTTTTCTCAAAACCTGGTGTGATGGTATTTTGGCCTGGTCACACGTCTGGTGGGAAGCCCCTCACCCGGCAACAGCACTGCCTGAGAGAGAACACACGGGCCCAAACGCTAGCACAGGCCCGTGTTGCTGATCACCTGTTTTTACTTTATGCAGAATTAGCACAGCTCCTAAAACACGGATAAGAACACATGCACCAGACTACACAAACTATATAGAAAAACCACAATTCCTACCCCCTACTTGAGAAATGTCCCTTCTTCTAGCCCTTTCTTTGAATGAAAATCACCCACAATTCTCTACAGTGAAAAGTCAACTAGGACATTTTCTTGGTTGCTTATTAAGGGAAATTTCCCTTTTCCACATGAGGTTAGGGGCCCAGCTAGATTAGAAGGAAGTCAACCACTCTGCCCTCTGCATCCGGGTGTCATCTTGGGCATCTGACCGGTCAGTCTGTGGCAATCAGTCCTTGCAAAGGAAGCGCGGTGGTTGGCCAACTTCCTACTACCCGAGAGTTTAGAAAATCAACATCTGTTTCTTACCTGTGATGGACAAGGTCTCGGAGGGAGAGCAGGTGGTGGAGGTAACAATCCTGACTTAGTAGCTAAAAATAAAAAAAAAAACACTGTTAAGGAGCACCAAAACAGAGGGAAACAAAGCACCCTTTCACTTGCTAACTAGGAATTGCGATAGAATTTAACATGTTTAAGCTTTTTGAATCCACCTGAAGGCTTCATTTTTAAAAAGGACTATAGTTTCTAATTTCTTTTTTATTTTCCACCTACCCAAAATTCAAGTATTGATGTAGGCTGTTGTCATTAAGAGACAAACATCCTTTGACCAAAAGACTGGAATCTACCACAGGAGAGACAGTCAGTCCCCAACTACTATGATGTTAACTATTTTGGTTCAAGTAATCTGGGTGCTTCTCTCTCATTTCTCCTGAGCTCTCAGCTATCACACTGCTCATTGGCTCGGTGAGTAGGGTACAAAAATTAAGGGAGCCAGAATCCCAATGAGGCAGCTCAGCAATCCTGTAAGTGAATGGCGCACAAAGAGAAGGGAAGGCAAAAAGTGATGGGCGAATACGTTACTCAGGGCATCTTTGAAGTGCTGCGTTTCCTTTTCTCTCCCTGACTCTTATTATCAGGAGTAAATCTGTTTCTAAAAAAGCTGGCCCCATTTGAATGATCTTTTGAAAGAAAGTTTTTGTTCAAT
This sequence comes from Scalopus aquaticus, assembly GCA_004024925.1. Classification (NCBI taxonomy): domain Eukaryota; kingdom Metazoa; phylum Chordata; class Mammalia; order Eulipotyphla; family Talpidae; genus Scalopus; species Scalopus aquaticus. The sequence goes on from PVIJ01001804.1 coordinate 96,539, forward strand.
TTTTTTCTAACTTTGGGATATAAAGAAAAAAAATTGAAGTAGGCTGAGAATATCTAAATTGTAAATTATGATGAAAATAAGCAACTGGTATGGAATTATAAATAAAGCTTAAAACCACACGCAAGAAATACATTTATTATCACACACTAGCAAGTTAAACCACATTCTTTACAAACTCCTTAGAAAAATACACCATGATCTATATAACTCTACGTTGTTTATTTGCAAAGCTGTAATATGTGTGCTAATATTTGGACAATTTTCTGTGCCTTAAAAATAAATCATAGCAATGTGCCAAGAACATGAAAGTTTTTGCAAATCATTTTTGATTTAACCTAGCAGGATCAGACAAGCTAGAAGATGGAGTTCAGGGCTCTTTACAAAAGTAACTCAGAATAATTTCAAAGACATTTCATCCTGAGCCAGTGCATAGACATAGTATAACCATGTGGGCCCATCAATGATTTCTTTCAATCTGTCTTTCATTAAAATTTATGAAACACGGGCCTCCTTGGGGGCCTAGGGGTTAAGTCTCAGCGCTATCACCGCTATGACCTGAGTTCGATCCCCGGCCAGGGAGCTGACCCATATGGCGCAGCAGACCTCTCCTGCCTTGCCAGCTGCTCCCTTTAGCAATGTATTTTAGTAGATCCGCTTGTTGTGCTCCCCACTCTGCCTCTGGTGAACCCTCTCACCCCCTGCACCTCTGGCCTATACCCCAGTTCTTCTACGCAAATGTAAAAAAAAAATTTATGAAACACATCAGTGGATCAAAACTCCAGAGGTAGCAAGACCTAGAACGGCTTTGGATTACACATCATGAAACAGCAGAGAATCACAAAAGTCTCCAGAATTATCTATCTCAGGCCCTCTGCTCCACAGGTTCTCATAGATTGGGCATTTAAATTACCAGGTACTTTAAAAACAAAATGAAATAAAACCAACAAACAAAATCTGTGAACACTTTTATGGGAAAGGCCTTGCACCAGAATAAAGTGTTAAAAGTTACTTTTAACACTTTATTTACAAAAGAGAACTAAGAAATGGTAAGCCATTTAATCAAACTAACTTCTGCTTACAGCCAAGATGCAGTAACAGCAACCAAGTGACCCTCCCATTTAAAACAGTCAAAACCAGAGGAAAAAACATAAGAAACAAGACTTCAAGACACTAGAAAAAATACATGAAAATTTTTAAAACACTAGAAAATTAGAGAACAAAAGATGGTGACCCCGAGACAGGCAGCAAACAAGGTGAATAAATATCCTGCTTTTGCCATGAGTCACTAGAAGCAGGACCTACATCCAGACTCATGTCCAATTAATTTCATCTTTTACTATTATTTTTTAAAAAACAAATGAACTGATTTTATAAAAAATGATGTGAGTCTGTTTCTGAATATACTTTTGGATAAAATTATATCACCTATATTAACAGTAATTTTCTTTTTTTTTTCCAGTACTTCATGTATTTATTTTTGGTCCCACAAAACAGGCTAGAACATCTACTGTAAAAAAGAAATGACAATGGTTATATGGGCATTTTTACGTTCTCTTAATCTAGAAAGAAAGGCTTTTGCTATTCTACCCTTTAGCACGGTAACTGCTATGTGGGTTTGTTACTGATGCCCTTTAACGGACCATGAAAATTCCCATCTACTTTTGAGACTTCTTTCCATGATAATTTACTGCTGATTTTAACCAAAGCTGCATCCGCCTCCATTGAGATGGTAATATTTCCTTATGTTAATATGATAAATTACGTCGTGATTTTTTAATGGGTTACTCCTCTATTTCTTGTGCCAAAAACCTGAAGGCATCATCAACCTGGGACCACTTTAAACTAAAACTTTGGCCTGGTACTATGTAGGAACCCTACTTTCTGCTGTTGTGAGATTGTGTTAAATATCTAGTACTAAGACTTTTGAGTACACTCCAACTTCACCTGAATAAGTGAATACAGTAAGTGACCAGCAAGTATTTGTTTAAAGTAACATAAGAAGTACTGGCTCATACTCCAGCCCCGTATTTAAAAAAAAAAGAAAAGAAAAAAGATTAAAGCGGTTTAGAAGTAGTCAGAGCCTCAGATTTCTTCCCACATTCTTCACAGCTTCAGCATGCTTCCTACTTCAGTAAAAGGCTAGAAAGATTTTCTTCTCCGGGGATACCAGGCCCACCAAGGCATAGGAACCATATTGAAAACAGGGGCATCCCTTTCTGCTCCTAGACAGTTGCATTCCAAGATTAGAAGAATGTGTTATAGGGAACTGGACCACTCAAGAAGGAAGATTCAGATACCAATATCTAGAGATTGCCACCAAGACAGAGATACCTGCCAGATCACTCTGCCCTGAAGCCAACAGCTGACAAGTCCCATCCATGTTTTCATATATTCCAAATCAATTTTTGAAGCCCTCATTCTTAAATATAAGCAGTTGGTAAAGTATTACCGAGTATCTGCAGAAAAATTTCTAATCTATGATAGAGTATTAAAAAAGAAAACGTTAAGCTCAAGTCAACAGATCAAATTCTAGGAGAAAAAAATTTAATGTGTATCATTAATATCATTGGAATGATCATTCAGTTTATTCCAGAAATATTGAAACATTTCCTATGTATTTGAGATGCTGGGGGAAATATCAGTGAAAAAGAAAACTGGAAATAAAACTCTACCTTCATGAAACTTTTATTAAGAAGACAGATAATGGAGTGGAGGTAAGGGATGAAACTAAGGGAAAACCTTATTAAAAGGTGAGATGCTATTTGAAAAAAAAAAAACAAAAAAAGATGTTGCAACAGCAACATTCAAAAAATTAAGATGAGCACTTGGAAATTAAAAACATGACACAGAAAGAGTACGTTTCATAGAAAGACAAATTCAAAGATGATGTAAGGATATCTTCCCAAAAGTAGGATAGTAATAGCCAAGTAAGTTCAACAAAAAGATATATGAAAAATAACAAGAACTCAAATAGTTCAAGGAAAATTCCCAGAAATGAGTTCCTAAATTAAAGGGGCCCAATGAGTACCCAAGACAATGGAAAAAAGTAGACCTGTGGCAAGGCACTTAACAAAAATTTCAAAATACCGAAATTAGAAGATTCTACAAATTTCCAGCAGGGGGCAGGAGAGAAGAGCAGGTCACATACAAAAAAATCAGGAGTCCAAATGGTTTTAGACTTCTCAATATACCATTGGAAGCTAGAATTTATTGAAGCAATGCCACCAGAATTATAAAGAAAACATTTCTAACCGGTGACTGTCTAACCCACACTAGTAGCCTGGGTGATGGCTCAGTGAAGGGTATTTTTAGACATTTAGGGCATCAAATTAAGCTCCATGCATGCTTCCAAGAAATCTACAAGATGATGTCCTCTACAAAATAAAGAGTAAACCAAGAAAGAGCAATACATGGGACACAGGATAAAAGAGATACAACGTGGGAGAAAAGCGGTTTAGAAGTAGAATCGTTGGGTGACAGGTAGGTGCCGTGATCAAAATGATGTACCAGGCATAAAGACACTTCAGATTTCTTCAAAAAGATGAAACTAGTATCTTATCTCATGTGTCAGAATTTCCTAAGAGAAACTTTAGAAAATTGAGGGAGTCTAAAACAACCCACTGAAAAGAAATGGATTGAGTTCGATGCCTGGCTGGGGAGATTTCCACAGGGCGCAGCAGCCCTCTCCTGCCTCGCCCGCTGCTCCCCTCAGCAGTGTACTTCAGTAGATCTGCCTGTCCTGCTCCCCACTCTGTCTCTGGTGAATCCTCTCACCCCCATACCTCTGGCCTGCACCCCAGCTTGTATGCAAAAATAAATAAATCTTAAAAAAAAAACTGTGCAAGCAAATAATTTACTATATGGTTTACACAACTATAATAACATAAACTCTGAATGTTAATATAACCCAAATCAGAGCTGTACTGGGAAGGTGGAAGAGGCAAGGGGTGCTGGGGGTGGGGAAACTAATGATGATTGAAGTTGAAAAGTCAAGAAGAAGTGACAAAAATAAGCTACCTTTAAAATATGAAAGAAAGCAAAAGAATTAACATTTGAAATATGCTGTGACAGAGCACATTCCCCCCAGTCCTGAGGATTCTCAGTGGCCTTGGAGGAACGCCCCAGACTTCGGTTTGCCACCTCAGTTCAGCGTGGAGCCCTGGCCTTTGCCTCCACCACAGCAGACTATCAGCTGTGATTATTTACTTTTCCAGAGTCTTCTGAATCTTCCCTCTTTCCAGAAATCATTTCCACTAACCCTCAGTCAACTAAGAATCCCCATTCATTCCATTTCACTCTGGCTTGGAGTAGCAGTGAGAAGTCTCAGGACTTGGCCTGCTCACACATACAACTTCTAGAAGCACATAGGCGGAGCTGACTGAGAGTGTGCCAAAGCCTCAGGTTTTTCCTCTGCTCTACACTGCTTTATAAAATGGCATTTAGTTCATCCATCTCTTTTTGGTGGGCTGCTGCTGAAAACTCTCTTCCAAGTGTTGATGATTCTGTGTTCATTTTCTTTAATGGCAAGAGGTATTAATCTAGCTTCATCCTACCGATTTTCTGTCTACTTAATCTTTTATCTCCTGTAACACCGAGGCACACTGCCTTGTGTTTGGTAGCACTCACACAGCAGGTAAAATAATTGGAACTGGATTTAGTAAAATACCTCCGCTTGTAACATTTTCAGTGATTTCAATCAAATATGACCAATTTAAATTGGATTTACGTATTTTATCCAACATGCACTAATCAACAGAAAAAGGAAAAGCACACCTTTATGTAAAACGAAACTAAAAAACACTGGCTGGATAATCTAGTGCACACATGCAAAAAGATAACAACAGCCGTTGATAGCCAAAAGCTGACTTCCCAGCAGGGGAAGAAAAAGGAGGAGGGCACTTTTTCTGTATACATTAAAAGTGACCGTACCCGTGAAGCTATTACAAGTTTACTCCCAAAGTCTTACAGTTGATTTAATAAGGCAGGACACTAGATGACAGCAAAGCTTTGTCAAATCAAAAAATTTTTAGAAGTGTAACTTGGGGTAAAATAATAAATACACAAATCTTAAAAAACAGATTTAAAAGTTTGTGAAAATTTAATGCCATTAAGCCTAAAATCAAAAAGCAGTAGTAATTTTCAGTGTTTATTACATTTACTGAAGATGGGCATTTTCAGACACTGATCTCTGAATCTCAGCTTCTTTGTATTTCCATCCAAAACTCTAGTCACTAATTTTTTTTAATCTTTTTACTCCATTATGCTTAGAAATTACCAGGCAATTCACAGATATTACTGTCTATTTACTAATTTCCCTCAGATTTTTACAAAGCCTCAAATCAATGACTAACTGAAAACATGTTCCAACTTACTGAGTGGAAATAAAGCAGCAGATGTGGCAACAGAAAGCTCCAAGGAACAGAAAGCTCATTCTTAGGGGAGTGAAACTTGGAATCACTTCAGCTGTGGAAAGGGGCTCCATCTCCCCCAAACTAGGAATATTTTATGAAGAAAATAAAAGCATCCAAATTCCAAAGGCGGGGGAAAAAACACTTAAGAATGGAAAATGTTGAAAGGAGCCTGCCAGTGGGACCTCCTCTTTTTAAGTATCAATCAACTTGAGCGTTAGCCATATGCAAAGCTTCAAGGATTTCATCAGCAAGGCCCATTCCAATTCTTGGCAAGTTTGTAAAAATCAGTATTTCTTTGTAATAAACATTGTTCTTTCCTTGTCTCCTTTCTAATCACAAAAACATGTGTGAGGCTATGCTCACACAGCTACCCTCAGGACGGTATGCGTGTCATATACGCCTCTACATTTCATCAGATGTTCTCCGGGAGCATCTTTCCAACAATATCTGCCTGGATGCCCTGGTGACCCCCACAAATACAAGCTCATTAAATTCTCTGTTAAACAGACCCATTTTTAAAACCAGTTTAAAGCAGTGAACTTACACATGACATGGAATTGCTCAACAGAGAAAATATTAATGGAAAACTAATGAAATCAAAGTCAACACTTTCACTCTGCAGGTGAGAAAATGAAGGCCTAGAGAAGTAAAATAATATCACCAGGATCACAAGGTCACTGTGAAACATTTTGAACCTACAGGACAGGAAGTGGTGAGAGCAAAAAAGGGCACTGAGATGGGGGATAAGCAGCTGGATGGGGGTTACTCTATATTCAGGGGGTAAGCACAGAAGAAGGGTCCAAAGCAAGAAAATATTGCAACTTCAAAGAAGGCTTATGACTATGCTATCCACCACAGAGAAATAAGATGGAGACACTACCTAACAAGGTGGCATGTAGCAAAGAGTTAGCCTCCTGAATCATGTGATCACCTCTTCATAAGACTGCATATGGCTCCCCCACTTTGAAAAATATTCACTGTGGTACTGGCGAAAGACTCGACATATAAATCAACAGAACAGAATGGTGGGTCCAGAAATAAACCTTCACATATTTACAGTCAACTAATTTTCAGCAAAGGTGCCAAGGCAATTCGAGAGGGAAGGACAGCATTTTCCAGAAGTGGCCTTGGGACACCTGGATAGCCACATACAGAGAGATGAACTTACAGGCTTACCTCACACTACATACAAAAGGTAAATCAAAATAGATTAGAGCTGTAAATGCATGAACTAAGATTAAAACACTTTTAGAAAAAATCAGGAGAAAATCTTTAAGACCTTGGGTTAGGCAAAGATTTCTTAGATATAACAACAAAAACATGATCCAAAAAGGAAAAAGTTGATAAACTGTAGTTCATCAAAATTCAAAACTTCAGAGCTTTTCATTAAGAAAATGAAAAGACAAGTCACATACTGGAAAATAATATTTGCAAATCATGTATCTAATAAAAAAAAACTTGTATCCAGAATATATAATGAACTCCAGAATATGCAACTCAACAATAAAACAGGCACCCAGTTGAAAAACAGGCAAATGATTTAAGTAGACTTTTCACCAAAGATCTAAGAATCATTAATATGCACAAGAAAAAATGCTCAACATCATTAGTCATCAGGGAAATGCACATAAGAACCAAAATCAGGGACCACTTCACACCTACTGGGAGGCTACAGTAAAATATAATAAAAAAGATGATTAGTGTTAGCAAAGATGTGAAGAAACAATAACCTCATACAATGCTGATGGGAATGTAAAATGGTACAGATACTCTAGAACAGTTTGGCAGTTTCTTAAAAAGTCAAACAAATTTAACATACACCCAGCAATGTCACTCGTAAGTATCTTGCCAAGAAAAATGAAAACATATATTCACACAAAGATTTGCATGCAAATGTTCATGCTAGCATTATTCATAATAGGCAAAAAAGAAACAACTTAGATGTCCATCAAACTGAAGAGTAGATAAACAGAATGTGGTATAGCCATACCAAGGAATGCTATTCAGCAATTTTTTTCATGAAATACTGATACATGCTACAACATGGATAAATCTCAAAAACATTATACAAAGTAAAGGAAGCCAGACACAAAAGACTCCATATTGTACGGTTCTACTTACTATGTGAAATGTCCAGAAAAGGTAAATCTGTAAAAATAGAAAGTAGAGTAGTGGTTGCCCAGGGAAGGGCATGGGAACTAACTGTAAACAGGCATAAGAGATATTTTGGGGGTATTGCAAATGTTCTAGAAGTGGATTATGGTGACAGTAATACAATATGACTAATTTACTAGAAATCACTGAGTTGTCAACTTGAAATGGATTAATTTTATGTTAATAAAGCTTTTTTTGTCAAATAGCTAAAGGCCACTGGTAATAAGAAGTGAACCAAAGCAGTTATCAAAAAAACAATCAACAGAGCTTGACTGCAAAAATCATACCCACCCCTCCAAGGATAGTTCAGTAGCTGCGTGCATCTGCTCCACTACACAGACTGTCCTCGTTAGAAGACAGCCAGACTCAGTTCCCTTTCTGACATGTAACTGGAATACTGATTGGTAATTTGGGGTCATATCCATATTCGTCTTAAAATTCTCCCAGAGTCAGGCACACAGTAAGTGCTCAGTAAATATTGGTTAAAAGAATAGACACCTTTCCTGGTCACCATCATTGTTCTATTCTATTTTCATATAATTCTATAAACTCAAATGCAAATACGGAACTCAAGGATTTACTGAGAATTACATTGTTTCATAGTATTCAACCCACAAGCTTCATAACAGTCTTAATGTCTGTTAAATGTCCTATCATGTGCCTTTCAATGTATGTGGTCATCTGGGGGGGTGGGTACTAGAAAAAGCTGCCCCCCAACTCCCATTCTCCTCTTTTATAGTATGAGGGATGGCGCTGCAAAATGGCTGTCCTGCCAGGGGCTGTATTTCCCAGCTGCCTGGTTGCCTGCTATCGCCACAGAACTCAGTTTTCCTGGTTAGGTTCGAGTGGAAGCAATGAAGCTTCAAAGCCACAGCTCTGTCTTCCCCATGCGCTCTCAGGTCCTTCTGCCCCGTGGTGGCTGTGGTGGGGGCAGCACCAAGGTGACTGACCATCACCAGGGACTGCTCAGGCATGGCTTTGGAAAGGGGGCGTCAGGGTCAAGAGCAGAAGGAAGGGAGTCCCACTCCACACAGGGGAACAGAAGAAATCCCTTTCACCAAAGCAAGAAAAGAAAGCCACCTTCAGAAAACAACCATTTAATAAGGAAAAAGAGGTTAGAATCTAAAAAATACTGCCTTCGCCTTCACAGTGGGATTTTCTGACAGGAATTTCAGTGATAAAAGAGCTTTTGTGAAGACAAATAGAGGGCTATAAAACCAAAGCACCGCTGACTAAGTCCCAGATTTGACTGTCTCTGGATTCTGCGCATTTGCGTCATCGCCTAAAGAGTCGCTCGCACATCTGTTTCCTCTAAGCACAGCACGACATGGGACCATGAGAAGCTGCGCCAAGCCCCGGATCGGCTACCAGAAAGGTGACCTCCCTTTCACTCTCAGTGGCCGTGCTGTGCCCACTTCTGAAAACACGTGCTTTAGGCTTGATGCCTGTGCCTGCCCGTCTCGAACCCTGGGGTGGTCACACTCCCCCTAAAAAGGGGTCGCCAACTTCCCCTCACTTCCTAAGTTGCGCTTGTTCGTTTTTTGTAGATTTGTACTCTAAATCAGCTTTGTTATTTTTGCCATATCAGGTTCTCCATCTACATAAACTGGGAGATATTAACGCCACACACTTCAGAGCTTCCCCCTCAAATCCTGCCCAAAGCTACACTGAGCTCGCGGCCTTGCCTCCCTTGGGTCCGCAGGGCCTTTTACGCTACTCGCTGCTTCGCCCCTGCATGGACACTGTTCTCTCACTAACAACTAGGACTTGTTCTGCATCTTCCTTTCACGCTTGCTTCTCTGCATCGTCTCTCCATCCTACTGCTTCCCCTAAGCTCTCTCCCTAGGTCACACTGTCTTAGCAACTTAGCCTCATTCACTGCTTCTCACACTCCTGTGGCTCTCATCTTTTAACATCAGCTTCATTTGTATCTTTCCCTTTCAACTCAAGGCACATCTTGTCCCCCTTTCTTCTTTACTTTCCCTTATTCTGGTATTGTGACAGGCAGGGTGGCCCAAGCAGACTGCCTTACATGATAAAGTTGGCAAAAAGATGTGGTGCTGGGAGCTGGAAGGCCACACACGCAGCGGTGTGGCAGGCCAGGCTCACTTCCCGGTGGCTGCCCTCGCCTTCCCATGTGCTGAGGTAAGACAGGTTCAGAACGTTGTAGAAAAAGGGAACAGGAGACAAATGGTCCCTGTGGTTAGGCAAAGAGACACAGCAACAGAGCTAAGCAAGCCTTCTGAGGCGGCAACTCAGAAGAATAAATATGGATGGCCAGGAATGACGTGGAACATTTGCCTATCAGGCTGGTGATGACTCAAAAGATGAACGCGAACTGGTGCTGGCAAGGGTGTGAGGAAAGGCTCTCCGATGATGTTAGTGGAGGGTGAGGTGATGGCTACAGTCTTCTGCCGCATGGTGTGGACGGACCTACACTCCGAACAGCAATGGGCTTTGATTCAGCAACTCCAACATGGAGGATTTAGGCCCAAAAAAGTAAGTGGATGAGGAAACCAAGACATGGCTGCGAAGTCACTGATAAACTCTGCCTCTGTGCCAGCAGTGTGGCCGGCCCTTTGAGAGTAGAGCCTTCCTCCCCCTTGAGGAGAGAAGAGAGAAACAGAGAGAAGGGGAGGAGAGAAAGAGAGGGAGCCGGAAGGAGCACAAGAAAGGACAGAGGGGTATAAGGAGGGAGGAGAGCACAGAAGCAAGAGGAGCAGTGCCCAGGCAGTGGGCAAGCAAGGAAGAGCGAACGGGGGTCGGGGGGATCTCTCAACACACCACCAACCACGGCACATCCGGCATTAAAGAAACGAAGCCGCTCTCCTGTGAAACAGAAAGATGGCTAACTGGGAAGACAGGACACAGGACAGCAAACACAGTGGGACCCGGGTCATCTGCAGTGACACGGAAAGACAAGTGCAGCGAGGGCACCCGAGCAGCCCTGGGTGCCCCTTTCTGACAGGTTTATATTCTACCTCACGCTTTCCTCATTTGCTAGAATTTTAGTAAGTAATTTGTAGCGATATGCAATACACTGAAATTTTGCATAATTTAAACAGATCCTTGTATTTTCCTGCAAGAATTAACCAACATGGAAACAAATTAAGTAGATGCACTGACACCACCTGCTTTTCATACTGCAGAAATGCTTGATTTAAACTGCTCATTAAAATTTCATTTGTGTAAACCTGTACTGAAAAGACAGTGGAACTGGGCTGTGATACAGATGGCACCATCTTAGCTACTGCTCGGCACGTATCAAACCACAATACTTTTCATCCTGAAGTCCCATCATCACTGGAGATGAAAAAAGCAGTTGTAGTTCAGTTTCTCCCTAAAGCAGCCCTGAGAACTGGGGCTTGGGAACAGGTATTTCCTCTGGACCAGGGAAAGTGAGACAGCATGGGAGGGAAGAAAGACCAAAGAAGGGGTGTTCATGAATGGGGTACTGTGCCAGGCAACTGGGGCTCAGTTCCTCCGAGAGTCTCCCAAGGAACCATGGAGAACAATAAATCACACAACTTCCCCACGGCGGGGGGAGAAGGGTTGTCGAGGGAGTCTGGGGGCTTCATCCTCGAACTCCCTTTCCTGGTTGGTGGCGCACCGCTCTGGGGACATGAGGGCCCGGCGTGTGCAGGCCGTAGGGATTGGGCCTCTACAGGAGTGGGTGCCTGCTGGCTAAACACGGTGCCACCTGGGTCATGCTTATCATCTCACCAAGCCCCACAACTCCGGGAAATGCTGCCGCTCCCCTGTACACCAGGAATCTGAGCTCCAGAAGGATGAAGCCACTCGCTCAGAACCAGTCCGTAAGCAGCCAAATGGGACTCCGGACGCACTCCCGTCTCTTCCGCGAGCCACAGAATGGTGTGGAAACCACACCACAGCCACTCTTTGCCCCAGCGGGCACGTCCCCACGGGCGGCCCCATCTGAGGGTGCTTGCTCGCTTCCAGCCTCTCCTTGGGAGGGAAATACATGGAGATACCTGCCCTGGTTGTTTGAATCTTCTTGCTTCCACAGGAAAATTTTCTAGGTCATAATCCACGAGCCATGTGAAATTTTTATAGCATCATCACCCATGGCTACTCCCAACCCCAAATACCAGTTACTCTGAAATTATGCCAGAATTTGGATCAAAGTATGGGGGAAAATCCAAGGCAATTTTTATCTGATGAACTCATGGCAGAGAATCAAATTTCATAGAGAGTTCCAGATTCGAGTATATTAAAAAACAATCTATAACTTTACTGTGAGGAGAGCACTTTATTAGAACAAATAAAACATGCTGAGCTCTGCTGGGACACAGAGGTCATGCTAATGTGTGAGCCAAGGAGAGTCTTTTCTTGCTTTAGTCGAAAAGATAATAATCTGCAAATCACTAGCATCTGAGGCCGGCTTGATTTAAAATGCACAAAGACACAGAGAAAGTTCCAGGAAATGACTGTATTTATAGCCTGCTTGCCTCAGTCAGTGGAAAGGCACTTGCTGCTCCCAAAATGACACTTGGGACACTGCAGTACCCAAGAACCTTCACACAAACCAACGCACGTTTCTCATCCATAGGCTGCCCAGGAGGACGCTTCCTACTTCACAGGGATGGAGGAGCAGACATAGGCCCCTCTGACCTCCCCCGCCCCAGCCCAGCTGCACAGCAGCTGCCTCAAGAAAGGCTGGCCCCACAAGCCCAGAGTAGGCCCCTGACGGAGGCCTTGCCCTAGACGCCAGCACCGGCCACCTGGCCATCCGTCCGATCCAGAAAATGGAGCCCTTGGCATGCAAGCCTGCAGGACGCACACTGTGCCACAGGATAAATTGCAGACGGCTCTGGCCAGTGCTGATCACCAAGATCTCCCGCGGAAGAACCGCGCAAGCGTCTAAGAAAATGGCAGAAAGCAATCTGTGTACAAAATGCCACGATGCTGAGAACAAGACCCCAGCCACACACTCAGTGGTTGTCTGGGGTTGAAAGTTTCATCTTCTTGGTACAGAATTCCATAATTCTTGATCCATAGCAAGTGTGGGCAAGGATCCAGACACATGTGATATACAGCTGCCAAGAGCGACTCCCCCGCCCAAGAACACCAGCGCAACGCAGGCCTCCTGGACCGGAAACGGCCAGCTCTGCGTATTCTCAGGATGCACAGAGGCCCTTACGCAGACACCCCTCCACCAACCCCGCCAGGAAAGGGAAGGGCTGGGGGTGCAGAAGGGCACTTCACCTGACACACTGGGCTGGAAGACTTTATTCAGATCCAAGGAAGAAGCTCTGGAATGGGTTTTCTGTGGCCGCGGTGGAGGGGTAGGAGGGTCCTCGCCCCTTTTCATGGCCTCTTCTATGGAGGTGCTAGAGTACGATCTGCATCAAAATAAGGGAAGGTCAGAAGGGAGACAGCAAGCTTTACTCTCTGAGGTTAGTCGGAAATGGAAAACACCCCCAAGCATGAATTCTATTGCCACTGTCTGCAATAACTGCCCAAACCCCAAACATGAATCAGAATCTTTCTAGCCTCTTTGTATTCTGTATGCCTTAGACCTCAATTTACCCCAAAGGAAAGCTTCCTGTGAATTCAATTCAGTTTCTATTGGAATTGTTAATAAGAATAACACATAAACCCTTCTGCTTCTGTATTTTAATAGAATGGCTTCATGATATTAACTAATTGCAGAACTTTTCTCCTGTTTACATGCAAATGAGATGGCAGACACAGATGGAATGGGGACAGATAAGCTGAGAGTTATGAATCAAATGTACAAGGGAATACGTCACAAATGAAATTCAGGAAAGGAAAACACATGTCAATCAGGTTGAGAGGTCTAGGGTGTGTTAACATAAGCAATATGGGTTTCTGGAAAGTTTCAAGGCAAAAGCCTCGCCTTAACCTTCTCGCTCAACCTGTAGCAAGGCAGTACCTAACTAGGCACTTGTGCGACATTTGAAGAATAAGTAATTAAGTAACTTGCTAAAGATCACATAGCTAGAAAATGACACAGGTTCCATTCGAATTCCAGTCTTTTTCTGTTCCTGAATTCCATTTTTTCAAATGTTCCAACACTGCCTATGAGTCAGGAAAGAAATGTTCTGGCAGTAGTGGTTCAACTGTTTATTAGAGACCTACTCATTTTCTAAATCAATTCAACTAAGTACATTAGTCTATTGCTTAGGAATAGGTTTGCAGATGGGCTCCCATTATGATTTTCTAAGAAGAGGATGTGTACATCTGTTCTATTGAGCTTCTTGGCTAACTTCATGTCAAAACAGAAAATGACCTTTTGAGTCACAGATGTGTCCTAGAGACAAATTAACCTCCGAAAACTGTTCTTCACATTTAGCTATTGAAGTGGCACTCAGGAAATTACAATCCATCAACTACTATTAAGTGCCTTCAATTCTTGGTAAAGTTCATTCTGATAGAGTGAGTTTTTGTTACCCTGAATAAGTTGCTCAGGGTTTCTTCATGGTAGCCAAGAGTTTGGTTTGTCATGTAAGGTTGCCATCTTTAACAAAGTCACCATAACAGCATGCGGGGTGCATGCTCTGGGGTGGTCCCTAAAACGTAACTGGCAAGAAAGGCAAGGCAAAGGCATGCAGAGCTAGCAGGAGGAATGCTCTAAAACTTTCATTCCAACCAGAAAAAAAGGGGACACCAGAGCTTTCAAAAGGGAACTCTCGGGTAAAATAGGAAATTAGAGATCCAACCTAGAAAGTACAAGAAATTTCTATGCCAAATATAGCTTTAGTGACATTTTTCACTCAAGGAAAAAAAAGTGTATAATCTATGTAAGCACACACATACATGCAGTTAAACACATTACCCCATACCAAACAGTCCATTCCATTTTACTTACACATATAACCTCCATATATATACACATAAGGGGAGTTAACTGTGTATCAAATAAATGACTTTATAAACATGACTGCAACCAATTAAAATGTACAGGAAATTGACAAAATGATGAATGGTAATTTTCTCTCCTTTCTTATGTTTTTATAAAACTTTATTGTTTTTGAAAGGGGTATAAAAATAAGTTGATTCTCTTGGTTTCAGGAAGGCCAAGTTCATAGTAGTGAAAATAAAAACATCCAAATTAGACCAGGAGACAGACTCCTCAAAGAATATATAACTTTAGCCAGATACACTAATAACAGAATAGGTACCTACGAGATTTCTGTACTTTCACTTGCTTTGGGAGAGAGAGGAAGTCAGCAGAAGTGAGAACAGTAAGATTCAATTTACAGTTAACACAGTACTTATTTGCAGATTCCTGCAATTCAGAGGTGGTTTCTCCTACTATGAAGGCAGATAAATATTACTATTTCTACAGCCAGTACTTATTTGTAAAAGATCCATTTGTCCTTTAAAAAAGGGATGAGGAAATGTGATAACCAGCCAGAAAAGCAGTGACTAAACCTTTTCTTCTACAAAAATGAATTACTCCGGGGGACTCCCTGGTGGCACAGGGGTTACGTCTCAGCACTACAAAGCTATCGCCAGCCACTGCAGCATGAGTTCGATCCCCGGCCGGGGAGATTCCCACAGGACGCAGCAGACCTCTCCTGTCTCCCCGCTGCTCCCCTCAGCAGTGGATTTCAGTCAATCCACCTGTTCTGCTCCCTACTCTGTCTCTGGTGAATCCTCTCACCCCCCTACACCTCTGGCCTGCACCCCAGCTCTTACATGCATAAATAAAGAAATCTTTAAAAAAACAAAAATGAATTACTCTATTGTTTTCAAAAATATGAATATAGAGATCTGTGCCCTCTGTAAACAATCAAACAACTTCAATTTGGAAAATTCAGGCAGAAAGGGGAAACTAAGGGGTAACATCGATTAACAAGGAGAAAAGATTTCCTTATATGTCAGTATTTTGAGGATATAAAATATGACCAGACTCAGATTCACTTTTTCAGAAACACAACCAGTAGCCAGGGGAGGAAAAAGTCCCCGAGTGTGAAAGCACAGTGTGGGCGAACTCGGGCTCCATCTGACACTGTAGCGCTCCCAGGAGAGAGCAGGACACACGGCCCGCCTCGGCGCCCGCAGCAGGGTCGGGGTCTGCGCGCTTCCCTGCACCCCGCTGCAGCTGACAGGGTCTCAGCGCTGGTGTCCTGGCTCTGCCTCTTCCACTAGCTTCTAGGCACTGGCAAACTGAGGCAGAGAGAAGTGCTGAGAGACTCAAACAGCCATCAGCGCTGCTTGTCGGAAGTGCCCAGCCTTGGGGAAACCACAGAAGCATTTCTTTCCCTCCTCTTGTTTTTACCTCTCCCAATGACACACTTCTTACTTTGGGGGGTTCACCTCATCATAAAAGTAAATTTCAGTACCAGTTACGATCTAGCCCTGTTTCCTTCTGTTTGAAGCCGCTTCCCCTAGGAGTTATCACCCCCACAGGGGTGTCACACGAGCCGTGTCTTCAGGACCAGCGAGCAGCAGCCACACTCCTGCAGCAGCGACAAGCAGGGATCCTGGGAGTCCCCCCAGCGCACTGTGAGCTTGGGCCAGTCCCCTCAAGACAGTGAACTCACCCACATCCTAAGCATCAAATCTACAGGAAAAGGACATCGTGGGCTGGGCTCAGGGAGGAGGGAGGCATGTCTAGCCAGGGACCGGGCATAAAGGGCGTTACAGCAGAAATTAAACACTACCTGGATCGTGGTCTTCCTTTGAGACTGTTGGAATCCTTGGGAGTGGCTGAAACAAAGATTAGTTGTTGTTTGCTTGGGTTTCATTTCTGCAGTTCAACAGGTTTATATACAGCACCTGGGCTGGCACAGAACACGTGTACAGGTAGACGCGAGGCGCAGGGGTCCCTGGGAGAGCCAGACGGCTCCCACACGCTCATGCTTTCAGTTTTCTTTAAAGCTAGAAGCACAATTAAGAGGAAAGAAAAAGCAACCTATTTTTCCTTTCATCAGAGCACTGTCTAAGAAGACATTCTCAAATCTAAGTGATTAAAGAAGAAATTCTACTGAAAAGACGGCCTCTCCAGGGCTACCTAGCCATATGATGACGGGTTCACACTTGAGGGTCTCTTGGTCTGTCCTGACAGACAGGTGACAGTTGATTCCTTTGTCAAAAATAATAGTGTTGGATGGGTCTCCCTGGTGGCGCAGCGGTTAAGCACTACGCTGTGGAGCTGTCGGCAGCGGTGACGCAAGTTCGACACCCAGCTGGAGAGAATCTCACATGGCGCAGCAGACCTCTCCTGCCTCGCCCGCTGCTCCCCTCAGCAGTGTACTTCAGTAGATCCGCCTGTTCTGCTCCCCACTCTGTCTCTGGTGAACCCTCTCGCCGCCCCCCACCTCTGGCCTGTACCGCAGCTTGTATGCATAAATAAATTAATCTCAAAAAATAAAATAACAGCGTTGGAACTAGTCTCCCTTGAAGCATGGAAAGGACTCTATTGAGCTACACAGTTTCTTCCAAATCAACCACCAGAGCAGCACAGCCCCAAGGCAGCTCCTACTAGTAAGTCAAATCAAGGTTGCAGCTTCTCCTGTAAGAAAATGTCCTTGTGCCCCACGTATCTGTGACCAAATCATACACAAGATACTATGGAATGAAATCCTTAAACTATTTTGTTCACCATATGATGTTTCCTTGTCAAATTTAAATCATCAACTACTTGCTCACCGCCAATACCAGCGGAGCCTACTTTGCCCTCCTAAGTTGCTGGGAGTAATTAGAAACGTTTATGAAAACATTCAGTTCTCTTTTTATGTTTTCAATCCTCTATGGGAGACAATTTTAGAAACTATTAGCTATGCTAAGGTTTTGCAAATACTGTAAATTTTTAATCATAAAAACAGCTGCCTTGGTGGCCTAGGGGTTAAGTCTCAGCTCTACCACCACTATGGCCTGAGTTCGATCCCTGGCCAGGGAGCTTCCCACATGGCACAGCAGACCTCTCCTGTCTCCCCTGCTGCTCTCCTCAGCAGTGGATTTCAATGGATCTGCTGTTCTGCTCCCCACTCTGTCTCTGGTGAATCCTCTCACTGCTCCCCCCATCCCGAGCCTGAAGAAGAGCTACTAACTAGGAACAAAGAGAAGAGTTTGGATATTGTCTGCACAAATCCTTCCAGAAAGAAAATGTCTTGTTGCCTTAGCCATCCTCTTGCACACTGCTGTAAAGATAAAAACCCTCTTTGGTGTGAAGCAGACTGAATTTATGATGATCATTAAAACCCCTGGGCTAGGGAAGCAGGCAGGAAGGAGCGCTGCAGTGCAGCCAGGCACAGAGCAGACCAGCAGTGTGGACTCCTCGACATGGTCCGCTGCCAAAGAGGGGCATTTCGCCCGACTCGAGCTGGTGAGAACACAGACATCTCTCCACTGCAAACCACTAAAACGCTGCCAGAGCCCTGAAAAACATGGGGAGCTGAGGAGTCTGAGCCCACGTTGCCCAGTGTTATGCACCCACACCTGCACGGAGGTGGGAAACCTCCCCCTTCCCACAAACCCTAAGCAATCAGGGAAAGCGGCCAAGGGGGCGCCTCCCCCCAGCCCAGCAGGCTGCCTGGGGCTGGAGCACAGTTTGTGACCAGACTCACCCCAGAGCTGGGGCCACCCTCCGAGCAGGCTGCCACAGTTAGCTCTGTGCCCCTCTTCTCCCGCAGGCCCCGCTGCCTTCCAGAAATACGTGGGTCGATGTCCCGGCCATGTGAAAATACTACGCTGCTGCACAAAGCAACCGTGGTGGCTGCTAACCCCTTTGCCAGTTGCCATTATCTTGGTTTTGGCTGGGAGGGAAGGGGTGTGGAAGGAGGGGTGAGCCCTGCTGGTGAGAGATAGACAGACAAGGGGGGCGGGGTGCACTGGGCACACAGCGGAGACCAGGCCAGGAATCCATGGCCGAGGCCCCTCCTGGGTGACACTGCTACCCAGCTGGCACTGCTCTGAGCCTGCTTCCTCACCAAGGAAAGGAGATGACAGAAACGTGGCCCCGTTCTCAGAGGGTGAGAGAACAAGGTGAAGGTACTTTGAAACGAACTATATTTTAGAACCGAAACCATTGCTGTTGCAGTGCTCCCGATTTTGCGAGCTTGGCAACCTGGTTTCTAATTGCTGGTAGGACAGCAAAGGCGGCGCGGGTGGGGGCAGGTAATGGAAGAGTGCTGCTCTACCCATTAGGCCGCGGGTGGCAGCTGGCAACGGGCGGCTGCCAGACTCCCGACAGCAGGGGGAACGCTGCATGTAAGGGCAAGCAGGCCTGGCAGCCTCAGTGCGACCTCGAGATACCAGGAAAAGAGTGCCATCGTGTAGTGCGCTCTGCTCAGTAAGTCCGCAGGGTGATGCCAATTAGGAAATCTGTTAGACTTCATTTATATTTTGCTCAACAATTAAAAAGGCGAGGGCATGTGAAAAAATATGCAAGAGGGA
Source organism: Scalopus aquaticus (assembly GCA_004024925.1). Classification (NCBI taxonomy): domain Eukaryota; kingdom Metazoa; phylum Chordata; class Mammalia; order Eulipotyphla; family Talpidae; genus Scalopus; species Scalopus aquaticus. Next base: position 115,492 of record PVIJ01001804.1, read on the forward strand.
ACACCCCGCCCCTGATAGCACGGCCCCTCTAGGGCAGCACAATGCCTGCCGCCGCCATCACCACGACTGTTACCACCCCGACTGGGGGCGGCCGGGGCAGGCGCTTCTCCTCCCACCCACAAACACCCATCCCAGGCGGGTGGTGATAGATCTCGACAAGTTTCAGGCCAGAAAAAGTTGGAGAAAACTATTCTAGATAACTGCTCCATGAGCCCCAAGGCTTTGAAAGCCAGACTCGGCATTCAGGGCGCGTGATCACCTACAGAAACAGCAGGGGCATTTTGTGGTGTTGTGTTGTTGTGCTGTGTGCACATCCAGGTAGAAGGCAAAGGACAGACTTAGCTGGGGAGAGGGAGGAGGGATGACAGCCCAGGCTGGCCCTCCTGGCAGGAAACATAAGCAGAACAAGGGGGCAAGCCTAAAGTGTAACCTCCAAAAGGCAGCGGGTCAGCTCAGATCAACTGTCCCCAGGAACGACAGGGCGCAGATTTAGAAGCCACAGCTTGAAACTCCAGCCCCTCCCACTGGGAATCTGACATCCCCAGGCAGCCGGGGTGTCCCATGCCCCTCCAGATGAGGAGTCCCTCACCTCACTCCAGAAACGGGCAGCAGGGGAGGAAGGCACCAGACTCCACACTGCAGGCGCCCAAGCAGACTGAGCCACGTTTGGCTTCATGGGGCAGCAGGCTGACAGGTGCTGTCCGGCAGTGCCACACCCCGTCCCTAAAGGATCTAACCAATGAGGTCTTTCTGATGGCGCAGCTAAAGCGCCAGGGAGACGGGAAGCGCAGCTCGCCAAGCTGACTCTAGTCTAAGCGGCTATTACTAGTCCCACAACCTGAACTTCACAGAAGCCTGGCAGCATCCGCTTTAGCTAGAGAAGTCCCAGCGGGAAAGAACCCAGCTCAGCTGCTTGTCCTGGACAAATGGAGAGTTTCAGCCTCTGAAGAAGGAACCCAAAATCAGTTTCAAAAGTCAAAAGTAGGCTTGGGAATTCCTAACCCTTTTGGAGTCGTGGTTGATCTACAATCTCAGTTTTCTACTTCCCAGCATGGCCTTCAAAAGGTAGTGGTGCCCGAAACAGGCTGCACGTCAGAATCACCAGGGGCGGGTGGAGCCTGCCTAAGAATACAGATTCTCAGGCCCTATCCCTGAAATCAATCCTATATTCTCATTTCTATTCATCATCTCTTCTCTCCACCTCCCCTTTCCTTTCCCTCTGCCCACTCTAGTTCATTACGCTTTGAATGAACTTCATGTTTTGGAAATACTGTTTATTACAGAATAAGCCTCAATGCTATAGATTCTTTTGTTCCAACTTGAAACAAATAAGCCAGGGATAAAAGCTAACTAACCAAACAACCATGGTTTACTTATTAAATATTAAAAGAGATAACAATAAAAAAGAAAACAGCGACTTTCCTCATGTCCTCAGAAGCAGAACTCCAACTAGCAACGCCTTCCCAAGTCCGTTTGTTTTTAACCAGATTCATCTGTGCTTGGTGAAGATGGCATGGAGAGTGGGAGACTTGGGCCCAGCCAGCTGCACATTTCAGACAAGGCTCCAGCTCTCCAAGAACCTGCGCTAACACAATTTTTCTTTTCCTCCTTGGAATCTATTCCAAGCACAAGTATAAGCACATTTACTTACCTTCCTGGCAGTGAAGTATAATAAAAATATTTGAGATTTCTGTTTTGGAAATGGAAAATGTCAACTGTGGACTTCTAGTTGGTCTGCTCCATCGGTTCTTTACACTACATAGAAACCACAATGATTGTTGAAACCATCTAGATTTTACACTTAATAACAATAAGGTCCTAATTCAAACTGACTGCCTTTCAGTGAAATCTAAATTCGGAATTTAAAAAGAAATTCCCTCTTCTTGTACCTGAAAAGAGGGTAGGGTTTAAAAAAAAAAAAGCAAAAAGGCCTTCCTGTAATAAAACACAAAATATTTAGAGTAAAACATACTATCACAGATGTACTTGTCTTCACATTGAAAGCACTGTTTTTTAATTAGAAATAATTACATACAAAATATATTAAAAATGGTTTTCTCCTACCTGAATCCTTGGATATGTCCTTTGGTAGGGCTTCATCTGTAATACTTTTCAAAACTAGCAGTTTTGTTTTGAAAGAACAAGAGAAAAAGGAGGGGAAAAAATAAAACTTTATTTCTGAGGCACATTACATTAAAACAAAGAGTCCCCTAAGCTATCACTAATGAACACAGCATTACAAACCCCTGTAAGCTGCTTTAGCATTCACTAAAACAGCAGGGACCTCTTTAAGTATGGAAATAGGTTCTCTTCTACAGAGAACAAAGTGGTATTTTCAATTTTCCAAGATAGCACCTCTAGTGGTTAGGAGGAGTATGACTAGGAAAATCAGCAATTTCCCCCTTGTATTCCAGGGATCAGACCAATGACATCAGAATCCCTAGGCGTGAGACCCAGACTTAAGTATTTTTAGAGCTCTCCTGGTTATTCCAATGTGCAATCAAGGCTAAAATTCACTAGAAATAGCTTTACTTGTTTTCAGTCACTTCAGAAAAAGCCTCTCATTCATGGGTATCAAATCACTATCAGACAGCGGAAGGAATGCTAACTCGAGATTTAGAAAATCTTGCTTTTATCCAAGCTCTTTTTCGTACTAAGCTGTTCACTCAGCTCTAAATTTTAGGTGATAAAACACACCAGCCTCCAATCAGTTTTACAAGAACTGAATAAAATAATGTGTGAGATAGGAGCTCGTTTATTAGAAATCACTCCACAGAAGTATGGAGCTAGAGATGGGGGGAGAGAGGCTCCGCCTGCTCTTCTAGGTATTCCCAGGCCCGCTCCTCCCCATGCTGGATGGCGCCTACGACCGAAAGCCCCATGCAGCACCACCTCTCCCCACCTCCTACAATGAGCAAACTGTTCTCGGGCTCCACATCACACCCCCAGGCCCCAAAGTCACAGAGTAAAGCCCAGGAACAGAAACTCTCTCCAGAAGATAACCTCGTGAATTAGACCAGTGCACAAATGCCCTGAGACCACATCTGCCAACACACGAGGCTGAGCTCTTGCATGTGTCCAGTCTCCAGTCGTTTCCTAAGGAGCGCGACACTGGTCAGAGAGCAGGGCAGCCCGAGCATCTGAGGGGGCAAAGGGGCCCGTGCGCCGGCAGCTTCGGACACTCACACACGTGTGCACTACAGCTCTGGGACAACAGTTCGCTCACACACTGAGAACTGTCCTCGTGTGCACTAGATGCCAGCCACTCGGAGAGACGTGGAGAAACACAGAACGGCCCTGAAAGAAGAAAACTTGTTCTTTCCATACCTTGTTTGTCATCATCAGTCATCTCTTGGGTCGGGACAGGAAAATCAGCCATGTCTTTAATAGAGGTCTTCTTGGAAAAGAAAAGTAAATTAATTACATGGGTGGAATGGAAATTGAATGACATGCACACGTGATGAAAATGCTTTAAAAGCTTCACCGCTTGCCAGTATTTCCATCTCCAGCAAACACTGACATTTAATATTGGTTTATTCTTTTAAGTTCCCAGTGAGGTGTAAGCTAATTTGTATTGAAAAACTTACATGTACAGAAGAAAAAATGATTCAGATTGAGACCTATGTATAGCCAGTATATTAAATCTGAATCTGGTGTGGGATTCAGTCGGAGAATCACGTAGCAACTTGCCCACTCCACCGCCAGCAAACCCGTATGGCCTGCGCTTTTCCCACAAGCACAGGCAGACTCTGCCAAGTTGGCCCCACAATGCAGATATGTGCCAGGCTCTGTCATAGAGAGGAGGCTCAACCTTGATTCAAATAGCCTCCTTGGAGAGGAATAATTTTATTGACGAGCAGAACAAAATGTTCTCTTAATTCAATTATGAAGGAAATCATTACTTACGCTAATAAATATCCAAATGGACTGGTTTAAAATTCTGTTAAAATGTATTTACTATGCATTCATTTCTTAGACATTCTCAACACATACTCTAAGACCTCTCGCAAGACTAAATGAAAGAATATATACATTTACATAGGCGGCAATTCTGAAAAGATAAAAATTGAAGTGTGACTGGGTAGGTGGGCGGAGGACTTGCCTTCTGACATTCTTTTTATTTTAAACATATTCAAAACACTCAAATGAAGCTACATTTGAAAACTCAGAGGAAGGAGGGTAAATTCCTGGAGCTGTCCAAAAGGCTAATTGGTTTACCTCTCAGATTCTGAGCAACCCCAAAAAGATCAGCAATACTTCTGTTTTTAAACTGCTTCAAAGAATGGAGGTAAGAATGCCTCTTGGAGAGACCCTGGCCTGAGGTTTAAGCACCCTCAGGCAGGCCGTTCTGGCATTACAATGAAGCGTCCAGATGGGTCCTCTAGTTAACTCTGACAGAACAGAAATGTATCTGAAGAGTGCTTTCTTTCATTTTCTTCTCCTACTCGGATTATAAACCATACCCTAGAAGAAAATAATTTGAGTATAAAATGGAGATAAGAAATCCTGAATTTCAACACTGTTGAAATTCTAATATCTAAACAAATTGGAAGACATCCCATGCTTATGGGTGAGAAGATGAAACATTGCTAAGATGACAACACCGCCCCCAATACAGCCAGAGTCAGTGCTACCCTTGTTTAAGTTTTGGGTTTGCAGTAACATTGGATTGGGGGATAGGATCACACCCTTCAGATCACACGCCTCACCTTTTTACAGAATTTGACAAGCTGGTCCACAATTTCATTTGATCATGCAAGAAACTCAAAAAAAAATGGAATACTATTCAGCATTCAAAGAAGATAAACACATGCAATTTACAGCGACATGGATGGAATTAGAGGGGATCATACTCAGTGAAATAAACCAGAAAGAAAGAGAAAAATATCGAATGGTTTCACTTACAACAGGACTATAAGGAAACCAAATAGGAGAGACAATCAGTGTGGGGAGGGGGGAGGAAAAGGCCACAAAATGGAATAGAAAAGAACACAAGGGACCATGGAGATGGATCACGGGTGAATTGGTGGTGGGCTACCCAAGGGGAATACAAAATGTAAAAGACATAAATAACAATAAAAATATATATTTATAAAAAAAGAAACTCAAAAAAGTATAAATATTCTTGAAAAGGAAGAACAAAGTTGCAGGACTGAAACTTCCCAATTTCAAAACTTACCACAAAGTTAGGGTGATGGAGACAGTAAGAAACTATTACAGTGTCAGACATAGATAAGTGAGTCCATAAACAAACCCTGAATCTGCAGTCAATTTAATTTCAACAAGGGTGCACAACAGCTGTCTTTTCAATAAATGATGATGGGCCAACTGGGTGTCTGTGCAGAAGAATGAAGTGGAACCTCTTCCTCACAGCATACACAAGAATGAACTCAAGATGGACAATAGACCTAAATGTAAAGCCCAAATCTATAAAACTTTAAAACAGGAGTAAATCTTTGTGGTGATCTTCTATTAGCCAATGGCTTTAGATAAGACAGCAAAGCAGTACAAGCAACCAAAGGAAAAAAACATACATTGAACTTCATCACAATCAAAAAATTTACGTTGCAAAGGACACTATCAAAATAAAGAAAAACTAAAGAAAGGGAAAATACTTGCAAATTATTTATCTAATAAAGAATATTATGTCCAGAATATATTAAGAACACTTATGACTCAATAATAAACAACCCAATTTATAAATGGACAAAAGATCTGAATAGCCATTTCTCCAAAGTAGACATAAAATGACTAATAATCACACAAACACGTGCTCAACAACATTATCATTAGTCATTGGAAAATTCAAGTCAAAGCCACAGTGAGATACCACCTCATTCCTACTAAAATGAAAAGGACAAACAATAACTGGCATTAACAAGGATGAGGAAAAATCAGAACCATCATACATTGCAGGTAGAGAAATGCAAAAGGGTACATCTGCTTTGAAAAGCAGTTCAGTCGTTCTTTAGAAAGTTAACCACCAGGTTTATGATGTACCCATTTCAGTCCTAGGTATATAACCAAGAGAACTGAAAACATGTTCACACAAAAAGTTGTAAATGAATGCTCATAGCATCACTTCTGCTAAGAGCACCCAAGTGGAAAGAACCCAAATAAAGAATGAAGGAACAAAATGTGGTGTAGCCATACAATGGAATACGATTCAGCAACAGAAAGGAATCAAGCACTGATACATGCTACAACACGAAGGAACTTTTAAGATATTATATGAAGTAAAAGAAGCTGGTCATGAAAGATAACATATTATATGATTCTATTTATATGAAACATCCAGAGTAAGTAAAGTCAGAGAGAGAAAACAGATTAATGATTATCCGAGGTTGGGGGGAGGAAAAATGACTAACAAGTACAAGGTTTCTTGTGGGGGTGATGAAAATGCTCTAAAATTAGATCGTAGGAATAGTTCCACAACTTTGTAATGTACTAAAAACCACTGAATTGTATACTTTGGATGAGTATATCAATAAACTGTTTTAAAAAGAAAGAAATCCAGTAATCTAAGAAATAATGCTGAAGAGGAGTATAACTGAAATTATCATCTTTGCTTCCTGGTTCATGGTTACACTTCAGTTGTCTTTAAAAAAATGTACCACTCAGGGCCTCCCTGGTGGCGCAGCAGTTGAGCGCTGAGCTATGGAGCTGTCGGCAGCGCCAGCGCGCGAAGCGGGTTCGACGCCCAGCTGGGGAGAATCCCACATGGTGCGGCAGACCTCTCCTGCCTCGCCCGCTGCTCCCCTCAGCAGTGTATTTCTGATCTGCCTGTTCGGCTCCCCGCTCTGTCTCTGGTGGGCCCTCTCGCCGCCCCACGCCTCTGGCCTGTACCCCAGCTTGTATGTATAAATAAATAAATCTTTTACAAAAAAAAAAAAGGAACCACTCAGCATCACACTTCTCTTCATCAGAATCAGCGGCAGTTTTATTCATAACACAAACACCCATTTTTTTTGTTGTTGTTATTGTTGTTGGTGTTGGTGTTGGTTGGTTTTGTTTTGCTTTCTTGTTGGGACAAGGAAAAGCAAAGACTTGGTAGCTTTTAACCCACCCCACCACAGGGGGCACTGAAAGAATACAAAAGCCTGTGGAACTCAGCGCACACAGCATCCAGGGGGCGCACACACTGTCACCAAGGCCATCAGCGTGTGTGTGTTTAAAGATATTTCCATTTCCAGACCTCAGAGACTCCTGTGTATTCGTTCCTTTCCTTTTAGAAAGATAAATTACTACAAGCAGGAAAGAAACATGAGTCAGTAATTAATTTCTCCCCAAAAAACAGTAGCATTTGTCTCTGGTGGAAGGACAAAGACCATCTGATACCATGGCAATCTGGAACAAAAATGTTTATCCAGAAGGAAGGATCTACAACATGTGTCAGTAAATCACCTACCAACCTCACCATTTTATGTAAGCAGGGGGACCTACAGCAAAAAGCACAAACAGGGCAAGGGCCTAAGAGACCTGAGGAGGGGCCGTCCTGGCCTGAGAGACAAACCTCTCCAGACACTGCTAGCAGCCCCGAGCACGCTGAGGGCCAGGAAAAGTGGCTAATTATTGAATCCGCTTCTTCATCACATGCATTCTGCAGAAAACTAAAATTCTAAACAAAATTCTTCCAATGCACATCTACCACTCCTCCCGAAATGATTTTTCCTTATGTCCTTTTCCCATGAGTAGAAATCTCTTGAGGAAAGTAGCAGGGAAGCTATGAACAGCAACAGAGAGGCCAAGGGAGATGCTACGGAAGGGAGCGCTAAAGAGGCAGGTGCAATTCACTCAGACGAGCAGAGGACACCCCCCCACCGCTCAGACTGGCGGTCTGAGCGCCCCTCAGAAAGGATGAATAATGACAGAGTTACGAGAAGTTGAAGACCGGCCCTGCATGCGCCCTCTGACGTTTATCGTCCAGCAATGGTAAAGCTAGGGTCAGAAGACTCTGACAGGAGTCTATGAATACATCTCCTCTTATGAAACAATCCCAGATTATTTCGGGATGGGAAGAGCAGCGATCTTAAATTGTCATCATAGCAATCAGAATGGTGATCACCACCATGACAGTGGTAATATTAACAATAACCATAACGACTCCTGCTTACTGCCACACTGCCCCCCAGCACTTGGCCGAGCCCCCACAACAATGGGCCAACACCGTGGGCACCCTGCAGGTTTCTTCTGGAAATCATCCTAATCAGTCGCCATTTACTTCAAAAGCTAAACTCCTGGAGGGAAAAGGCAGCCTTGAATGTGATTTGTGGCCTCCTACAACTGTTCAGGTTCATTATACCTTATAAATATTCAGTTGCAAAAAATATAACTTTATAATGCTCACTTCGGAATTAAAGTGTAAACAACAGCGTTTTTCTGGCTTAGTTTGGCTATACCTAAATTTCACCTCTAGAAGGTCAAGAGACTAACTTGCTTATTTCACTATACCTGTAGGGAGAAAAGAAAAAAGTTACAGATATATCTGGTGCTACATTTGAAAAGCTGAGCCTCAGACTAAGTACTAAGTATGAAGAGAAAATGTTATAAGTGGACTTTCCAGAGTTTGTAAAGACCATCTGATACCATGGCTAATGAACTTAGTTCTACACACACCCTCACTTACTACAGAAGATCTTTTACCTCCATCCGATTCAAGTCACGGGGTTGTTGGTTCGCTGGCATTGACTCAGAGTAAGAGTCAAATGACGCGCACTCCCACTTGGGCTTAGGAAAGGCTAGAAAGAAACAAAAAGAATACATAAGAAGATCTACTCTGGGCTGGCCATTGTTTCCTGTCAGCTTTTCTGTGCTTGTCAAATGCAACACACAATCCACCAGCTCTTGTGGACCAGTTCTGACACTAATCATGGAGAGTTAGTATTTCAGATTCTTCACACCACAACCTGGAGCTTCCATCATCCTCACTTTATGCCTGATGAAACTGAGGAACAGCAAAGCGACGAGACTCGCTCAGTCATGTAGCTGGAAGTGGAAGAGCAGGCACTTGAGTCGCCAGCATCCTGTGGAAGATGTTTCCAGCATTTCATGTCACATAGTCATTTTCCACGTTAACCATCACTATCACGATTCTTAAATTTTAACTATGCTACTAGCATAATGTTAAATGGCAGTAACTGTGATGACAGTCTTAAACTATAGATATTATCTAAGGAAATGTTTCATCGTAGCTCTTGTTGGAAAGAGACGAGACCATGCAATGGGATGTGCCCCAGAAAACGTCATCAACTATTCCTTTCATTTGGTTAGCAGGAGGAACAAAAGTAAGAGCCTAAGTTCTGGCTGACTTACAGAGAGGACGTAAGAACCACAGGTTCCGCCCAACATCTAACAGTAACAGAGGCTGTTAGTTAGGGAGCTGAGTGGATCAGCAGGAGGAAAACTCCTGCCACTTGGGAAATTAATACTTGACACTCATGCCATTTCTTAGAAGCAGATTCTGTTTCACCACTTTGTCATGAAGTAATTAAGAAGAAAATGTCCCAACAAGTAGAAAAGTTGTCAATATCACAAAGAGGAAAAGCAGATTGAGGTAGACAATAAACAGAAGCCACAAATCAAATTTGCCAAGACCAGTTAAGAAATCAAAATGTTTTAAAAATATATTTTAATCAGACGTTAAAAATGGATGGGCATTATTATCTTTCTCCACCATTGCACCGTCCAGGATTTGAAATGCCAACTTCCCTTCCCTCCTCAATAAAGTACTGGCCACCAGGTAGCAGCCACCGGGTGCGCAGCTGAACACAAGCGCCGTGAGTATTCAGTGGCTTACTGGGGGCCGAATTTCACTAATACCAAGCAGGTGGAGCAAACTGTGCGCCCTGGTAAATGTCTGACGATACCATGTGGTCTCGCTGTTTCCTCGGTAAAACCCAGCAAAACCCCTTCTCAAGTACCATTCCTCAACCCAGTCCCAACAGTGGTTTTAACCAACCTTGGGCGTTCTCTCTCTCAGTCTGCCCAACAGTGATCTGACTAGTACCACTTGACAAAGGCCTTACCAAGACAGGGTCTTGCTACGCAGACAGCTAACGTTCTCAGAAACTACAAATGCATTCAAGTTACTACTAAGTCTCTGTCCAGCATGTCCCCATCACTCACCTCCACTGTCGCCTCCCCCCGGGGTCCCCTGCAGCTCCTCACTGGACTGCTGCCATGAACTGGTCTTCTGGTTTCCACCCTTGCCCCTCAAGACCTGGTCAGTAACCAGCACGATCATCTCCAACAGCAAATCTAACCATGTGATTTCCTGGCTTAAAACACGATGGCATCCATGGCGCAGCAGACCTCTCCTGCCTCGCCCGCTGCTCCCCTCAGCAGTGTTTTTCCGCCCATCTGCCTGTTCTGCTCCCCACTCTGTCTCTGGTGAGCCCTCTTGCCACCCCACACCTCTGGCCTGTACTCCCAGCCTGTATGTATAAATTTAAAAAAAATAAAAAATAAACACGCTGGCATCACTGAAAATATCAAACGCTCATAAGTAAGCCACTAAAAATCCAACTTTTCCTTCCAACTCTACCCTTTAATTTTCACCATGAGGAAAAAGGAACTTCCCTGTAAGTAAAAGTAAAGTGGCACCAGCTACAACCATTCCTATTTCATAGTTTTGAATGCATGATGACATCAGCCAACTTTACACCCCTCACCAATCTAGTCAAAAAACAGCTTAAACTTTTTTTAAAGACTAAATATAGATCAATTAGAAAAATGTTAGAATGAGATAAGAACTAAGCTTTCCTAATAGCCAAACGCAATGCCATCCAAATAACACCCCCAAATGAACAAGAGCATTCATATTATGCATAGCCTAAAACACAGAGCAGACCTACATCGTCCCGGCCATTTTCTGGAGCTGGATACAAAGACAAACATGGGGGATAAAGCATTTAAGTGAACTGCTGAGCCCTCTGGGCTTGCTGAGCATCTACTCTCACTGAGTGTGATGGCGTTTAATCACGTTTTCGTTAGAACTGTGTAATTATTATTTAAGATTAATCCCACAAGCTCTGGAAATGATGTGCAATTTTTGTTTAATTGGCGGGTATGTGATGAATTCATGCGTTGTTCCTGCCCAAATGCTGACGGTCTCCATTAAAGCCAGGAAGAAGCAGGGCTTCATTCCAACGTCGGCGATGCCTGTGCCGGGCTCTGTGGTGGGCATCCCTGCAGCGGCGGCAGCAAAGGAGTCAAGGGGCGACGTCTCTCTGTGAACACACTTTGCTCAGGACTTGCAGATTTGTGAAAAGGTTATCAGCACCTTCTGAAACAGGACATGAAACACCCGGACACCTACAAAGTGACTTCTCACACGAGCAATCCTGCCACCCGCCTCGGGTTCCTTTACCATCCAGCATCAGTCGAGGGAAACAGTAAAACCAGGAAGCTAAGGGGGAGTGTGGGAGGTGAGACACCCAGGACTCTCCCCAGGCCTCCCAAGAGGAAGCGGTGACGGTGTTGACATAGCTAAATAGCCCCAGAGCAGAACACGGCCCTCTGGTAAGCACTCACCGGAATTCCTCTATCACCCTACACTGAATCGGCTGTGGGAACCACACCATCTCCAAGATGGCCCCAGAAAGGTTAGTGATTCTTTGCCTTGGATCCAGGCGAAATAGAGGAGGGAGAGGGAGAGAAAGAAAGTGGAGAAGAGGAACAAGGAGAGGGAGACAGACACAAAAGAGGAAACAGAGAAGTCTGCCATGCTACCTAATTGCAAGCTAGTTCTTGGGGAGCCAAGGGTCTCTGCCTGTGCGGAAGGCGAGCAGGCGGAGTGACAGTCTGCGCAGCTGGGAAGCTGCTGCTACCAGCCAAGTGCAAACCCTGAGACAAGAGTGGCTTTTGCTCTCTGAATCTTCTACTTCATCCAATTCATGGGGGCATTTGGGAAGATCCCAAAATGGTCCCATTTCCTCCAACATGTTTACCTGTCCCGGGTGCCAGACACATGCGTGGTCTCTTCCCTTTGGTTTAGCCTCTACTCCCTCACTATCAGCGCCTTTATTCAAGACTCGGAGACTCCAAGACAGACTTAGCTAAGTCACCGAACCCTTAGAATCCAGTGTCGTATGAGGCAGGGCCCAGACAAAATAATCTAAGGCCTTCTCCAGATCTAACCACAAAAGTTCTACTCTATTAATGATGAATCCTATTTTCTTTAAACACTGACACCTCTAGCCAATAATCATCCATGACCAAGTTCATGTATTTTCAAAAGACCTTTCCTAAAAAGCGAGAATGGCCGGTGTGAGCGTTACTTGTCTGCAGACCCTTTCAGTGGAGGCTGTACTTCTCTGAGAAATGGAAATCATGTAAGTGCCCACCGCCCTTGAAAAGGGCAAGAGACACTATCACTTTCTCTAATCTTCCAAAGGAACTAATACAGACACTGGATGCACCGTGACTCTTTCCCATCCAGAGGATTGGGGTAACTGTTTTACTAAGGAGAAAGAGTTATAACCCAACCTTCTGCGTGCAGGAATGCTCTAGATCTATCTGCTTGCAGTTACATGGGTGTATAATATGCAAAAATTCATCCAGTGTACATTTAAAATTACAGCTCTTTTCATATTTCACAGTGTGTAGTTTTTGAACATTTTAATTGGGTCTAAGAGTTCTATTCCATTCCATTTCTCAAGGCCACCTGGGAACACTGGAACACGCCTAAAGATGCTGAGCTAGCACTTGGCTGTAAGGAAATCCTCCTCCTCACTTCCTATCAGCTAGGAGGTCCACCACTTGCCTATTCCACAATTTTCATGAAAGGATAAATGATTTTGGTTCATCCATCCAGAGAATACTAGGACGGGAATAACAAATGGCTCGCACTTACCCAGATTACCCTATTATTCATGTTTTAAGACGTGAAAGTGTATCAGCTAAAGGCAATAACTGCAGATATGAGACTCCCCAAAGCGTCTGGACGCCATCTTTGAACACGAAGGTTTCCTATCAGCTCTGCGTGGAAAACGCCTAAGCTTCAGGACTGCCGAGCTCTTACCTGCTTGCAGGCAGTCTGGCTGCAGGGTCGGGGGCAGGCTCTCGGGCAGGGGGTAGCCGTTCTTCCGGGCCACGATGAGATGAAAGGCAGCACAGAACTCCGGCAGAGTCAGGGCTCCGTCACAGTCGGCGTCACTAAGCTCCCTAAAGATGACAGGTGTTGTGAGTGCCGAACGTGGGGCTCAGAGCAACACTCGGTGTCCAACATGCAAACAACCCCCATGTTCCCTGGCACGAGCCCAATCGGGTCCCCAACCTCCTATGACTTCTCAGGGCTACTCAGAAGGAAAATACTGATCAACAGCACTGGCAAAGTGGCACTTTATAAAGAAAAGCTTAAATTCTCCCAGTCCTCTGGGAGGTCCGTTTTACGACACTGACTATACAAGACAAGAAACTATCCACAGAAAGGGGCGGTGCCGCCAGGAGCCCCATGGTTTATTCAGTAAATGCGTGGTGTGAAGAGCTGTGGATGCAGAGCTCGAATCAGATGAAGCTCTGGCCTGGTCCACCCAGTTACCTGATCACAGAAATAAGTTACATTTTTCAACATTAAGGAAAAACCTCAAACTTTTCAAGTCACATAAATACTGCATTAAAAAAATGCTTAACACTTTGTGTGCTGGCCATTTTCTGTGCCACCGCATGAATGGTAGAAGCGTTCAATAAAACACACACAACTCCTGAACTACTGGATATTAAAAAAACTGTAATATCTCTCATAAAACACCTTACACTTTCCCAAAAACAATGTGTGAAGCTTCTAGACTGAGTACGATCAAAGAAATAGCTCCTAATAGTTCCAAATAATCCACCGTGGCGTGCAAAACCAGAGACTAGATGAACACGTATGAATACGTGAGCGGACCACAAAGTGTTAAGAATTCCCACCAGGGGACGAGCACAGGGGACAATGGGGACAGTGCACACGTGACTGGTGACGGTGATTATGCAGGGGCTACACCTGAGGAGAAAGCATGCATTGTACAAAAGGAAGGATGATGTAAAATACACACAAAATAATTTTTTTTAAAATTCCTTCCTGAATCTACCCAAAGGACACAAAAACATTAATTCAAAAGGAAACCTGCACCCCCATGTTTATGGCAGCAGTATTTACAATAGCTAAGATATGGAAACAACCCAAATGCCCAAAAACAGACGGCTGGATCAAGAAGATGTGGTCTATATACACAATGGAATTCTAGTCAGCAATCAAAAGATAAACTCAGGCCATTCGCAGCAACATGGATGGAGCTAGAGGGGATTATGCTCAGCAAAATAAGCCAGAAGGAAAAAGAAAAATATCGGATGGTTATAGGAGGAATATAGGGGAACCAAACAAGGGATCAGGAAATAATAATAAATTAAAAACCAAAATTAACAGGCAACTATAAATTAGAGACACTCTGCAGGGGGGAGGGGTCAAAACCGGGAGGCAAGAGCACAAAGGACTATGGGGATGGTCACGGGTGAATCGGTGGTGGGAATTTTACAGGGACTACACCTCGAAAAAAAAGAAAGCAAATATTGTACAAAAATGAACAATGATGTAAAATATATATAAATAAATTTAAGAAAAAGATACCAAAAAACGAATTCCCTCCTGAGAAAAATATAAGCTCAGCAAATACGAGTTGAATTTTGTTTTTCAGATAAAACGAGCAAGGAGGAAAGGGTGGCACCCAATGAGACAGAAAGGAAGAAAGGGAGAGTCCTGAATAGGCCCATCTTCCCTTCGGTCACTGTTCTGCACTGAAAGGCAGAGACCTATTTCCTCAGCACAAAAGGAACCAATTTGCCAAGGTAACTAAGACCCCAGAAGCTCACCCAGGCTCTCAGGAGTAGAGACAAGCAAGTAAACTCGTGTTAGGACAAGTAGGGAGATGAGATATCAAACTGTACCAGGGAGATTCTGCTCTTTGAAAGAAAAATATCTAAAGCAAGCACCATAACTTTCCTTGGACTTCCACATCCTGCTCCCCCTCAAATGTGTAGAACTCAGCAGCTCCCCAAGGGGAGGAGTGAGGGAAATAACTTCAGATGCTGACGGAGAAAAGCTTGCCTGGTGTGTCTCAACCAAAAGATAGGCAACCTCGTGTCAATAATTTAAGTCTGAGAATTCTGCTCAGACATTGCGTTCTTTTCAAAATGACCATATTTTTCCCTACATTTAAAATCCAATATAAAGCTCACAGTAAAAACAAAATAGAACACAGGTGCTCTCCTGTTCCTATGCAGGTGCTTCTCTTCACAAACCTTCTCTCTTTGCAAAGCAGCAGCGGCGGCTCTTTCTGCCTGCTTATACCTGGGCAGGCATCATCTCCTGTTCTTTTCCTAATAAACCTGTCCTTCTAAAGTGTAAAAAAACCAAAAAAAAGGCAAACTAGATCGTGAGAGAAGCTAAACCCAGCTCTGCGTCACAGATACAGTGGCGCGCACAGGATTATGAGAATGGTTTTCCAATAAGGTGCACAAAACACGACGTGGAATTTTGCATCCTATCATATATTTATAAATCCTCATGGAGAAAAGTTTTATACAAGCACTCGAACATTTCGAATTCCAGATTTATAGCAGCCCAGTCTCCCGGCCTGTCTTGAGGAAGAGCGAGCCATACGCAGCCTCAGGTTTCTGGAGCGCTGAGCACTGTCACGAATGCCAAGGAAGCCACGTGGTCCTCCCAACACAGCCCTCCACGGCCAAGTCTGCAGCTGCAAGCCTGAGCTAGAGCCCAGCTGACAAACACCAGCAAAATTTATGAAGCTCAGAGGCAGCTAGAATGGTCCATCTTAATTTGAAAACATTTGTGGATTTCTGGTCACTTGGCCTCAAAATATTATAAAGAAAGGCTTTTCCAAGTCCTCTGGTTACTCGCATCACACCAAGTAGAAAAAGCTGAAAGTAAAATACCCAAGATGGGCATTCTCAGTAGGCACACGACTGCCCACGGCTCCACACGAGGACGCCATTCAGGACACCGCTTTTGAAATAACAGCCACCACTTAAGAGTGCATGGCATGTGCCAGATACTGCTCGCTACTGTTCATTGCACACAGTAACTTACTGAATAGCTACGGCAACAAAAATCAAAGTTCTTCTCACTTTCTTACTCTTAAAAAAAAAATTCAAGAGATAAAACTTTAAAAAATCCAACAGTGGGAGCCAAAGGATGGATGTATGTGACAGTATCATACCACGCGGCATTAATAGTACTTACCATATATAGGAAAGTTCTGGAATGGAAAGCTTTGATTTGGTGAAGAAGTTCTTAGCCACAGAACCTATCAAGAGATAGTGTTTAAGTAAATCATTAGTTACTTATCTAGAGCAGTTTTTGTACTGCTATAAAAATGAATTCAGCAATCCCTACCATGTAACCAGAAACATATTTATTCATAAAAGCAACTACAAGTCATATGGCTAAAAACAACATATGAGCAGCTTTGAAAAGAATATGTAAATCAGAGTAGGGTAAAAGAAGCAATGACATACTTATTATGGCATGCAAATTATGTAAATTAATTCCTGCTTCATTCCTGCAAGGTGTACCAAAAAATCTGCCACAGTCCACTAAAAATTCAAAAGATAAATTTTGAACTATTAAAGTAAAAATATGTCAAGCGCTTTTAATCAAAGAGAGAGGAAGTAATATACAATCATGGTAGAAAACAGCAAAAAAGAAGAAAATTAACACCATTAATCTCATCACATAAAGATAAAGACATCTTGGGAAAGTTTTAGTGAGATTTTGAAATCTCTTGTTGGCTCTTTTGAGAAACTTATTTAGGAACCTCCTGCCACTATCTTTATTCATCATAACTTTATATCAATTGAAATCAGACAATCATTCATTTTACAAGTTATATATTGAATAGTTTTAAGTTCCAACTGCACTTAAAATGTCAGACCCAATCTTTACTGAGAATGAAATTTTTATGCTTTTTAGCTCTCGAAATAGTTTCACAATTCAAACAGAATAGTCCAATCAAAGCCCCAAACTATTCTACACTGATCAAGTCAAGTCTTTCTTTGGCAATCACAAGTCTTGCAACTGGCCCTAAAATAATGGATTATAATGGGCCCTAAAGGAGACTTATTGTGATATTTTCATACTTACTTTGATAGATTATAGGATGAAAGTCAAAGTGCCCTAGAAACCAATGAGCCTTCTCCCCCAAAGTATCCCAGAAATAATGCTGACATATGACTATTGGCCATCGATGCAGCCACGTTCTCAAATGTTTGTCAGAAATGTCTTGAAAGCCTATTTCAAAACTTACTACGATATCAACAGTGTGGTAGTGGCATTACATGAGACCTACAGATTAATGGACTAGAAATAAATTCTCACATGTACGGTCAACTGAATTTTGACAGGGATACTAAACCCATTAAGTGGGGGAAAGAATAGTTCCTTCAGTAAATGGTGCTGGGACAACTGGATATCAACATTGAAAAGAATAAATGTGAACCCCTATTTCATACCATACACAAAAGTCAACTCAAAATGGATCAAAGACCCGAATGTAAGATAAAACTACCTCCTTTCTTAAGAAGAAAATGTAGATAAACTTTCATGACCTTAGATTAGGCAATGATTTCACAGATATCACATCAAAAGCATGAACAACAAAAGAAATAAGAGATGAACTGGGTATCATCAAAATTAAAAACTTTTGTACTGAAAAAAGGCACTATTAGGAAAATAAAAAACAAGCCACAGATTTGGAAGAAATATTTGTAAATCATTTATCTAATAAGATATCGGTATCTAGGATAAAGAACTCTTATCACACGATAATTTTTTTTAACTGGCAAAATATCTAAAGAGCTATTTCTCCAAAGAAGATATACAAATGGCCAATAGAACAAGAAAAGCTGTTCAATGCCATTATTCATCTGGAAAATGCTAATCACACCTACAAAGAGATACCACTTCACATACACTCGGATAACTATATTAAAAGATAATAACAAGTACTGGAGAGGATGTGGAGAAATTACAACCCTCATACACTGCTGGTGGCAATGTAAATGGTGCAGCCATTTTGGAAAACAGTCTGACCAGTCCTCAAATGATTAAACACAGAATTACCATGTGATCCTGCAATTTCACTCCTAGGCATACACCTAAGAGGGATGAAAGTTTAAATCCACACAACTTGTTCACAAATAGTACAGCGACACTATTCTTAATAGTTGAAAAATGGAAACAAATCGAATGTCCATCAACTGATGAATGGGTAGCTAAAATGTAGTATATATCCACACAATGGGATTATCCATCCATAAAACGGAAAGAAGTTCTGGCACATACTATAAAACACAGATGAAATGTAAAAAACATTATGCTATGTGAAAACAAATCAGGAGAAAGACAAATATCAGATGATTTCACTATATGTAGACTATAAAGAAAGCAAGAGAACAGACAAAACTAAACCAAAATAAACCTTAGAAACTGCAAAACTGAGGCGACTCACTCTGATAGGGTTGGGTGGGCACCAAAGCAGGGAGGGGACCCAGTGGACAGTGGTGTACAGTTACTGGTCATTTGGTGATGGGTGTAGTGTGTTGACACACATCTGAAGAGGTGTGGATCTCTACCTCCAATACATATACAGTGTTGTAAAACAATGTTACCTCAATAAAATAATTTTTAAAAAACATAATGCTAAGTGAAAGAGGTCAGACGCAAAAGAGAACATTATTACATGACTTCATTTATATGCAAAACCCAGGGTAGGCAAATCTATATAGAGAGAAAGTAATTTAATGGTTATGCAGGGGTGGGGTGTGCTGGAATGGGGAGTAATTACTAACAGAAGGTGGGATGGGCGGGGACGAAAGTGTTCTAGATTGTTAACATACTCTGTGAATATGCTAAAATCATTGAATTGCACACTTTAAATGGGGGGATTTTATGGTACATGAATTGTATCTCAGTAGTTTTTTGTTAAAAGAAGAGAGATAACAACTAAATGCAATATATGAACCTCTCAACCTTGATCAAACTAAACTTTCTTACAGGGGCATCTGTTTAGGGAGCTCTGAACAGTGAAGACTTGATGATAATAAAAAAAATTGTGTTTATTTTTTTTGAAAGATTTATTTATTTATGCATACAAGCCGGGGTACAGGCCAGAGGCATGGGGCAGTGAGAGGGCTCACCAGAGACAGAATGGGGAGCAGAACAGGCAGATGGATGGAAATAAACTGCTGAGGGGAGTAGCGGGCGAGGCAGGAGAGGTTTGCCACTCCATATGGGTATCTCCCTGGCCGAGCATTGTACTCGCATCGCCACTGCTGACAGCTCCACAGTGCAGTGCTTAACCCCTGCGCCACCAGGGAGGCCCCCTATTTTTTTAAATGTTAATCTTTGGTCATGTTTTTGAAAGAGGTTTTATCTTTAGAGATACAGCCTGAAATATTTTCAAATGAAATAGTCTGATAATTGTTTCAAAATCATCTAGGCTGAAAGAGGACAGAGATAAAACCATTGGAACTGTGTGATAGGCACGTAGATACTCTATTTGCAGCTATATTTGAAACTCTGGAAAACAACAAAGTTGAAAGAAAAACATTCAGAACAACTACCTGTCAGTATTTAGCAAAACACCTGGATAGGTTGTGAAGACACTCACTTAAGCAGAGTAAAGTAAGCACGGGTCAACAGGTACATCTGGGTTTCTGCTTATTTTTTTAAACCATCTTATCAACATTAATTTATTGTCTTTACAACTATCTACTTCAATAAAGCTATCACCACTAACCAGAAAATGTCTGCATTTACACAAGAAAACTTCACCACAGAGCTTATTTCACAAGAGAAAATTAGCGTTAGTCCACACTTTAACATGCAAGATTAGCGTTATCAAAGATATACTGTTATTCTTCAAGTTTGAAGTATAAGAAGAAAGTTTTGATTTTTCTCTTCCAGACTCTGCTATTTCACTGTTTGCTTAGTCTTCAGTCCGGTAAAATGTAAGCACGCAGGAATAAAATCAATTCCTCTCGGCTTGAATTTTATATGAGAACTCAACGGGAACACACATTTCTGAAGACAACTCAAAAGAACTGACATGTGGACATAAAAATGCTGGCCAGTTTTCCTCCCGTATTTTAATTTATCTCAGAAAACCCAAAGGCAAAAGAGTTGAGCCAAAACAAGCAAGCATGAATTTGAACTTCTAATGTGTATCTAATCTACGGAGACTCGTGACACTGCTTGTAGAAGGCCACAGCAAGTCCTTGCTCTAACTTAATATAATGAGTGAGCAATTAAAGGAGTCGCTGTGGTGCCGTGGTCCATCATTTCGAGAACTGCTCCAGGTGCAGGGTTAGGACCAGGTTCCCCCAAGTTCCCATTTAACCCCTTTGAAAAGGAAACCTAATTTTCCAAATGTCACAGCGAAGTGTTTTTTCTGCACGGTTTATAGTTGGTAAGAAATTCAATCTCAGAGGAAAACAAATTGAAATCACAGAAGATTGTCATATTCATTTTGTGTGAACTATTTCCCAAGACATGTACTGTTCTTTATGTGAGATGCTGATACGGGGCCCACGTTCTCCCCCGTCAGGCTCTATTACCTGAAATGAAGGAGCTCGGGTCTGGCTGCAGAGATCGGAACTGATTGACATAGTACTCGCGCTGCTCTTCTGTTATCCTCCATGGTTCGTCGGGGTAACTGGTGTTATCTTGCGGTTCTCTCTCCACTGAAAAGGACTAAATAAATAAATAAGTAAGCAAGCAAGCAAATGCTCAGAGTCTGTCTTTAGTGAGATGTCTTTAGTGAAACAGCAATAAAAGTTATCACTCAAATTTTCTTCTCAAGTGAATAAATTTAAATGACTCACTCATAAGGGGCCATCCTGGTGGCACAAGGGGTTAAGTCTCAGAGCTATCAAGCTATTGCCAGCCACTGCGGCCTGAGTTCAATCCCCAGCCAGGGAGCTGATCCACATGGCGCAGCAAACCTCTCCTGTCTCGCCCTCTGCTCCCCTCAGCAGTGTACTTCAGTCGATCCGCCTGTTCTGCTCCCCACTCTGTCTCGTGAATCCTCTCACCACCCCCAACTCTGGCCTATACCCCAGTTCTTATATGCATAAATAAATAAAATAAATATTTAAAACAAATAAATAAATGACTCGTAAGTAGGATGTAAATTTTTGAAGGGTAAACATCACATTTTATATTTCTTTGCATTCCTCCACGTTGCTAACAAGATTGGGTATGAAATATCAATGGTGAGTGATGAAAGCTTTTCCAGTATGATAAAGGAACGTAAGAAAACACGCTCACGCTTATCCTCAGTTATCCACCACACTTTGATCCTTTCAGATTAGCTCAGCAGACATTAAGATACTCCGGATCCTTGTGGTACCAGATACAGTCACGAGGGGAATGAAGCCTGGTATCATCCACTACATGCGTAATCAGTAAGCTATTTAGTATCTTCTTGGGAGAAAAAAAGATAATATGGATCCTTTTTAAACCATGAAAAACTACAACTGCTATTACCACATCTTTTTTTTCTGAGGTATTTCCATTACATAAATCCGGGAATCAAAAGCTCCAATTCAAATCCCACGTCCCCAGGTCCGAGCAAGTAAGACCACCGAGCCTCTCAATCCACATGTGTGAACTGAGGCTAATACTTAAGGGGAGAGAGGACAGCTGTCTTGGTACCACAACATACAGGGTAAGGAGGGGTGCATCAGACCTGCCACTAGGGGGCGTGCAAGCCAAATTTGAGGACGTAAAGAAAGGAAGCAGAGAAGTACAGCAGAAGAAAACAAAGCTCTGCTAAGCACTGGGAAAAGCAGCGAAAATGGTGATTCTAGGAGGAGGAAACCAAGGATTTGTCTCGTTTCCCCCCATCAATCCTAAGGCTATGGTGTTACCTGCCAAAGGTCACCTTCATGGAACCAAGAGGTGAACGCAAGAGGGTGAACCTGTAGGACAAAAGGGAACTAGGCAAGAAAGGGAGAGGTATAAATGTCACTAAGCCATCAAGTTGCCTACTTTTGAATACACTAGCAAGAAACCAATCATCAGAAGGGCACTCTGCACACTGTCCCTAGAGAAGATGCAGACAATCTCCACCCTATGTCCCTGCCACCAGCGACAACACACATGCCATTCCAGAAGTCATTTTTCCCAGGAACACTTGTTTTTTCCCTAACAATAATCAGAGGGCAAAGGAGACCATAAAACTTTGAACTGTGATGTAACCTTGAGATGCCATCTTTGAAGTTTTCATACTAGGTGGGATTCCCATAAATGGAAACCAAACCAATTTTCTATGTCCAAGAAGCCGCTATCTGAGTGAATACCTTAAATTCACAGAGTGCTTTGAAATTTACAAAGCAATCACACACCCCTACCTCAAAGGTTTTGAGAGGGAGGGAGAGCAGGTATTGTGATCCTGTTTCCAGATAAGGGAACTGAGGCCCAGAGAGCAGAAGGTCTATGCCCATATCTTTCAGTGACTTTGGGGTCAGTAAGTTGATTTAAAAATCTGCTGTTCAAAGCCAGGTTCTTACAAATCAAGATCTTTGAATTGGGTTGTATACATCTGGATTTTATTTGTTTCAGAAACCAACCCCTCATTATTCCAGGAATAAACCATGCAAATAAGACAAGTAAGGAAGATCCAAAGTCAGTCTGAGCACCCGATGGACCACGCAACTTTCCAGAATGCGCCCACCAAATTCCAAACTCAGATTCAAATGCTCCAGCAGCACTTTCTGAAAGCCCCAAACCCCAATGTCTGCCCCGGTTCCAGGGGTCAGACACAGGACAGAAGTGCCAGCGTGCGCTAAGCCAGGTTATATGCCCTACTACCACGCGCTGGAGTTCACAGGGGCACTACCCTCCAGGTGGGCACGGACAGATATGGCTGGAATAAAAGAACCTAAAAGACCAGGCGTGGCAGGAGACACAAGAAGGGATGCTTATGAGAGAACAATTAAGTGGGCAGCAGTGGTTCAGGAGGTGGGCAGCACACAGGTGGGAAGCTCTGTCACTCCGCCGCCCTGCCAACGAATGAGCAAAAATCACACTGGGTGCTGTGTCCACTCCCCGGAACACACCTTCCTGCCTGGAAATGAAGCTGCCGTGGCCAGCTGCTGTTGCCGACGTCAGCCCATGTTTGTTCTCCAATCCCAAGACCATCTGCTCAGTCTGTTTCCTCTCCCATGTTACCTCACTGCTGAGCAACGTCAGCGGCCTCTAAGCAGAGCGAGTCTATTCTGACAGCAGGAGTCGGGAGTGGAAAGGAGAAAGTGATTCCTCTGCTGAAAAGCTTACGAAGATGACCTGTTGCCTAAAAAAGAAAAAATCCACCCCCTCCACTTGGCTTCAGGTCCCTTAGTGATCCTGCCTTCCCCCAGCTCCCTCTCGACAGGCGTCTGACTGCCCACATGCTCTCTCCTCACAGCTCAGATTTGAGTCTTCTTCCCAGAACACGCTTCCTCTGATCCCTGCCTGCCAAAATCCAACCCATCCTCAGGTTCCACTGCCCCAAAGAATTCTCCAATGTGCCAACCAAGCACCCAGTAGCTGCAGAGGGCACTGCAGAGGGCACTGCCCGTCACGCTGCTCTGTAGCCCGCCTCACGCCTGGTCTTGCCTGAGGCCCGGTGAGGGTGCGAGGACGCACAGACGCCGGCCCTGGGATTCCCAAGCACAGAAAGCGCCTCTCTAGCAGTAACAACACAGGCAAATGCTCTTTCTTGTGGGTGCAGAGAAGCAGCAGAAAGAACAACCAGCAGAGAAAGCAGACCCTGAACAGGCACAGCAGGGCCACGACGGAGAGTAAGGGCTGAGACTCACGAGGAGCCAGAAGCAAGCAGCAGCGGCGCTGCGAGGCGAGCAGAGAAGTACTAGAGAGCGACGATGAGGACACCTGTCGGCAGAACAGCGGACAGCGAAGCAAACTCAAAGCAACGAGGGCAAGGCCGCCCATGGCTGAACAGCAGGAATAAGCAAGAAGCCCCACTCCTCAGACCCACTGAGCCCCTCCTTGCCTCTCCCTTGGAATCCCGTGAGAACACCAACCTCTCCATCTCCTTTCCAAGTACGCCAACTGGCAAGGAGAGTCAGCCCATGCTCCCTAAAATCACAAAGGCCTTACGACGAAGAGTAAGGGCAAAAGGATGTGTGTAACCTGCGCACAGTACGGGCCGGCTGCTGGCTTGCATTAAACATGATAACCCAGCCCATCTCTTTCCCCTTGCTTCTCATGGCATGTTTTTAATTAATTTAATAAACTGCATTCATTTGAGCATCCAAAAAATATGAATCTTTCTTATAACTATGATAAGAATCACAGTTTGAACATTTAAAGTGTTCTTGAATATCTTCAACTTGGGTTTCAACCTCAAGGCCTAGAGACAGAACACATACTCCTTCATCCTGCATGCAGTCCCTAGCAGGCGGATCGCAGGTGCTAAAAGGCAGTGTGAGGTCCAGTTACTGAGCGACTCTAGTGAGTTTGGGAGTGAGTCTCCTACTGAAGAGATGCAGAAGCACTACTCTATATCCCGCTTACTGAAAGAAAACCTGAAGTCCGTGCCATATTTTAAAGCTTGAGATCAAAAGAAGTCCCTTGTCTGTCTGCCTATATATAGTACACCCATGGCCTCTGATCTCCATGGGGAGTCTCGAGTCTCATATCCATTAAGCATTTCGGGGGCAGATAGGGGCATATGGAAGGGGCAGATCACATTCTACATACCCTTAGGCCAAAATACCTCAAAAGAAGGCTATGAGAAGCAAAATGATTTAACTTTGCGTCCTAAACAGTGACCCACTCATTCATTCAACAAATGCTTATCGAATACCAACAGTATCCCAGATACCGGACACTAGGGATAGACTAGTGGACAGATACTCTTTTTACCACGAAGTCTCGAACCCCAAGAGGGAGAGAGAGCAGCAGGCCGTCTCAAAGCGGTTAACGTCAACAGTCAACAGCCTCACCTGAGCACGGCGCCCAGGCCACTCACTTCGGCAGCACCCAGGGACTTGTCAGAACACAGAACCTCAGGCCCTACCTCACACCTGGTGTCAGTCTGGGAGTGGAGCCCAAGAATCTGGGGCTTAGCAAGCTCTCCAGGTGATTCAAAGCACACTCAGTTTGAGAAACATGCAGGGCAAGGCAAGCACAAGAAATAGCATTTGCAAAGATATCCAAAAAGAGAGAGAGAAAATGGCCACGTCCTGAAAGTTGAGCTACATATAGATGAACAGGCTGCCAGCGCAGAGCACGTTAGTGGAGGGGTCTCACAACAGTCCAGACAGAAAGCAAGGCCCAGATCACGAAGGCCCAGGTACACCAGGTTAAGCAGTTTAGACTGTATCCAGAAGATAACAGAGGCCACAGAGAAGTATTAAACAGGACACAGAATGATCATATTTCAGTTACAGAAAGATCACTTCAGTGAGGAGAATGGGGGGGAGACAAAAAGAAAGAAAGATCAGTTAAGGCCTGTCAGTCGCCCGGGCCAGAGGACAAGGTTCGGAGGGCCACCGCCAGAGACAGCACACTCCCGCATTGCGGGGGGTGGGGGGGTGGGGGGGGAGCCAGCTCAGGACTACTGTCAGCAGCGAGGGGGCAAAGGTGCATGGAGCCATGTCCCCCAGATGAACCTGAAAGTCCACTCCAACAATTGACACAATTTTTCACACAAAGACCCGAAAAGTCAGTCACCTCAGGGAGGACATGTAAGTGAAAGACTGCAGGCATGAAGAAATGGGGGTCGACGAGCTATGGAGCCTTGGGCTTCCAAAGAGAAGCCAAAAGCAGTGCACGCTCCACTTCCGAGTGCCCCCGAAGCCTCCCCCAGCTCACCTCCATCTCTAATGGTTTGTTGGTTGGGCAGACTTCGTGCCAATTGTGAACCCTGCCAGCGGCTTTTAGGAAAAAAATAAAAGAAGAAAAATCTTCCACATCTGTCTGCTTAAGCCACATACATATGGTTCATTACACAGTTTCTCTAGACACAGGAGAATTAGATTTGCTTATATTTAAAACATTCAAACCTTTGGTTTTGTTTCAAGTGAAATGCAAATATTTGGCACTGCAAGTTATTATCTCTGGGGAGAACAGACTGTTTGGACTGAAAGAGACTTCAAAAGACTCATTAAAAAGTAATACTATTAATAAAATCCCAAAAGATGACATTTGCCCCTGAAGTATCTTAAAAATCAAGCACAGCGGAACAGTATGAATTGCAAGGAGTCGTTGTCAGGGAGAACTTAAGAAGGGTGCGTATATTTTTTCAGCCACGAAACATTTCTGTTTAGAATCCCACCCTGGGGGGTCCTGAAAATGCTGCCGCCATCCAGTCACTTCACCGGAGGGCGCAATGACCTTTCGCACTGTCCTTTCGGTGCCTTAGTAAACCAGACACCTGGAGCAGCAAAAGCTCATACCAAGACACAGTGCTTATGTGAGGCCGCCGCCCTGCCATATTTTAGAAATAAGGCGGCCATAGTGCAAGCGCCGATCAAAACATGCTCTCCTAGGCGAAGAGGTGAGAAGACTCTCCCTAAAGAGAAAGAATGGCCAACAGGCTAAAGAGATCAGACGAGAGCCCAAGTAAATACTAATCTGCCTAAGGAGAGATCATGGGAATTGATCAGCGGGTGAGAAGAGTCAGAGGCAAATGAGAACTGTGCTTGCATGTGGGCTGATGGCGGCTGGCCTCTCATTCACGCCCCACCAAGCCCGAGAGAGACGTGTCACTGGGTGGCTGCTCACCCAGGAAAGACATTTTGCAGCCGTGTCTTCCTCCCCTCCCCCCCAGCTTAGTCCAGCCACGTGACTGACATCCGGCCAACGCAATCCGAGCACACGGGACCTGCACCACTTCCAGGCAGGACGAACACGCTCCGCCTGCTGAGTGGGGCATGGCAGAGCCACAGGGCAGGAGAAGGCCTGGGCCTGAGTCATCGTGTGGAGGAAAGGCACCTGCCAGCCTATCGGAGGAGTGAGAAATACACCTCCTGTGGCAAATCACTCAAGTGTGGGGTGTGTTTGTTATAGCAGCTATTACCGTAACTAATCTACCCTTCAAGCAAGACCCAAAGGAGAGGCAGAGACCTGCCCAGTCCCAGCAGCGCAGCCACTCCTGGGCAGAAGGAGCGTCCTCGGCTTTGCAATTTGACAACCGAATGATATGAGACAATCAGACACCATCTAATTCTAATTTGCATGTCCCTGCAGACGATCGATGGGGACAATATGTAGATGCATTTTTACAGCCTTCTTTCTGTTTGCTTAATATGTGATTCTCTTTCACAGACTCCAAGGAGATGTGGGGAGGGTGTACAGAGTAAAAAGAGGGCTTAGGATGAAACTGGGAAAGCTGTTAAAGGAGGAATGAAGAAAAGGAGGGCTCAGCAATTGTCTTAGCAGTAAGCCATTCTGTATTATTCGCTACACGTCTTTTTCATAGTCTCTCTCCCAGACAGCTCTCACTACACAAGCACAGGAAATGCTGGCTGGGCTGAGCGCTGCTCTGGCCCAGCACCTGGGAAAGTGCTTATCATGTGGGAAACGCTCAGTAAATGTTTGCTGAATGAGTGAACAAACAAATGATTAGATAAATGGTCAGTCCTAGCCCAAAGACAGAAAGAGGTTAGCCTGAGCTCAGCTATAATGACTGGAACTAAATTCTAGATGGATCTATCAAACAATTGCATCCAGTGGTTTTGAGGCTGGGCCCTCTCCCTGTGGAAGTTAAAGACTTCTTTTTTACTTTTTATTTTGAAATAATTATAGATTCACAGAAGTTGCAGTAAATAACTTCTGGTTCTGTCTGTGGAGAAGTGCGTTAAAATTAAATCCTACCAGAGTACTATCTTATCAAATCTCTTCCTGGAAATAAATCCACAAAGGTGGGCTTTAACCACATATTACCAAACTTACTTAGGATCCAATGTCAACAGCTTAGAAGGCTGACTGCCAGACTGAAGGACTCTGAGTCCACAGTAATCCACAGTCGCTGCTTTTTAAGACAGACTAATAAATTTTGAAAATAATCACCAAGAGGCTTAGGAGAATGTTAAGGAACACACAGTTATTACTTTGCTAGACTGTAAGCATCTAATGCACGCGACCTATTTTCATCTTCACGGTAACACTGAGCAGAAGTCCCATTATTCCCATTTCGCAGAACAGGAAAACAAGGATTAAGGAAAGGAAGTGATTCACCACCTAGTAGCCAGCAGGGCCGGAACAGGAATGGAGAGCAAAGTGCGTGCCCTCAGTCAGAAAGCTCAATGGGTCTCTCCCTCATCCCTCCGTTCATGCTGTAAGAATGCACCCATTCCTTTTAAGATAGGTCACAGCAATGCCTACTAAGTCATTGCAGCAATGTTAAAGATTAAGGACATGAACTTGGGAGATGAATACACTATATACACACCTTCCTCCCCATAGCCTCGTTAGCTATTGATTTGGGCAGCGCATCATAAACAATGCAGCCAGAGCACCATTTTTTTTTTTTTTTTACCATTGTAAGTATTAGAATTTAATCATCTGTCTTGAGGTGATTTTACATAAGGAGGTTCAGCTAATTTTCAACAGGCTGCAATAATTATTGACAGGGTTTATGTGCAGGAAGGTGTTGATTACATAAATGCCTGTTGATATGTAAAATGGATTTGTTCATTTTAGTAATTTTTAATTTTTTAAAATTTTCTAAAATTTTATTATTATTCGTATCTTTTACATTATTGTGTATTCCCCGTAGGTTTCCCACCACCGATTCACCTGTGAACCGTCACCACAGGCCCTTGTCAGAGCACCATCTCAATTCTCACGCCTTTTGCTTGTGAGCACTTGGCGTGTTCTCACATCGGGAAGCATCCTGTAATAACCATGCGAGTATTCTCTCACTTCACTGCTATTCCAGTTTGTGGTGCACTATTTTGATTAATGTAAGAAATGCTTATAAGGTCTCCAATTCTTCTAGCAAGAGCCAGATCTGCTGCTCTAAGAGGACATTTTTCCTTTACAACAGTCAGGATTTTGCTCTCTGCTTAGAAGAGGCCAGGAGAAAGTGAGAAATCAGCAGTTAAGAGGAGACTTGGCCGTGGCCGCGCCAGTGTTCCCAGCCCAGCCTCCCCTGTTGGACGAAGCTGCCCATCTCCCCTCCACCGTCCCCCCTTTAACACTGAAGGCAGCCTCAGGGCAGATGGGAAACAGATGCGCCAAGAACCTGGCCTGAGTTCAAGGCAAGCTTAAGAGAATTAGGCTACAGATTGGAGGTGTAAAAAGCACGCTGGTTCTGGAGGCGCAGACTCGGGTTCAGTGTGAGGCCGTCCCTTACTCTTCGTGAGAGCTGGGCCAGTGACTTAACTTCTAAGCCACCAGCGCCCCATCTAACGGCAGTGGCATGGCCGCGGGGCCCTGTCCGCCCCTCCAGCCTCATCTCCCGCCACGGCGGGCTCTGGACAAACAGGCCTTCTTTCAGTTCTTCAACTGTGTCTTCTCTCCATGACATCCACACCTGCCACAGTGACTCACTCAACGCCCACTCCGCCCCTGCCAGCACAGCTCCCAAGCGCGCAGAGCCTGGCTGGATAGAACTGCACTATCCAAACACCTCTGCTGTTAGAATTCCAGAAGGGGCTTAGGTTCTCTGAACAAACACGCCCACAGAAGACTGGTTCAGAAGCCCGCCACACGGAGGAAGAGACAGGAAACAAAGCATTCATTTTGCTGGCCTAGGGCATGCCTGGTGCGGGGTGAAGCTACAAGCTCTTATCAAAGCCGGGGGAGCACCCCTTCCGCCATGCAGCCCTGCTGTGTATCTTGGGGGACGAGACTTGCAAGCTCAGAATCCAGTCTGAAACGTCCGCGCTTCCAAAGACCCAGCAGGGTATCCACACCCCTTATTATAAACCTCAGGCAGCTTCAGCCAGCAGGGGCAGGCTCTGCTGGCCCAACGCAGGCCCTTCTGAAACCGGGGCCTCCAGCGCTTAGCCTCAGAGCACTGCAAGCAGCAGTGGGTGGCAGGCATTTCACTGCCCACCTCCAGTGGCCCCACTGGGGCTGAGGCTGCTGGCAGAGGCTCCCCTCACACGCTACCCAGACGCACGCAGCCCCTGGGGCCCCACAGGGCCAGTTCCAGGCTGAGGCTCCTCCAGCCGCAGGCCATGGAGAGGCCTGTGGATTTGGTGCCTGCAACAAGGAATGGACTGATCAGGGGAGCTATGAGCTGACGGTAGATGGCCCAATCAGCTGGGAGGTGGGCCCCGGAGAGCGGGCGGGACAGGAGCCGGCTCGGGAGCCCGCTCTCCGGCCGCACTCCCTACGCCGCGTCCCCCTGCATGGGGCGCGTCTGGACTCCAGTCTCGGGCGCCTGGGCTCCTGACTTGTTCGCTCAGACTCACCGGAATCGCCCGCCCGGGGTGACGCTTGCTCGCTCAGACCGGATGCGCCCAGACACATCCAGCAGCCACCTCGGAAGGAAAAAGGGAAACTGAAAAGCTCCGCAGAGACGCCAAAGAGCTTCGCGAGGCTGGACTGGCTGCACCTGCGTCCGGCCTGCCTCTGACATCGCCTGAAAGAAGCACCAGGCCGCAGGCCTGCTGTCTCAAAGAGCCGTTTGTTGCTATGTGGGCCAACAACTCACAAAGAGCTGTGTCACTAGTGACCGGGCGACTGCCTCCCCGTGCTGCCGCCTCCACTGCCGTCGGGTCCAGTGCCCAGCGCTGTCCAGCTCGACCTTCAGGCTGTTGCTGGTCTGCTGTGGCGTCATTGCAGCGCCCCAGCCTGTGAGCGCCTCCAGCCGTGGGGAGACGGGTCCCGGCCCGCCGCTTGCCGGCCACGAGAGCCAGCCCTCACGGACGGGACAGTGCCATCTCGGATGAGCAGCCTCAGGACTCCGGGACACTGTGGACACTAACCGGGGTGCGATGGCGGAGCACCCGTGGCCTTGGGGACTCGTTTCCCTGTTTCCCTGCTGACTGGATACAGCCCG
This sequence comes from Scalopus aquaticus, assembly GCA_004024925.1. NCBI lineage: Eukaryota > Metazoa > Chordata > Mammalia > Eulipotyphla > Talpidae > Scalopus > Scalopus aquaticus. The sequence goes on from PVIJ01001804.1 coordinate 146,514, forward strand.
CCGTTCCTGGGCCTGAGTGGTCTATGCAGTTGTGCGCGGGAGTGAAGGACCCACAAACCGTGACTGTCCTCCACCTGGGCACGGTCCTTTTGGGCCCGTACAGCCCCGCTGCAGCACCGTTCCACTTTGTCTAGCCATTCCCCGCCTCGCAGCGCCCTCCGTCCCTGGGCCCACGAACGCCAATCATCCTGCCCAGCTCAGCTTAGGCATCGCTTCCCGCTGGGATTTCTCCGCGTAAGCCACCAGCGTCTCCCTGCCTGTAGGGCAAATGTCCGCTTTCCCAAGACACCTGCAGACGGGGGATCACCTGTGGCACAAGCATCTCCGGGCCTGAGCGCCAGCTCCCCGGAGCAGGGCCGTGTCTGAGTCCTCAGTACAGCCCGGCACAGCAGCTGAGCCACCAAAGCGCTCAGTGAGTACTCCTGAGCGGACGAGCAGCGGCGCTAACTTGCCAACAGTGTCCCTTGCAAGACCGCTGGCAGGACGCAGCAGAGACGCACACGGTGCAGGGGCTGCACGGCATCCGGACCAAACAAGCAAGCACTCAGCAGGTCGTGACTCTCATCGAGACAGGCTCTGGGGCCCTGACGCTGCCTGCTCACCTGAGATGAAGGTGAAGACCAACAGCCCTGGGAACTGAAAGGCGCCAACGTAAAGGAGCCTTCCCTAGCCACGGCTTCATATGTATTAACTGAGACCAAAGGGACGATACCGGGAACAAACCGCACTGTCCTCCTTAGCTTTAAAACATACTGCCTGGCACCAGGAGTTCAGTGGGTGTTTCCAGCTACACCCGAGAGGCTAACTGGGGGCTATCTACCAAGTCAATGTGGGCCCTGCCGCTTACCAGAAAAGTTTGAGCCACCGTAGCCTTTGATGCGGTGTCCACACCTGAGCCCACAAATTACACGTGCCCACTGCTTTCATCAGCAGTCTAACCACTGCGAGACCATCACACACTGGAATACTGATGGACGCCTACCGTTCCCAACACCCCTGCTAGATGGACCCTGCAAGGCCTTCACGCAGTAGCCCAACCAATCCCAACATTCACTGAGCAAATGTCTTTCTCCTACAAGCATCCTTCTGTTTACATGCCAGGTCCCCTCTCCTTATATCCTAGAGCTGCCACTCTTGCAATGATTCAGTATCTCCGCGTTATTCTCGTCTCGTAACACAAAACCTGCCTTTCATGTAGGGTGCGTTCCGGTGAAGAAACCAAGCAATGAACGCCACTTTGGTTAACAAGGGCGGGTACATGGTAAACACAAGAGGAGTGCAATAAAAGCCAGCTGAAAAAGACTTTGGCTGAGGAAAGTACTTTTTAGTATCAGCTGAAATAAAATATTTCAAAAACAAAGGACTAGAAAATCTGAAGAAGGCTAAGGTCGGTGAAGCAAAGTAGGAGGGAGACTTGGGGCCGCCGAGCAGCTGTGGGTCCTCCACTGAGAACACGCTGAGGCCGCATCAACCCTTCCCCGCTCAGGAGATGGTCAAACTCCAGCCAGGGCCAGAAATCAAGGGGGGGATGAGTACAGTCAAACGAGATCTCAGGCCCAGAACAGGGCCCATGCATTCCTGTGCGCTTATGAAACCAGTTCTTCCTGTTACACAGAGGCAAACACACACTTTCTCTCCCTCCCTCCTCCCGTGTCTAGCTCAGTCGGAGGAAGAGAACCCAGTATACTAAGCCTCTAAGTGAACTCAGTAGACTAAGACGCTGAGGGGTCAAACACCCGAGCACGCTGTGCTGAACCTGGCCGTCCCTAACAGCAGAAGGTTTCCTCAGCCCTGACTGCTACCCAGAACTCAGCAATCCCGCCTGACTGCCACGAAGGGATCAGGAACTCGCAGCTGCAGGCGGGCCTGTGGTCAGTGGCGCATCTGGCCGAGGGTTTGACTGCGACCGACTGTGAGAAGTAAATATGGAAGTGGCAGCGTGCTGACGTAGAGGGGCCCTTCAAAGGGGCCACCATCAGAGCCCCTCAGAAAGGGGGAGGGGGGCAGGTCCCTAAATAAGGAAGGGAAAAAATGGCTGAGGCCCTACTGGGAAAAAAACAAACCCACAGAGGCCACATGATGCCTGGACAGAGAATTCTGGGACCTGAAAGAGCTCCCGGGCCTGCCCTGCCTTGTAGGCAATTCATTTCCCAGGCCTGAGCCTGAGGGACGCAAGGCAGAGTGGCCGCGGCAGCAGGACATCCCACTTGTTTACACCCTCTTTCTTCAAACTCAAGAGCACCGACTCCCTCATGACTCAACTCCAAGCTACCTCACTGGATCCCACCCGGGGCTGTCAGCCACGACCTCTACTCCTCACCCTCTGTACCCTGCCTGTCCTCCTGATGCTCCCGACATTCTGGTGCAGTCGGCCTGCAGAATACCCCGACACCAGAAAAAGTTCTCTCAGTGCAGTGCCAGTCTCCCAGAAAGACTATTTCTTCCTGTTTCCATCGAAACTCTTCCAATGAACAACTTGCTTGTGGTGACTATAAATTCTCTTCTGGCTTATGTGAACACCTCTCCACAGAACCCTGGGTGTTAGTCTCTTTCAGCATCCTTCAAACACACATCTTTTCTACTTAGAACCATTCCAAAAGAACTCAAGAGCAGAGAGAATGGGTTTCCGGCCATAGGGGCCTACAGTTAAGTCAGAGCAGACACAGGACAAGAAATAAGACTGAGTGAGAATAAGGGGGAAAGGAGACAACTAAGTTAAATAAATGTTTTCCAAGTTAGAGACTTTTATTTTTATTTTTGTATATATTTTTATTGTTATTTATGTTAGTTAGAGACTTTTAGATGAATGCAGTGGCTGGCCAGCAACATGTAATAACCCTTTCCCCACCTGTTCATTAGAAATCTTGCACCAAAAACAAAGCCAAAGTCCCCAAGCTGAATGTCAGGGTGATAAAATTCTCTGAATTCTGTTTGTCATTCTTTTGTCTTTGAAGCAGAGACAACAAAGAACAGTGAGAACTTCAGAAGATCGTTAAGCTCTCCCTTCTAGAAAGGGAAGAGAGAGCAGCAAGGATGGTTAGGGTCACTGGAAAGTGAGTGTTTTGCTTTAAAATGAAAGGGCTTTTTCCCAGCAAAATCTAGCTGAAAAGGGCTTTCAATGGCCAAGCGCGGCTCCCTCAAGTCAGGTAAAATATACTACATATGTTACATATATCAGAATATCTGTATTTGTGTATATAGGCATAAAATGTCCCTGGAACAATACAAAATACAACACTGGTTGTTTCTGGAGTGAGAAGCCAACCAAAATGGAGCCCCTGCCCCTTTGGCTGTGTTTCACAGATAAATGAGCAGACAAGCAATGAAGCATTTTTTTAAGAACGAGAAACTGGAAACATTACATATACAAGAAACATCAGAAAACTCTCACACCTCGCATCATCATTGGGGAAAAAGGCATACGAGAATTGAAACAAAGGGGAAAACAAAGCAACAAAAGCAAGGATGAGGCATAAGGCTCCCACACAGAGAAAACTGACCAGATGGGGGCGCGCGGTCAGAATGTGGGGGTGAGAAGCAGCAGGCTGCTGTGAAGACGGGGTGAGCAGGCAGCAAACACCAGGGCCCCGCAGGCCATGTCCAGGATCAGGGATGACAGGCGAAGAGCAGAGGCCAGAGTGACAGGTTCCAACCAAGGGAGTAGGAAGATCAGGTCTGTGTTCTTAAGGCTGTTTTTGTCTGCAGTAAGGACCATGGGACCGAAGATGGCAACAGCAGACGCAGGAAAAGAGAGTGAGAGACCGATATAATAGGCTTGGTGACAGAGAATGGCCTGAAAAGAGGCACGGGACGCTCAGAGAGGCCTTCAGGAAGCGCAGGGCCAGGGCCTGGTAACTGAGCGGGCACATGCAGGGAGGGCAGAGTCAGACTTCGACCCACATCCTGGCCCACACCGACAGGGAGCTGCGGCCAGGAGCGCAAGGGCGAAACTTTGTGGAAAAGACACGTTAAGAGTGCGAGGGTGTCTGACAGCTGAAGATATGTGGTCATCAGCATCCACGTGGCTAAAGAGTAACAGAAGTAGGCCCAGGGGTCGCCAACATTAAGGGCAAGTGGGAGGAAAGGAAACGGAACCAGATTAGGAAGGGGTATTTACAGAAGCAAGAAGAAACCAGGAGAGGATGGCATCATAGACACCAACTAAAGAGATAATTTTAAGAAGCTGGTCAGTGCTAAAAAGCTCCCCAGAGGTCAATGAGAAAAGGACTGAACAGAGGGTAGTTTCTGGCAAATAAGGCACAAACAGAGGCAGTGAGGATACTGGGAGCAGAAGGGGCGACCGTTAAGTCCTAGGCCAGCAAAATTACAAATAACTACTCTGTCTGGACGGTTAGGATAACTTGGGAAAAGGAAACCACAAAATGACCTATAAACACATAATAACATGATGAAGCAGGAAAGAAGACTTCTCTCCTTACTAACCATTGTCAACCACCCACCAACATAAGCTACGCTCTGTACTGGAAATTTCCAGGGGAAAAAAATTCGACATCTGAAAAAAAAACAATTGAAATGCCTGAAATATTAAGCAAAAAGACAACTCACTACAACGTTTCGGTGCTGAAGCTGGTATCAAAATCTCTAAAATGCCACGCCCATGAGCTATAAGAGTTTTGGCCTGTGGTCCCTAAAAGCCTCCCCCAGCAGCTGGGGGCCACATCCCCCCCAACCAGGCAGGACGGGGAGGTAGCCGGGAGCACATCCACATGGCAAAGGGCGGGGAATGAGTTACTCTCACCCCACCTAGCCTGTGCCCCCTTTACATTAAGCCCCTATCACCAAGAACCTGCACTCCAGCTACCCTCATCTACATGACTAATGCAGGTTGGCATTTTGCTTTCTGGGACATGGAGTCCAGCCAAACCAAGTTGACAGGCATAAAAAGGAAACCTAAGAACTGAGAAAGAAAAACACACCGGCCATGAAAACCACAGACTGCTGTCCGGAGAAAGGCCCCGCACACTCATCCCAAACAGAAGGCAGCGCTCCAAACAGGAGGGGGCCTCCACTGATGCCAAACGAACATAAAGAGAATCAGACAGTTACAGATTATTACAAAGGACTGTTAGATCCATTCCAAGTCGTTCATGTTACAGAAAAAAAGAAGGAACTTGCCCGAGTTCACACAGAGTTTGGTTGGACCTGGGTGAGAATCTATCTGGTGTTTTCTGCAGTGTAGCTTCAGACATCCTAATTGGCCAACTGCTACCAAATAAACACCTCCGCCCAGCCCCAGCTCCTCTCAAAGCTCCAGACTCATTTTTCCCACCAGCTCTTTGACACCTCCCCCTTTCTCTCAAAAGCTCAAATCCCAACATCCACCACTGAACTCAAGATCATTCCCCAGTACAACGTCAGCTCTTCACACAGGGCTTCCTCGCTTAACGATCCATCCAGCGCCTGAGCCAGAGACGAAGGGAACATGACCTGTGTTTGAACTCCAGTCCTACCACGTACACACTGCGACCTTGGGAAAATTCAGTTAGGTCTTTAAAACTCAGGTTTTGTCATCTGCAAAATGGAATAGCAGAAATCACCTCGTAAGACAGCTATGAGCATGAAAAGAGATGATGCGTGTAAATGCGAAGCACACAGAAAGCGTCTCTGCATGTGCTGCGCCCTTCACCTGCTTGCCGACCCCCGCACCATCACTTGGCCAACACCTAAAAACCCTCCTCATTTCAAGGATATGTTATTGCCCGCTAGAAGCCTTCCTTGACCTTCCCCGCCTGCCAAGACTAGGTCACAACACCACACCCCTTCCATCCTCAAAGCCCAGTGCAATTTCTAGTCACATATTTAAATATTTACTCTGTCACGGGCCGATGAATGCTCATCTCCTCCAACAGCCTCTAAGTTCTGCGACGGCGGGGGCTGGGAAGGTTGTATCTCCTTTTCGGACCCTAAGTACCCGACCCTTAGCAGGTGTTCACTAAACATCAGTTGAGGGAACTGCCCAAGAAGCAACATGCCCAAGAAGCATGTGCAGAAAAGGGGTCCTAGGTTGGAGGAGCTGGGAGAAGCCCCAGGACGCCAACCCAAGGGAAAGCCCGCGGGAGCCATCCAGGTCTGGGTAGAAAGAAAGGTGGGTCCGGAGAGCCCCGTCCAGCCACAGTTCACCGTTTGACCATTCCAGCCATTCAGGATTTGGCTTCGACAGCTCTTGAATAAACTACAGAAACGCACTGCCACAGCCCAGAGGCTCTTCGGATAGCCCCAGTCTCGCCGACACCTTTCCGAATGTAACCATTACCCCGCAGCGGGTGTGAGTCTCACGTTTAAAGACATATTTTTGTACCACAGGACCCCTAAATGCAGCCAACTACTACATCTGGGGCTCAGCTGAAGAAACAGCTATCTGTTCCAACTTGGGGGGAAAACTGAGCTCTACTAGACCTAAGAGAGAATGGCATCTTGGCTCTTCAATACGGTACCAGAAAGCAATTTTCGAGAACATTTTCTTGTTACATGGGCTCTAGGGTACAGCAAAGTATTATAAAGCGGAGACCTTGACACTGAACAGCCTGCATTCAAATTCTGCCTCTTCCACTTAACAGCTATGAATGAAACCGCAGAGCCATTACTTGACCTCTCTCAGCCCCAGTTAATTCAAATATACTAACAGATATAACAGTATCTAGAGCCTACAATTATAGAAAATGCTGAATATAAATACAGAGCCCATGGCTAAATTATTATCTTTAAGAAAGTTCTTTGCACACAGAGTGCCACCTTGAAAAGCAGAGTTCTGTTCCTTGCCTCACACTTTCCCAGAGGGAATTCAGTGAACGCCACAATCTGCCTCAGCTTTTGTTTATGCTGCTCCAGACTTCCAGCCTGCTTCTTTATGGGACTGTCTGGCACCACCATATATCTCGAGTAGAACTGCCTGCGTATAAATGATCCTTCTTCCTACATTGGACAATTGAAATGTCATGCAAACCACTCTACTTCCTTTTATCTGCAGGGTCATTCATGTCATGCAGGCGCGCGCGCGCACACGTACCCTTCTTGAGAATGACTGCCTCAGCGTAGAACTCAGAGACACCACACAAGGTAATGGTTCCAGACAAGGAAAAAAATAAGAGTTCTTTATCCAAAGAGTGGAGAAAGGGAACTTTTCTAGGCTGTGGCACATCCAGGAGAAACTGAGGTATCACCTGTGCTTCCGCCATGACACTTCTTTCCTATCTAGCACATACAGGAAACAGTAGTTGCTACCCCTGGCAAAATAGTTGCTCTCCCAACAGCATGGAACTAGGCACTGAGAACGAATACAGAAGAGCTACCTCTGGCTTCCAAAAGCCTCCCATGTAATTGGAGACACTAAGTAAATGGGAAACAGCTTGCAATTATGCACCAAATGAATAATGATAAATAAAGCAGAGTTGGGATGGGCTATTTTGGAAAAAGTAAAGGTCTCCTGCAAGAGGTGCCTAATGATTGAGTAAACAAGGGTGGAAGGACATCTTAGACATACCAAACACCAACAACTAGCCTGGATTAGTCTAGAGACACTGAGAAGGGGTAGAAACACATGTAACAGAAAAGATTTAGGGGGGAAAAAAACAAGTGACATAATCAGAAATACAATATTTGCATCTGAAGGCAGTTTTCTATCTTCCTTGCATTAAAAAAGAGTCCATTAAAAAGCCATATCCCCAAGGCAAGCTTATCTCCATGCTCCCGCTGGCACAAGCCCCAGTCACTTACCCGGATAAGGGAAGCCTGATGTCGAGGGGGCTTAGCTCCTGGGCCCACAGATGAGGGTCCCTCAGGCTGAACAAGGGGCTGTCTAGCTTCATAAGGAGCTGAAACAGCAAGAGGGAAAGTCAGCACAGGACATAAAGATTCTACCCACAATTATGACTTCACCCACAAACTGATACAGTGTCTGCTCTTACGGGCAGAATTAGTCATGGAAGTAGACTGCGTGCTCTGGGCTCATCTAGGAGAAACGAACCTTCGTGCTCCTGGGTACAATTTCAGCAAACCATCCAACGACATTCAACCAATACATACTAAGGCATGAGGATATATCCGGTTAAGATTAGAAATAAATAATAAGGATGGAATGGTACGAACCTAAATTGGCATAAAAAATAAACCATGTTATACCATGGAATATGTGCCACGTTGTGAGTGTTCAAATTCTAAATATAAGGTTAGTTCTCCATATACCCTCCTGCTTAAAAGTCTTCCCCATTCATCATCCACCCCACCCCCCAAAGAAAACTAATATGCATTCTGAACACCGAGAATCAACATTTATAATTTATTTTGGGAAAATAAATGGCACTGCCTTCTTTCCTTAACAGAAAGAATGTAAGATCAAGAAAAATACAAAAATACATTTTATAGTATTTCATTATTCAATAACCAAATGAAAAATAATTTTGCTCCCCTTTTAAAGAGTTTTTTAGCCACAAAAACAAGTGCATCTTTTCATTTCTTTTAGTTCCAAAAACACTTAACAATGACCTCGCCAACATGGCAGGGAAACAGTTCACCATAACCAGGCAGTATTCAGACCCCACAGAAAGGAGAAATTATCACCCACGCTGAAACCACTTTTGATCTCCGTGGGTTAACAGTTCAAGTTTTTGAAAGTATATAAATAAGCAAAATGCTTTCTTTCTGTAGCTTCCTTAGAAATAAATTTGGGTAGAAAGAGCAGAGCAGCCTGTCACAGCACCACCTTTAGTACAGCTTGACCTTTCTGAGATAAAGAAGGGATAACAGCAGCGTGTCAAGGACAACAAACCGCTCTTAGACTCACATCTGCTTTTTTTACTTCAAGAAAAATGGAACACAACATTATAACACATTAAAATCCCAAAATCATGGCCTGGCAAACCATGAAATGGACTTTCCGAATCTGCGAAAGACACATATACAGAAAGCACGTGATCCAAATCCTCAAATGAAAGGTCTCAGCTGGCAGGCAGGCAGGCGTGGCCTCTGGAGGAGGATGTTTTACGCCCTCGGTGTTGGTGGAATACGGAACGAAACTCTTCAGGCCAGAAGCTTGTAATGACAGAAAAGCCTGCCAGGTTTGGGCTACTAGCAGTCGTGAGCTTTCCTTGGGAAGCTCAGCCCACGTGCCTCTGTTTCCCCTCAGAGGGAGGAGCTTCCACTGCCCAGGAGAGATGGGTGTGAGGGAAGGCCATCTGGCCCTCAGCTCCAGTCCCACACCGACATGGGCCTTACCCGAGAAGACAGGCTGTCTCCTCAGGAGGCCTGGATGAAGACTAAGCTGCAGAGGGGGCCTGGCCTCAGGAGCACATTTTCTCTTCCTATTCCAGTGGGAAGCCTGGCTGGCCACAGCCACCTGTGACTGGAGAGGTGGGTGCCTCAGCCCATGGGGTGTGCGCTCCTGTCAGCACCACGGCCTGACTAGTGTCTCACTCCTCAACTGGATCTGAACTCAGGTCAAAAGGCAGGTGTTGCACACTGCCTGCAGCTCCCTCCTCTCAAATAAAAACATGCAACTTGATACAAAATCATTTTTAGTTCTCCTGACAAGAAGTTTAAGAACTAGAAGTACCTTTTTTCTCCAAGGGGAGGAGTATAAGACAAACCCTCAAAGTTTTTTCATTCTGGACACTCAGTATTGAACTAAAACAGAGAACCCAAGTAAAAGTGCACAATAAAGACTACATCTGCAGTCAACCCAATGAATGCTATCCAGAAGGTGACTTTCAAGAATATTTAAGAACTACAAAAATAAAACAAGTGCCAGAATCTAAAAACACAGAAGAAAATACAAGGTCACATTTGCTGGTCTAGTATGTGCAAGAACTGCACTAGGCACGCACGTTTCTATTAACATCTCTCACTGGACCCGCGGCACAAACCTCCGAGTCAGAGATTATCCCATCTTACATATAAGGGAACTTGGGGCTCAGACAAGTGAAATACCCATAGCCACAAAGGCTCAAAATGGGCAAAAACAAGAAACACAGGCCCACCAATGTACTCTCAGGCCCAGAAAACAGCCATCACAGCTCCTGCCTTGCAGTGAGTTGATCACTCAAGCTGATACATCAGAATAAGCTATGATAATGAAAAGCAGAACAAGCAGACTGATTTTGAGATGAGACATTAGGTAAGAGTGGAAAGCAATTGCATCTGGAAAGCAAAAACAGGTTGGGTAGGAAGGAGAATGGTCGCTTTTCTGTGCGCATTTAGCATGATTTAACGACATGCCTGTGTGACTGCGCTTTAAACATTTTTTACCACAGATAGCAGTGTTGGTCTCTGAGGGCTGTGATCAGCATCATGCACGCAAGGTCTTCCGCATGGTGCCTGGCCCATAAACCTTCCCCAATGAACATTAGCTACGGTAACACCCAGCAGGTGAGCCTAGCGGGAGCCCGGGAGCGAGGCTGAAGAGGCTCTGTCTGATTGAAAACATACTCACACATGCCCCACTAGCCAGAAATCGTGCACTCGTGGACAGGGAAGTGATCCCAGAAAAAAATGTATCCCTGGAAAACTATCCCAGCAACAAAACTCCTTTATGAAAAGGCACAAATTAAAATTAAACTGCTTAGTATCAGAGTCACTATGTTTTAACAGGCTTTGGATTTGCTAAAAAAAAAAAAAAAAAAAAAAAAAAAAAAAAAAAAAAAAAAAAAAAAAAAAAAAAAAAAAAAAAAAAAAAAAAAAAAAAAAAAAAAAACCTATGTAGATCGAAAAAAGACAGAATGCAGAAGGAGAATCCTGGATTTGCTGGATGGGTTGATGGCACTGTGCGGGCAACAAAGGAGAGCTCAGAAACACGGGAAAACACAGAAATCTTAAGAGAAACTGGGTTCTAAAAACCTAGGGAGAGCGAGAATGAAGACACGGCTTCCCTTACTTCCTGACCTAAAGAAATATTAAGAAAAGCCGACAGGTAAAGAAAATCTTCCGGGAGGAAACACAGATAGTAGAAAAATATGAATAAACAAGCCTTGAAGTGAATAGTATTGATCAGAAGCAAAAATCACAAGATAGATTCAAGTTGCAGATAGGAAAACCTTCTGTTCCTCTGCTTAGATGGCGAAGTCTAAGTGAAAATATGTGTAAACATTTACTTATGATAAATAAATTCCCAGGTACAGGGGCCGAGCAGTCTAACTGATGGTCAGCAGCACAAAACTCAACTCCTTGAGAGGCAAGAGACCATCGTCCACCAGACTCCTCTCTCTGAGTATGCTGTGCAAAGGAGAAGCTGCTGACAGAGCAGCATGTGAGATCAAAGGATCACGACTTAGGAGGAAAACCAGGAACAGAAACTTAGGAAATAATGTTTCAAGACTAAAAGAGCGAGACGCGCGACTAGTCACTGCACATCTACTAGGATGGCAAAAATTAAAAACACCGAAGAAAAAGAAAGCCCGGAGAGGAACACATGCTGGCAAGAAGCAAGGCGCCGCTCCAACACTGCCAGCGGGAGCACAGAGCCACCTTTGTCAATCTCTCTGGCAGTCCCTTATACACCTACCCTAAGATCCAGCTCTTCCACTCACAGGTGCCAGGAAAATGACCGCACACGTCACATAAAGACCCACACACAAATGCTCATAGTGTCCTTATTCATAACAGCCAATCACTGGAAAGAACCCAAATGTCCATCGACAGGAGAATGGACCGTGGAACTGTGCCGCATTCATGCAATGGAACACTACCGAGAAGGAAAAAGCAACGACTGAGCCACACAATATGGCTGAATCGCAACCGCTACGCTGAGAAAGGTGGCAGACACATAAAGAGCCCAGTCATGCTACATGATTTCACTGACACGAAGTTCTAGAAGAGGCACAACAAATCTGTGGGGATAAAAACCAGAAGAGCGCCTACACGAGAGGCAAGGAGCAGCTGGCCAGGGGCACCTCTGGGGTGACAGGAAAGCTCTATTCTTGATCGAAGTGGAGGCTACACAGGTGTATCCTTTCGTCAAACTCAAACTGAAGATTTTAAATACCTACATCTTGGCATGTGTACATTTTGCCTCGCTTTTTAAAAAGGACAATGAAAGGACAAGAGCATGGACAAAGGTAACACAGAGTCAGGAAAGACGGAGAGCAGCGGGCTGTGTCCTTGCCGCCGGGGGAAAGAAAGGAAGTCCACCTTGACTGGAACGAGGAGAGAACGGGCCACAAAGCAGACAGCAAGCGCAGGCAAGTTTTTCAAGGACTGTCAAAAAGACAGGGTAGAACTTGGTGACAGGCGAACTCAGTGGAACAAAACATGACCTGTGCATCAAATACCAAAAACCAGGCATCATGCGAGGCTTAGGACTCTAACTTCCAAGGCCAAGTAAGACCAGGAATAATAGTAACCACCACCACAACAGAAATACTTCTTAAAAGGAGGAAAATGAATTCTCAGCCTGTCTCATTTCAGACATCAGGGAAGCATTCAAGCAGGAGAGTGGCTTTCTTTTTTAAACTATCCATTAACGTTATCTTGCCTTTGCACAGGACTTAATTTCCAAACAGATTTCATATTCATATTCTTGCTAAACCTCACGACACCGTCATAGGGGACTGTTCCACCATTTTAAAAGAGGAGAGGAAATCATGATTCAGATACGTTAACTGGCTAGCCCAAGGTCACACAGCAGGTCACACAAGCCCACACCTTCTGATTCCAGCCAAGAACTATTTCCATTAAACCACCACTGCTCCACGCTGCAAGCTCACAGCCTCTCGTCAGCACGGCCAGCACACGTTTATTCCTGTGTCCCTCTAGAAGTCACCACTATGTTCAATGCAGCAAAAACCTACAGAAAGCGGGTCATTTTCAGCCACAGCCCCCCAAATTAAAATGGGGAGGGACGGACAGCCAGCTCCAGAAGCCTTTTGTCGGCCCTATCTGAAACCAGGAGCCTGAGCCCCAAGCGGCCCGGATGCTGTGGCGGGCGGCTGGTGCCGGAAGCACTGCAGCGCGGGCAGCCACCTCCGCAGCCAGCCTCAGAGCCAGCCGACGCACGCCACCACGACTGTGGCCAGCGGGGCGTAAACAGGAGCAAGCAGGCACCCCCATAACTCAGCACTTTGAACAGTGCTCAAAATGCTCCCCCTAGCAATTCCCTTATTCTTAGTCGCAAACACAAAAGCTAAATGTTTTCAGGTATGTGATCATTCTTTCAAGATTGAACCAACTCTTTTGATTTTACATAGTTGTAATTTTTAAGTAGTTTCATAAAAGCAGTTATCATAGAAATATGCTTGGTATGTTAACTGAAAGGAATAACAATTCCAAAAATATAAGCCTTTCACATGCCATGCTCCTGTGAAACGAAATCTATATATCAAGAATTAAATCACCTAAACAGCTGTATACAAGTCGAAAGATGAACTAGGTTGCAGAACAAGAGGCATGGCATAACTAAGATAGACTGAATTTTATTTTTAAAAAAAACCTTGCTGGAGAGTATAAAATTAAATCAAGTCAGGTTTCCAGAGACAGGTCGTTGAGTCCAGAGCACAGCGGCAGACAGCACCGCTGCTGGGGTCGGGGGGAGGCTGAGGTGCGCCTGGGACCTGGACAGCCTGAGAAGGCCTCTCACCTGGATGCATCTGCTCCGCACTGCTCCGCAGCTTGCTGTAGCCATGGCTCAAGGGCACCCTCTGGTAATGAGGCGGGGAAGAAGGAGGGGAGGCAAGGGGCGACATCGGAGGAGACGGCGCTTCCTGCGTCAAAGAACCAGAGCAGAGTTCATCAGCATCGCTGGAGAAGCCTGGCGCGCCGAGCTGCAGTGAGGAAGCAGGACCGACTCCAGTGCTGGGAGCAGGCTGACTTAACAAATGGAGGGATGTTTGCTCACAGATGCAGCACAGCAAAAAGCAGCAGCTGAGGACTCAAGTCTCCCAGAAAGCAGTCTTGCTAGCACTCAGTTACCTGAATCACTAGAACAAGCCTGCAACACTTTCGGTTTAGTCCAATAATATTTTCCTTTGGAAAAGGAAAGACGCTGATCATATGAAATAACATTCATATGCCCCAATTTTGACCTCTTTGTGAATAGATTCAATTTGCACTCCTTAATAAAGGCCGGCTTCCTGAATTTATACTTATCAAGTCTTCTAGCAAATAGTAATATTAAAACTGTATTTTAAATGCTTACTGCCAAATATTCTTGGAGCTTATCATGCCAGAGTAAAACACCAGCTTTTATTTTTCCACATGGAAAGATCGTAAAACAATTCATTTTGGATAAACCACGCTGAGTAGCATATCCCCAAACATGAGGAAAGCGCCTGAACAAGCTACAGTTTGAACCTCAATTCAGTAGGAGCCTGCTGTAGGGCCCTTTTTCAATTCTACCAAAGACTGGTAACTCTGAAGGACCTAGCAAGGGAACAGAATACAGAGGTGCTCCTAGTCTAAACAAATGCAGTCTGAGATACTAATAAAACATCCTTTTAAAGGAAAGGAAAATTGGCTTTGAAGTGTGAGCTCCCAGCCACTGATTGGCTGAGTGGGCCTAGTAAACATGCAGCCTCAAGCGCAAGGCCGCATCTCAATCTGCAGCCAGGGGGTAACAGGCCAGAAAGCGCCCGCCGGCCGGGGCCGGGGCCCCTCATTCCTCTCCAGATGCAGGTGGAAAGGGACTGAAGAGTCCCATGTGCTTTTCTTTTTTAACTGAAGTAACACTGGTTTGTAACATTACACAGGGCTGGGGTGCAAAGCTTCGTACTGGGGCATCCGTAGACACGCGCGATGCTGATGCTCCCCACCAAGGACCAGTATCAGACCCCTTTGACCTGGCTGACCCACCCACCCTCTTTCCCCCTTCTCTTCTGCTAATCCCTTTTCCTTAAAAATCTGAGTGTTTGTTTTAACATGGTCTCTGTTCATTTGTTTTGTTTCTTTCTCTCCAGCATAGGAGTGAAGTCATATGGTGTTGGTGTTTCTCTTCCTTCCTGGTTTTTTGCACTTGGCATAATACCTTCTGGACCCATCTATGTTGTTGCCTATATTCCTTTCTTTCCCTAATGAACTAGCCTAAAATGTAGCAGAATTACGAAAGCAACAGGACATGGAATGGTTCAACAGGACATGCTGCACCCCACTTCACCTAAAATGTGGGTCTTCTGCGGCAACACCGCAGCGGCTGGCCAGCACTATCAGAGCAAGCCGCATCATTTTCCGACTTCATCCTTTAATCGTCACTGCGTTGTAAAACATGTGATTCAAGTCTTCCTAAAATATACCTTTTTTGCCTTATAATGCAAACTATATTGACAATAATTTGCCTTCTCCCCAACATTCAGCATTTTTATTAGAAGTATGACACCCTCAGAGCTTAGTAACATTAGTTACCTTTATTTAATAGGCGCACTTCTGGAATTTCATACTTTTTTTTAACCAATCACCACCTGACTTGCAACTAGGGATCCAATTTTTAAAAGACCATTCTCCCTATTCTTGTTCTTACCCTGTTAAATGTGTAATGGCAGCATTTCCCAGGATGGCATTCCAAACACGCTCTCCAAGAAAGGAGTCCCTGGGTGAGAAGTTCCATAGAGACAGATCGCCAGGCCTCTCTGTCGCAGGGCTGGGCAGGGCCACAAATGTGCTACCGTGTAGCGTGAGCCCCCGAGACTGAGGACGGTGTCCTTCCCCCAAGAAGAAGGTATGAAGCCAAGTTCTCCAAATGTATTTAACCAGAGAACCATTTTTCTCCAGACTTCTTTTTGGAGGAAAGGACGTCCTGAAAACTCCTAGGAGTTACATTCAAGGAACCCACTTGGAAATGATAGGAATCACCTCAGTGTGCTAAGTGAGTGGCCTTGCTCTGCACACAAGCCTCCATTAAAGCAGAGCCTAAAGGGCCGATGGATGGCCCCTGGCAATTCCTATGTGGAAAAGAAAGCGTTCACTGGCTCACTCCCAAGTCTGTAACTGTACCCCAGACGGTGAGATTTGCTGGAAGCCTGGCAGCAGATAGAAGGATGTGTTAACTGAGGCTTCCTGGTCAGAATCAAATGGACACACCTGATCGGACTGTTTACCTGTTTATCCTCATCGTCCATTCTCTTGAAGGTATTTTTTTCTGTGGCTAAATATGGAATCTGAACCTTACTTCCGTGCAGCTCAGCTGGGGTCCCGTGGCGTATGTCACCGTCGTTCTTTGACATCATAAAGCGGGGCAGCGGCAATTCTTTAGGACAAAAATCAGAGAAGCTCAAGTGAGATTTTATTTTAAAACTGCAAAAAGGGGAACTCAGTGGTCAAAAGATGAATCACTTCTGAGGGAAAATTCCAGAGCACTAAATATAGATTAAGTTTTTCTTTTGACACAATGAGGACTCCTATTATAATGCCCTGCCATGGTTTTACCAAGGGGTTCCAGCTTAACATCGTGCAATGCTGCGGAGCCACTGCAGAACCAACTCAGGTCTCGGCTGGTCTCCCACCTCAGCCTTTCGCCCAGCACTGAGAAAAGGACGTGACACTGTATGAATCCAGTATTAAGTGACAAAGGGTGGTAGGCAAAACTGACATGGTGCTTTTTATATCAGACACTGTATTTAGATCGGCAAATATTAATTCACTTAGTCCTCACAACTAAGACTCATCAGCCTTCCTGTGGCAGATGTGAGACACCCAAGTAATGTCCCCAAGGTCCCAAAGCTCATCTGTAGCAGAGCTGGCTCTTACCCAGTGTGCACAGTCCCCTCCGCAGAAAGGCCTCTCATTCCAAGGGCAAACTTACTGGGGAGAAGTTTTTTAGCCTATGTAATTCCATAAGGAATTTTCACACTCAAACTCCAGTTGCCTTTTCATAATGGAATAAGGAAAACAGTATCAAGTTTAAGCAATCAGTCCAACATTCAGCCAGATTCTGTTGTCAAAACCATTAGCCACACTCCCAGTGCTACAGAGCTAAAGTGCAAGAGTCTGGTACATTTACTTATCTTTCAAATTTCTGAAAAAACATTCTGAAAACAAATGATGCTTTGGCATATTTCTAGTTTCTAGCATAGCAAATCACACAGTACAAAGAACCCCAAAAGTGGGGATGATATTATGGATTAAGCGTGATGATCTGCACCTGCACCCATTGTTCGGGATAATACTCCTCAGTGGGCCTCTGCGTTTCCACCAGTTCTCCAGTCCAAAAACACAGCTGTACTTGCCGTGATGAATGCAGCGCTACAGCCAGCTAACATCTCAGCAACAGCAAGCAAGTATCCAGCTCCCCAGGCAAAGAAGGCCTCTAGTTCTCTAATATCCACATCATGTTTATTTTTAGTTGCTATGTCCACATTTGATTCAAAGAAGTAGGCAATATGACAAAACCCTGCGTGATCAACCCGCCCAGGGCCCAAGAGACATAAATAGAACCAGTCTGCAAAATTAAACCAAGATTCTCTTCTCGAAAGAGAGGATGGCTGCCATTTTCAATGTTTTAAAGCAGGACTGGACTTCAAAAGAAAAAAGGCCAGCAAAAGGAAAATCTAGATTTTCAGTAAGTCAAATATAAGCTAATCCTATGGTTCTCTTCTCGGAGGGTATTTGCTTCAGTCATCAAAAAGGATCTTCTAAAAAGATGGAACGAGATCACATAAAATAATTTGCAGCCCTGATCTGCCCAAGAGAGGGCGACTCTACCTGCAAGCACTACTTGAGGGAGAGAAAAAGTAAATGCTCAGCATTTGGAAGCTCCCCGACCAGCACTTTACTGACACTGAACGGCTAGTTCTGGGAACATGGCACACTAGCACGGTGTGATGAGGGTCAACCATCGGGCCAGGGTTTAAATAAAGGCTCCCAAACAGACTTCAGGACACTATTATTCCAACATTCTCCTTCTCTGCTAGGGCCTTTCTGCAGGCCTGTTCACCCAGGAAAGAATCTCTCTCTCCTGGAGAGCTACCAAAGAGCTAAAGACAAAATACAGCTCATTTCCTGCCTACTTTCTTTGGTTCTGTGGTCCTGAACAACTCTCACTTAAAATAATTATGGCCATATATTGAAAACCTCAATGAAGATGCCGTTTTCCTTCAGCTTAAAGGTTGCAAGTTTCTAAAAAGTAAAACTCTAGTTTGCAAAATTTCCTAGTCATTATAGTGAAACTTCATTAGAAACTTAATAAAGTATCTGCAACCAGGTGAGGTGGTTAGGTAGTCATAGGAGAAGACCTGCTCGTAAGAGTTGGTTAGACTCTATTCTCACAAGCTGAATTAAATTAGCACACAAGAACCAAATTAATAGTTCAAATGAAATGTTGATAGGAGCCAAGGAGAAATAAATGCAGCCACAAAAGGCAATAATTTGTTTCATATGGCATTTTGGGTTATATTCTCTGAACAAAGAAATACTGCGTATACTAAATATAAATGTCATTTTCTCTTCCACAGAGCAACTATGACTCCCTTTTTTAAAACCTCTGTTCTAATTTCTAAATTTTAAACAGGTCATCCTGTAAAAAGTATCAGAAAATCCTTTATTTTCCCAGTTGACAGCGACATGGATACAAGAAATACTTCGAGTTCTTCAATTTATTAGGAAACTAAGCAGCATAAATGTAATGACAAACGGAACACGACAACAGGCTGAGGTGGAACTGGGCCGAGTCCCTGTCCCATCTGTGATGGCTGCTGCTGGTCACTGTCCTTTAACATCGTTCATGGAAATATCCACTTGCAAGTATAAGTACAAGTGCTGTAGCTACACTAAAAAATATTTTTTAAGATTTATTTCTGCATACAAGCACTGGGGTGTAGGCCAGAGTTGCAGGAAGGAGGTAAAGATTCACCAAAGACAGAGCGGGGAGCAGAACAGGAGGACTGACTGAAGTACACTGCTGAGGGGAGCAGCGGGCGAGAGAGGAGAGGTCTGCTGCGCCATGTGGGAAACTCCCTGGCCGGGGATCGAACTCATGCTGCAGTGGCTGGCACAGTGGCTGACGATAGCTTAATAGTGCTGAGACTTTAACCCCTGTGCCACCAGGAAAGCCCTGTTCTAGTTTCTTAATCCACATTTTACCTTCGCCATTATAGTACATCATATAATGGAATCACATGGTATTTACCCTGGTGACAACATTTTGTCTGTGATAATCACTCAATATATTGCATGTAGACATAGTTCACTCTTTTTATTGCTATGGAGTAAAAAATCCATATTGAATTTTTTTAACCATGTTCCTGTGATGAGCATTGGGTTGTCTCCAGGTTGAGGTCATTATAAATAAATCTCCAAAATATTTTTTGATGGACATGAATTCATTTATCTTGGGAATATACCTATGAACCAATCCATCCAATTTCTATGTCTGTAATAGTTCATGAGTTTAAAATGAATTTTACATTTCTGAATGCTTGGAAAAAATCAAAAGGAAAGTATTTGGTGACAAGTGAAATTCCAATTTCAGTGTCAATAAATAAAGTTTTACTGGAACAGAGTGACACTCCTTCATCTATCTCTTGTCCAAGCCTGCCTTCCTGTACAACTTCATGTACAATGGCAGAGCTGGTGGTTGCAACATAGGCCACAGGAGGCACAGAGCTTAAAACGGCTGCTACCTGGCCCTTTACAGAAGTTTGCTGACCCCTCCCTGTCTTAAACAACGCAATTTAAAGTGAAATGTAAGCCTACTAAGAGAATGAACTTTCATTTAATGGAAAAATACACTGCTTGGGGTTTTTTACTTAAATATTAAATAACTTCAATTATTAAATGAGTATCGAATCCTCAGTCACACTGGCCATATTTCAAGTGCTCATTAGCCAGTCACATGTAGCTAGTGGGTACCATATTAGATAGCAAAGTTCAGCTGTTTTTCCAAATGTCTGACAAGGACTATGATTTGATGCTCACAGTAGCTCTGAAGCAGGTACCAACTGGTATGCCCCCTTTTCTCAAGTGAACCATCTGAAACCCAAAGAGATTAAGAAAGTTGCCTAAAGGTGCACAAAAGTGATGGAGCAAAGTTTCAAAATTAGGCAGTCCGTTATTGGGGTCCACATTCTTAGCCAGTAGGCTATACTGTCATCCTAAAAATTAAGATATTCTTTTTACTGCACATCTGAACATTCACCACGAAACTATGACATTTCATAGCTGGAAAATGGCCGAGAGAAAACCTGGAACACCCACATCTTATAGGTGAGGAACTAAGCCCAGGCCTTGTCTTAGTCATGCAGCAACATGGTAGCAGAACTTCGAGGACAACACTCCCACTTCCTGGGGGCCTCCCTTCTCGGCCTACTGCTCTTCCTTGCCTACTCATGTCTACCAGCTACTTACAGATTAACAAAAAGTAACAGCAATAATGTTCTAAAATTTCAAAGCGAAGCCAACCCCACACATTTTCCTGAAGTTACTTTGGAAAAAACATCAGGTCTGTCCTTCTAGTCTCCTACCCACATTAGCTACCAGTTAATCTGGAAAAAGCTCTTGCCAATTTGGAAACGGGTAGCTATATAGCTAGACTGACAGGTGGAGGTTGGAATGGGAAGGATGCGCTTGTAATTTTTTGGGGGGGAAGGTGACTAAGTTCCATTTATTGGCCATACCAGAGATAGAACCCAGAATTTGGAGGTCTGCAATCCCCCTGGACTAGGCTACTACCAAGCAGTGTCTTATACTTACCTTTTGGGGCCTTTCATTTCCCCATTTGTAAAAGGAGATTATCTCTAGGTCTCTTCCAACATTCACCCACTGACCATCCCCACACTGCTTTTCTCTGGTGAAGGGCTCTAAACTGGGGTCCACGAACCAGAAACCCCTGAAGTTGAGGACATTTTTATATGTAATATCAATGGATATTTTTCAGGGAAGATCCAAGGCTTTTGAGATAAAAGTAGGCCGGGGAGGACTTTGGGGACAAAAGGCAACAGAGCCAAAGACATGGTGGCGTGGAGGGGCAGGTCCACTAGAAAACACAATTGGCCAGTCATATGATGGGTCAATTTGTGTAGCTGAGCATTGTCCAAATCAGCTCCAAATCCCTGTAGCAAAGCTGAGGAGAGAGGACGTGAAGGAACACACTGAAGTAATCATAGAGACATAGAGACAAAAAAAGAAAGGGAGATTGGGTTGCATATAAGGCAGAAAGGCTGAGCTGACCTTGGCTTAATGGGAGATGCCCGTACGGCATTTACTAGTCAAAATCTCATCTTGGTTTACCCTCTCAGACATTACATACAAGGCACCTCACACGCACGCGCACACATATGCATGCATACACCTCAATCCCTAGTCAGCCACAGCTCTGCCTGCTGGGCTTCCACCCCCACTCCTGGGCTTCCTGTCCTGCCTTAAAGGGTGTTGTGTTCCTTCTATGAATCACCAGACTGGTTGTCACGCCCAAAGGATTTCTCTACTAGCCCCAAATGAATGGAAAGTTTGCCAAATGGGCAGAGCAGGGGGACACTCCCCCCGCCCCCACCTAAACCACAGAACCCTGCCTTTTGTTTTTGCTTGGACAAAATACTTCCTGTTTGGGGGAGGGAAAAGAGCCATGAAAACTCAGATAAGCCCATGTCCTCTGAAATAGAACTCACTGCTGTAATATCCTTCTCCATCTCTCTTTTGTGAATTGCGAATCAGGAGCACAGCAAATGGAGAGGCAGCTCTAGAGTCTCTACCAGTCCTAAAAGTACTGATCCAGATTTTACAAAAGGGTTTATGAACCTCGGTGTTCCTGACCCTTTGTCCTGAATAATCTTTTTGCTGTTAGGAAAGGGGCTCCTGTCTTATGCAGTAGAAAATATTAGCAGAATTTCCGGGCTCTACCCATTAGATGCCAGTAGCACCCGTTCCACAGCTGTGAGAACCAGAAATGTCCCAAGACATTGCCAAATGCCACCCTAAAGAGACAAAATCACCTGGGTTGAGAACAATGGTTTTACAGGTAAGCTGAGAAACCAAAGAGTTCACTAACTTGCCTCGGAATCGTCTTGGTGGTAAGCTCAACGAGAGCACTTCACAAACTTTGGAATTTCACCAGACAGTAAAAGTCCCCACTCCCCAAAGAAATGAAAGGGATCAAGATAAAGTCGTCAACATTTTGTTCTGCCATGGAGTTTAACCGTTATTACCCATTATCAATTTCATTATGGGACATTCAGCAAGAGGAACCCAACCAAAAATCTGAGAATCGAATACATTTCATTTTATAAACAATTCACTCCTGTGTCCCAGTCCTTTCTCCTCTCACTACAAACCGTGCCAGACTGCCAGCAGTCCAGGTACTAGTTGGGGAACACAGCCCTGTAGGCTACATGAATGACATTACTGCACTACTGGGGTTCAGCGCTCCCAGGGAGACTATGGAAGGAAGGCAAGCAGGTTGTCGGCCTGGCTGAGAAAGCGCGAGCTGGCCGGTGGCCCACGCCAAGAGGAAAGCCGCACGTCTTCGCACTGCGGACGGAGACCGCGAGCCGCTGCGGGAGCACGTCTGGTGCCCACGAATCCGTCACCCAGCAGAATCAAGTCTTCTCGCACGTTCCGCCTCTGCGAACACCTTCAAGTATCGCTCACGCTCATCACTACTTTGAAAGTACAGTCGTTATCTGGGTCCCTGTTCGATTTTTTAGTTAATACATAAATAGGCATGCATGTGTGTACCGTGTAAAAATCCTTTTTAATATCTTCAATTTAGCTTCACCATAATTTGACGCTAATCCTTTATAACCCTACGTATGCGTGCAAAACGTCCTTCCAAGAAGGGGTCCGCAGGCCTCAGACTGACAAAGGGGCTCCCGGCCAAACACGGCTAAGAGCCCTGCTGTGGCCCTGCCTCGGCCTCCCCGCGGCCTCACACCCTCTCCGCCTGCTCCCAGAAGCAGACAGGCACAGCGGCGCCCCGGGCATGTGCTCCGCACAGGGCTTCCTCCCCAGGAACTCTCTTCTGGCCCTCAGTGGGCACCCCTCCCTTCCGCCCCCCAAGTCAGGGTCTTTACCACCCATTTCACCCCAGTCTGACTAGGCTGAGGCTAGAGGGTGCTTCGTGCCAACAGTTAAGGAAACACTGTCAAGGCTGTGTGAATGCGGAGCCGGCCCCTGAGGGCCCTGAGAGCGCGCCCCCTTAAGTTACGTGCCCTGGTGGCCTCTTGGCTCACCGGAGCTCTGCCCCAGTAAAACCAAACATGCTCCTAGTCGAAGCAAAGCTCTTGGAAATACTCCCTTCAGCTTCTGAGGCAGTCGTTCCCCTCCAGCCTGGTAAGAATTACCTGGGGAGCTCTTAAAAAACCTGACATTCAGGCTGTGCCTCTGACTGATTAAATGAGCATTTCTGGCAGTGCGCCAGGCACCTGTATTCTTTAGTTTGCATTTGAAGTTCTCCAGGTGATTCTCAACTGCAGAGGAGGCTGGGAGCCGGGGGCTTGAGGAAAAGGAGGGGGTGAAAGCGTCAGGAGCTCCAGATTGAATCTGGATTCCAAGCACTCAGCCAACAGAGTAGCAGCTGATTAGGGCTCTCTGCCATGCCTGAGCACCATCTCTTCACTCATTCACGCCACAAGATGCCCTGAGTGCCCACAATGCCCTCCAGTGCAGCGCCCCAGGTCCTCCTGCCCCGCGGGTAAGCCTGCAGACTACTGTGGAAGACAGCCCCCCAAATCAGTCAGACCTATAGAGGCATATTTACAAACTCTGACCAGCGCTGTGAGGGAGCAGATGCTGAGCAAGAGTTACAAGAGGGGAGACAGTCAGCGTTGCCTAACTGGCCGTCCAAGGACTCCCTGACTCCCCAGGGACCTATACTTTTGTTGTGACCTGAAATTTACTCCTGATTAGGCATCTTATAATTCTGAAAAGGTAGATAGTAACTTATAGAAAACTGGTAGCTTGCAAATGAATTTCATCTTAGAAAATAGTACAATAACCATGTTGCAGCTGTATTTTCCTGCATAACACTAATAACTTTTGTAGGTAATTTAGCAATCTTATTCCAGCATTCTGTCTTTCCATGTCCATTAGTACTTCTGACTCTTCTCCACTATACGCTGACTCCTTCATGAATGACTACCCGTGACACAACAGAACCTGTCTTAGATGGGATGGTAGGAAAGGCTCTGGGTCCTGAAGGATGAGGGGCGAGCTGTGGGAAGGAGAGGGAGCAGAGCAGACTACTCGGAAACCAAGACTGGAGATAACAAGGGCACCTTTTCTGCAGCAGGAAAGAGGGGCCCAGAAACAGCTAGAAGGCCGGTAAAGCTGGGGACAGGCCAGTAGGTAGGGACCTGCTGAGCAGTAGGCAGGGACCAGAAGATGCAGGTCAGCGCAGGGACTCTGAATGAGGTACTAAGTACAACAAGCAAACCAGCGCAGGGCTTTGAGGATAAAATGATCTGAAGCTTATTTTGAAAAGATGGCTCTGCCGTGTGGGAACAGAGACTGCAGTACGGGAGCGAGGCGGCCAGGGAACCAGCGACAAAGCACCGCGCTGTCCTGGAGAGTGGCTGACGAGGCCTGGTTGGCAGAGGCACAGAGATGGAAGAGCCGGCAATCAGACTGAAGCCACAAAGCCAGAAGTCCTGATGGACTGTATCCAGTGAGGGGAAGGAGGAAGGAGGATGACTTCTAGCTTCCTGGCTTGGGCAGCTAACTGTAGGGGGTGGTGGGGACTGCCGAACGGGCTCGCGGTTAGCGTCCCCACGTGCACGCGAGTACACGTCCCTCGTGAAGTTCGGGTGTGACACTTAGAGAAATCAGGGTGGAATCACAACTCCCTGGGTGTAACCTGGGCTAACCTAGCCTTTCAGATTAGGTTCCCAGAGAACATTCTCTTTGGCCATCGAGGTTTGTGTCGTTAAACACTAAGCCGAAGAATTTCAAGCAACAAATTGGAGCATTCTAAATGGCAGCTCAAGGTCTAGCCCAATCTTGTCCTCATCCTCACTCAATATATGTGAACTGCAAATAACTTTTACTTAATAAATATTTAAATGAAGGAAGAAAATCGAAAATTAACTACAAATATAATAAAATCTCTGAGGTAAAAGGCAGCATCAGTGTTTGCAAAATACAACTAAAGAAGTCTTCCATTTGTGAAAAAGTGATCAGACAATCACTCGCCCTTCTTCCTCTGGAAATTAAGATATGGCCACAAATCAGGTAAAAGATCTCAGTCTAACTTAAAATAAGCAACACACGCGTTAGAAGTTTATTCATGAATACAACAAAGCATCTGTAAGTTTTCCAGGAGATAAGGCTGGAAGTTACTATGATAAAGTTTACTATTATGATGGAATGGAAACTATCAGTGTCAACCACACATCCAATGTGAAGTAACTTGAAACTAATCAAAGCAAGTGACTTTCAGCAGAGGCGGCCCTGTCATGTAGAGATAAACGCCAAGCCAGCCACTGAAACAACACTCCTTCCAGAAATCAATTCCAAAGAACTAATTATATAACACTAAGGGAGGCCTTCGGGTCAGATTCTTCCCCACTCAGAAACTCTTCCACGCTTACAGATCATAGTCAGCACCGTATTAAACAGAAAGAATGATGGAGAAGGGGTCACCGCACAGCCATGAAGGGCATCAGAGCTGGCAGCTGTGCTCCTGGCTCCAAATTCTATTAACCTCGGTCCTTAGGCAAATTACTCAATCCCCGAAATGTCAACGTCCACATCTGTAAGGCAGGGCAGTCTCCGCCCATGTGAGCGACCTGGATGCCTCCCCTCCTTGCAGGCACACAAGGGATTACTGTCTCCCCAGTCAACGCTGCAGCTCAGCAGACCCACGTGACATGTTTCAGCGACGCGTCGTGAGCAGCAGCAACATGCAGCACACCCAGGCTCAAGCATTTACCTGCTAGAATGAGAAACTCCAGTTGTGGCGATTGTGGGGACGAGTGCTGTGTTGGAGGTGGCACAAGATGAAGCAGCCGAGATCACAGGGGCACCAGCGCCACACGGAGGGCAGCTGCCCTCAGGGGCCACCCGCACCGCGGCAGAGCAGAAGGCCGACCTCTGTTTTGTTACGGCGCTGAGGTTTCAGCCACGTCTGTCACCACAGCTCATTCTGGGCAACCGACACAAGCGCCTCATTCAGCAGGATGCTGTGAGGACTGAAGGAGACAGCGCCTGGCACACGCTAAGCTTTACTACCGACTAGCAGGATGAGGGCGGCCCCCAGAGGGGTAGTGTGAAAGGGCTTTGCTTCCCAGGATCAAGCTCCCAGAATCTTCTCAGCTATTTGGAGTGACACGGGGTTACCGGAGACTAACCATGACCCCGAACCCCTCCCACGTCTACCAGAGATGGCGCGGGGCAGGCAGAAGCAGTGCAGTGATTTCCACCTCAAAATGAGGAGAAGAAGAAAGTTTGGACATAGCAGTGTAGACACAGAAGGTCATCTGGATCTGAGTGAATTAACAGAGGACTCAGCTTGTCCCCGAACCACCTTCTTCATGCAGAGTGGTAAAGCCCATGCAAGGCAGGGTAATGTGCTAAGGGCAAGGCTCTGCTTTCTGCAAAGGCCCAATGTGCAAAGTGCTCAAGAGTACGGTGGAAGGGGGTGCGTGAGGGAGGACAAGGGAAGAAAATGTTAGATCAAAACTTTGAGAAGACAAATTCATTCTGCCAAAATACTAGTAGTCCCAAAGTACTTGACAGTCACCCAAACAGCTTCGGGGACTGGAGAATTAAAGGACAGTCACATCTGATGTGACTGGCAGGGATGGGGGGGGGCCAGTTCCCCTTAAACTCTCCCAGTCACTCATCCCCTGTCCCTAACAGAGCCATAAGTGAGGTTCAAGATACTTCTAGAAGAAAATTAACCTGAAAGTTATTGTTTTGCCACAGGTTCGAGAATTCCTGTCCCAGTCTCTCCCACCTAAAGAACAAAACCTATTTTAACTGCAAGTCAGTTAAAAGGAGCTCATCTCAGGTCACTGATTTTTTTTTTCCATTTGGAAAAGAAAAAAAAGACACTAAACTACCTGCCAAATTTTCTTATTTTACAGAAAGGTAAGAAGAAGCAAGGACAAAGTCCACAAAAGCTTATAGAACAGGCCATAAACCTACTGAGAATGGTTCTCATAAGCCAGAAACCTGCCATGGACAATAAAATGTATAAATGTGAGCTACTTACCACATTTAATACTCTCTAACCGCACAGGGAGGCCAGACTGTGCTGCAGCAATTAATTTCAAGGCAACGTAAAACTGTGTTGGACCGAAATACCCAACCCGCTTCGCACCACACAGTTCTGTGATCTGAAAACAAACAAGAAAAACGATGCTGAAAACACCATTTCATAACAGGAAAATGAGACAAGACATATTATGAAATCTCAAGGATCTCACAGGTTAGCTAAGCAAAGAGTTCCTGGAGAACCATATGTATACAAGGGCTGGCTTCTTGCTCCTCCAGTTTACAGGAAGGTTTTCAACTTGGCTAATTAAATACTCATGATGCTTCGGGACTGAGTGACTATTCCTCCTTCTTCAAAGATTAAAAATAAAGACGGCAAAGATGGCTGTTACTCTTCTTACAGAAGAGAATGACTTTTTCAGGGCTTGGGTTATAATGTACAAAGTCTAGAAAGTCGCTGGGGTGAAAAGAGACTGGATTAGTCATTACCAAGACTTGTTCATTACCCTAGGTGATAAAAATCAAAAGTGAATTATTTTTCAAGTTATCAGGCAAAATGATTTCCTAAGCATTAAAATTACATTCCAAGGGCTCACGTCAGAGAAATAAAAAAGAAGTACCATACACACAAAGATTTCCAAGATACTGCAATCTTTCCATTTGCAGATCTTAAATTAATCCATATCCTATTGGCAGTTAAATATTCACTGACTTTTGGAAAGTTATTTCAAAGTAACAGATACTGGAAAATTCAAATAATAGAAAGTGGGGTTAAAGAACTAAAAAGTCCTGGGCCTCCCTGGTGGCTGTGGAGCTGTCGGCAGGGGCGACGCGAGTTCGATGCCTGGCTGGGGAGATTCCCACATGGCGTGGCGGACCTCTCCTGCCTCGCCCGCTGCTCCCCTCAGCAGTGTATTTCTGATCTGCCTGTTCTGTTCCCCATTCTGTCTCTGGTGAGCCTTCTCGCCGGCCCGCGCCTCTGGCCTGTACCCCAGCTTGAAAAAAAAAAAAGAAATTAAAAAAAAAAGAACTAAAAAGTCCTCCCCCTAGTTCCTTTGCCCCAGAGGAAAAATGTTTCTTCTTCTAGGGATGTCCTAGGCATACATACAGTACACACCTGTGTTTTTCATGTTTACTCAACACTTTCTACAAATAAAATACTGTCAACTTGCTTCTCAGTTAGCCCTATCCCTTGAATATTTTCTCCATCCACACAGTTAAAATGATCTCATCCTTTTAACAAATGCATCATGCTCTCCTATAAAAACACACCATGGATTTTGTTTTAAAGTTGAACTGTATGGATGGACTTTTAGACTTCCAATAGCCGGATATCAGAAGCACTTTCAGAACAATCTATAAACAACCATTTAACTAATCTTAAGAAAATTGCTATAAAAATTCCACTGGGATGTCAGCAAAAAATGGTGGAATAAGGGCATTCAAAAATTCCTCCATCAGAGCAGTAAGGAAACTGGGTTAAATAATCAGAAGCCTGGAAATTAACCCAAGGCTTGCAGCTACCTTGGGAACATTTATTCAAAAAACCAGCTGAATCTCAGGAAGAACAGCGAGTTTTGTGGTATTTTAACTCACCTTACTCCCTAACCCCACCCCAACTGGGTTACTTTCCCTGGAATCACTGGCACCGCCAGCCTGCAACCACAGGAGGGGGGCCGGACAGGGCTGGCTTCCTGGATGTGTTTTTCATCAAATTGGGATCGTTTTCAGTCATAATTTATTCAAATGATTTTCTGCCCCCCATTCTTTCCTTCTTCAGGTACTTCGGGTATCTGCGGGAGCCCGTGGCCCGCCTCTCCCAGCCCTAGATTAGGAACGGGGCTGGGGGTGGGGGGAGAGTCCTGTCTTCTTGGCTACACCCGCCAGGAATGAGCCTCCACACCGTGGATCTGCTGGGGGCGGGAGGGAGAGCAGACCACAGCTCGAATGCCCAAGACTCACTGTTCTTACCCAAGATTTAGTAGATTTTCTCCAATAAATGTATCTCTGTTTGCTGAATGTCCTTGGGTCAAAGGCTTTAAATTACGCTTTTTAATTTTTACCAGTTAAGAGGCTGTTTTGTTGGGGAGTGTGCCGAGTTTCTCACGCTGCCGTTCCAGAAGTCTCAACCCTCCCACACTCATTCTTGAGTGGAGAAGCAAGAAGATGTTATGAAACGACAGCTGACTAGATAAAGGAATTGTGGGGTATATATAATCCGCGGAATACTACTTGGTTATCAAAAAAGATAAAATAGTTTCTTTATGGGCCAATGGAGGGATCTTGAGGTAATGACACTAAGTGAAATAAGTCACAAAGTAAACGACAGTTACTGGATGTTCTCTCTCATTTGTGGAATGTAAATAAGCAAAGAATACAAACTGGCAAAATATAGTGAAAGATGATTTTCCTGAACCAATCTCGCCTCACCTTCCAGTTGCAGTTCATCCTCCATCTTGCCTGCATCGTTTTCCTCTTAAAATTGACAGTACTGTTCCCAGGGTAAAGACACCTCAAGCTGGGCCCTCACCCCTCCTCAGGCCAAAATCCTGTGACCTTGACATAGGACATGAAGATCCGTTTACTACACGGCTCTGAGCAGCTTCTAGTTTCATCCCCAGACACACGCGCATACAGTTCTGGGTGCTCAGTCAGCACTGAGCTTGCCACATCCTACCCTTTACATCTCCACGCCTAGTGACGTGGTGCAGGAGATAGGAGACGAAATATCCGGTAGTCAAGGTGGGGTTACCAAGAAGAAACTAGTTAGTTTGACAACTTTGAACAATTTAATTTTCCTGAAACCTAGTTTCTTCACATATACAACGGGGCCCTGTCTCTCTCCAAGTACTATTGTGAGGGGGGAAACAAAGCACTAAATGAACCTAATACAACTCTTAACAATATTCAATGATTCTTGGTTTCACCCCACCCACCTGGGGCTGGAACAGCCCCCCTCCCCGCTAGGTTGAGGCAAATGTATCTCTGCAGAGCCTGCCCCGCCCCACATGTGGTTTATTGCCCTCAAGTATTCTCAGGCGACTTTATTTCAACTATTCATCGAATGACACACAGGCTTGGATTTGCTTCCAAATGAAAGGGAACCGGGGAGGGAGCGGGGAGCCTGGGGGAAACAAGAATGATCAAGAGTTGAGAATCGCTGCAACTGGGTGATTAGCTCACGGGGTTCATTCGCCTACTCTGCACTCTTGTATGCATCAGAAATTCTCCATATCCAAGTTTCTTCACTTCTGTTTCAGCGCTTCTCACATTATAATGACCTGTTGATTGCTGACCCCCACTAACATGTCTCCTCTCCCAAGGCAAGGGAAAAGTTCCATTCATCTCCGAGCACAGGATAGGCACCAGGAGACAAATTCTCAATCAGGTTGATGTAAACAACGCTCGGGAAGAAAAGATATCGGAATTTTACAGTGCATCCCTTAATGTAAATAAATAAATTACACATCATAAGATACAGGCTTGCCTGTAGGTGGGGAAAAAACACACCAACAGCATCAATGTAGTTCCAGTATCAGTATGGATGTCTTGCAGAATAATTCCTAATATTAAGAAATTTTAATCCAGGGGCGAGGAGAGCACAAGGGACTATGGTGATGGTGCACAGGTGAATTGTAATGGGAGCTTTACAGGGAATACACAATGAAATAAACTAGAGAAAAATAAAATAAAACAATTTAAAATGCATTTAATAAAAATATTGCACTTAAAAAATGAAAGAGATTGTAATCCTTGGTATGTGAACCATTTAACAAGAATTATATACTGCAGTCTGTTCATTCAGTACCAAGTTAAAATTCAGTTACTGCTTTACAGAACTACCACACAG
This sequence comes from Scalopus aquaticus, assembly GCA_004024925.1. Classification (NCBI taxonomy): domain Eukaryota; kingdom Metazoa; phylum Chordata; class Mammalia; order Eulipotyphla; family Talpidae; genus Scalopus; species Scalopus aquaticus. The sequence continues at coordinate 177,439 of PVIJ01001804.1, forward strand.
AACTGGAAACCACTTAATTAAAGATGGCTGAAACTGCTGCTTAAACGTTCACCCCAGAACTCAGAGACTAACGCCCTCAGCCGGCATTAATAAACCCCCTATTCACCTTGGAATCCGAGCTTTGGTACCAAGAGCCACAGGAATCGCCACTTGTGGCCAACGGAGAAAACACACATACAAGGGGGAAGCGCACAGGTCACTTCTCACGCCCACTGCACAGAGCCGGCAGGCCCCACAGAGAGCCATGCCAGGAACTCTCTAAAATATTCAAGCTTCAAGGAAGATAAAGTGATTATAAGCCTTTGGAACTTACCTAAGGGAGTAAGCTTAAGACTTCTCAATCCAAAAATCAGGTTACATTTGTAAGGCTGTTTTGTTTATCCAGGTTCAAAACGTTCTAAGTCTAAATTCTCCATGAAAGCTCTAAATGGTGGGCAGAAATGTTTTAACGCAATCTAAAGAAAACAAGGTGGTGGTTTATGCCAGATCCTCGTGAGCAGGAGGTATTTTATATAATTGCTCCTTTAAACAGCCTAAGCTGCCAAGTTTTTCTCAAAATAAAGAAAAAATGAAAAGATTTCACACCTCTTCTTTAGTCTAAACTCCAAACCTGTAACAGTCTCAGCCGGCTCCATCTTAGGTTCCCCGTTGAGCGAACTTCTCGTACAGAACAAGAACCTATGGACTAGGATTTGTTTTCTCAGGTGGAAAGAGAGAGATGGGGGGAAAAGGAATGGATGAAATCAACTTCCTTATAGCTTCCAGATGTGCATGAACAGTTGGGGTGCTGGATATGAATAAGAAAAATTCACCGACCATTTGGGAGGATCCTGGATAAAGTCCTGGAAGAAGACTGAAGACCGCTAAAATGCCTTCGCTCCTACCTAATTCTGAACGATGAAGTGAGTGTGCTGAGGAATCAGCCCGCGCGCACTCCAGTCTGCCTGAAATAATACTTTCTTTCCTAGCTGAAATGTAATAAATTTTCAGAACCGTTCAAAGGTTTAAATAAGCTTCCCTCTTCCAAGTATTTTTAAAGATTTCCTTAGAAAGATTTAAAAATGTACAAAGTCTTGGTGGGAGGGTTGGGATTCTCCAAGAGCACCGGGGGAGCCGTTCTGTTCTGCCTCTGCTACAGCTGCAAAGTTCAGATGCTTCGCTCTCACCTCCCAGGCTTCAGCCCCTGCCCCAAGACTTACACACTTACACACCGCCCTCCTCCCCACTCCCTCAGGACGGCTGATTAAAGCAAGAGTCCGCCCCCCCATACACACCTCAAACAGGCTTCCAAGGGCTCCTCAGTGCCATTCCTACGGAACCCAGAGTCCCGACCATGGCTGCTGAGCAGTCCCCATCGGGCCCAGACTGCCCTTCCAAGGCCCTGATGATGTCTCCCCGCCCCGAAGGCTTCAGCCACACGAGAGGCCAAGTCATCTCTCAGTACCCAAGTGTCCCCTGCCTGGAAGCCGGATGTCTCTCTCTGTCCTTACCCAGTAGGCTCATTCTTCAAATCACCTCAAGACCAACCTTATTTTTAAAACCGCAGTCGATTCCATTTGACATGTGTTCTGCATTCCCATAATCCTTTTCACCAGCTTTCTATTACATCACTAATCCTTGTAACAGCAAAAATCGGTACCTGTCATTGTCCCCATTGCACGTCATCTCCTTTTTCTGTCCGCCCAAGGGCTCAGCAAAAGGCAAGAGTGTATCTTCATCATTTGTCCAGGACTCATATTTTATGATGTTTGCTATATATTCTGTTGCTCGGTGAATGTTTGTTGAATTAGTTAGTTTTCACAGCCTGTTGTAGCAGAATCCTCCTTTCTCTCATCTTGTAATTACCTTTACAAGTGGCTGCTAAATTGGCTACAGTCATCTCACCCTACATAGCCATTATAATTCCCGCAGGAAGGGAGCAGAATTATTCACGTCTGTCCCCTCCCTGCTCAGCTAGGAGGGCAATGACTGGGTCACAGGGGAGTAAAGGCCCCCGTCATGATTGTTCCTGGCCCCCTCCCTCACGATCACTTCCTCAGCGGCACCCAGAGAGGCACTGCAGGCTGCTTCCTCCGAGCCTCCTCCTACTCGACATCCCCGAGGGGATGTCAGTCCCCAAGTAGGCACCCCCAACGCAAGGAAATGTGGAAGAGAATTTGAAGCTCATGCTTACACATCATACCTCAGTTTCTCAGGAAACAGCTGAGGTCAGGTCAGCTCCATGTGGGCTTTGTTTTTCCTATACATCTATATGGTCTAAAAGTCAGATGGGACTCAATCCAGAAGGAACCAGGTGAGCCACCCAAGAAAACCTGAACCCCATCATATCCAATTATCCAACATTAGGCTACGACAGTGTTACAAGGACCACACTGAGGAAGAAGGCAGACGTGGAGTGCTGGTCACTTCAGACACAAGCCTACTGATCTCTGAGGTACTGACTAGTTGAAAACTCACTGGGCGCCTCCCACCGAAGGCGAAGGCACTTTGCCCAGTGCTGCGCTGGCAAGGGAGCTCCGAGCAGACCTAACTCGCGTTACTCTCGACCCCGCTCCCTCCCATTTTGCTACGCCTGTGAACAAGCAGATGCCAGCCCTATGGTACATCACCCCTAAATACTTTATCATTCACCTCCCAAGAACAGGGACTGTCCCACACTGCCACCCCACCATCACACACCTAAGGAAATTAACATTAATACAGTATTATCATACAACAAACAGTCCATACCCACGTTTCCTCAATTGTCCTAAAAATGGCCTACAGAATCGGACTTTCTTTTTCTGGTTCAGGATTTAATGAAAGTTCACGTACAGCATTTTTATCCCTCATCTCCTTGGTTTTCTCCCTAATCTAGAGCACCCCCCCTCAGTTCTTCATAACATCGAATGCTTTCAAGAGTTCAGGCCAGCGGTCCTGCAGAATGTTCCAAATTTTGGATCTGCTTCCTTATGATAACATTCAAGTCAAACATTTCTGGCAAAAACTCCACACAGGAGATACTGCGACTTAGCAAGAGGTACATGGCAGAACACTTGCCACCACTATCCATTTGCAAGATCGGTGCTATAGTGAAGGTGATGACTGCCAGATCTCACCACCAAAAAGACACTTCTTCACATAATACTTTAAGACCATGTGAATATTTTACCCCCTAACAAATCAGCTTTTGAATCTGTTAAAAGAAAATTCTAAGTCAGTCTAGCTAAACGAAAATGACAGACATCAGCGCCTCCAGAACTAAAATCCTAATGCAAAATCACAACAAAGGATGGTTTTTATTCCACGAGGTATCATTACCTCCGGTTGATGCACAAATAAACACCCCAAGTCAGAAAGTGAAGTGGCATGTTCAAGGTCGGAGCCAAGACTTAAAACCACTATGTGCTTGGGTCCAAACGTCAAGAACTTCCCATCATTCCTGGGATCAGAAAACTAATGCTCAAGAGCCCAATCTGGCCCACTCGCTGCTTGTGTGTGGCCCCTGAGCTGAGGATGGTTTCTGCAGATGGACATTCACAAGCAGCTTACCAACAGGGGTATTAGCTTTGACCTGCATCACACAAAATGTTATCCCCTTAACGAGAATCCCAAGTTCTGACTAGGAGACCTTCACTACCCCGAAAAAGTGTACTCTATTGTTGTATTCTGAATTTTGTCAAAAAAAATTGTGGAAACTTGTTTCCCTCTTTTTTTATGAATATCCTCAATTTTACCTCCTGGCCCATAAAACCCAAAACACTTACTACCTGGCACTTTACAGAGAAGGTTTCCAGCCCTACATAACAACACGCTGCCCCCCTTGCTAGACTGGGCATCCCCGCAGCCCCTCAGTAGCCATGCCGAAGGGGGATCTTCTTGAAATAATCAGCTACACTGCACAGAGTGGACACTTCCACCGGAAGGAAAAAGACATGTGATCACTCCCATTTATGTACATTTCTTTCAAATTTCCATAAACTTTGAACAAAGGTTTCTTACACTACTACTGATGTAGTACTTCCACAGCAACTAACGGGACAGAGCAACCGAACACCCGATTTCAGAAAGGAGCAAAATCCATGCAGTGGTTCACACACTAAAATAACATTTGGCCTTTCTTTTCCCCAGCATTATTGACGTATAACTGACAAACAAAATTGTCATATTTGAAATGTCCAATGGGATGATTTGACATCCGTATATATTATAAAAAAAGTTCCCACGTTTAATAACACATTCATCACCTCACATAATTACCTTTCTTCTTTATGGAGAGAATACTTAAGTTGCACTCTCTTAGCAAAATGCAGTTCTACCCCACAGTACTATCAGCCGGAGTACCAAGTTGCGTATTAGAAACTCAGACTGTACCTTGTAACTCAAAGTGCACCTCTCTGTCAACATCTCCTCTCCCCCCATGGCAACCATCATTCTACTGTTTCTGAACTGACTTTTTTTTTTTTAAGATTCCACATATAAGTGATACATACCATTCAATATTTGTCTTTATCTGGCATATTTCATTAACTTGCTTCTTATCTTTAAAAGAGAAAAGGTGTTATAAATCTTCATAACCATCCTTTGGAAACATCCTTACACATTTGTGAACACATAATGATCTAAAATCTCCCAACATATAAGCTATTCCCAAGCTACAAGTCAATTTTGGAAGCTACATTATCTTTCAGATCCCCCAAGATGGCATTTAATTTAGGACTGGAGAGCCCGTAATAAATTATAGGACAAATCCAGCCCAGATGCTAAACACAGGCTATATTGGCAGAGGTTATGGCCTAGATCCAGTTTGTCAGCATTCTACACCCAAGGCTCAAAGCTCACCCCAGTGGCAGAGAAGATCCAGTCTGCCACTCTGGCTCAGATGGAATATGGAGGGGGAGAGGAGGCGGAGGGAGGTAAGGAATCAGAACTTGCAACCACACTAGAAGCACAGATGATCCATTTATCTATATCCATAATAATTACAGTCAACCTTCGGATCTAGCAATTCTACCTCTAGGCTAGGAATTTATATTCCATTTTACACAAGTAAAATGATATGTGTACAAGGTCTAAGACACAGGCTGGAAAAAAATGCCTAGCGGTCCACCATCTGAACTGCTGCTTTCATCAATACGCTTCATCCACATGGTAGAATTCTCTGCAGCCCTAGTGGATGTCTGTCATATCCATGATTACCTATGATCTTTTAAAAAGTCTTTATCTATTTGGAGAAATTGCTCCTACCTATCACAAGTCCCACCTCCCAGCTTGAAAGCGGAGAATCAAATGCCTAGGCTCGTTTGCAGCTCAACTGCAAACATGCAACCAAGTCTCCACTCAGCAGAAACATCCACACAAGACTTTGCTTTCCAAGCGGCAAGTGTAGGGAAAGAAGCTGTGTTCAGAGCTTCCGCGTTTGCTGGTGGGGCGCTCGGGAGCGGCAGCGCCGCCCTGCTGGCCGGGAAGGCGGCGGCAGCAGGTGCAGACAGTGTGGACTGGAGCACAGATGGCTTCCACCAAACAGTACTAGGTGTACAGAGGAAATTCTTCCTGGAAAATTACATGCCAGCCTGTTCTCCAGCCCTCCAAATGAGTCCATGTGTTGCCTGAAATCCTAATCCCTTTTTAGCTTAACCATCTCAAGCAGATTCACTTGTTTGCCATAAAGGAATGAGGAAGCGTTCTGTGTACTGATATGAGAAGATCATCAGGTTCAACTGCTGAAAAGAAAAAAGCAAAGTGCACAGCAGTGACCACCGCGCCCACCACCTTTTGAAGGGGCTCACTCACACACTCACTTGCCATCTCTGGAAGGCAAAGCTAACAAACTTGGCTTTCGGCCACCACCAGGGAAGGGACTGGATTTGCTAGGACACGGGGATAGGGAAAAGTAACTGTGTTTCATTTTGTCCCTTTTGAATTTTGAATTGTTAGGTGTTATTTATTTTAAAAAACGGCAAAATTTAGAAAAGCTGTAAAAGGAGACACAGCCAAACCCCAAGTCGGGAAGAGCAATTACAGACCGCGGCATCCCACCCCTCCCACACACTCTAAGCACAGCTTCCAAGTGAACTACCCAACTGCAGAGAACTGCACTGCACACCAAGTCCCGATTCCACACACAGCCCCGGCGCTCGCTCCTCTAAGTCACCAACGCAGAACGAGGTGGTAGCCTGCGTTCTGCTTTATGAAAAGCAAGTTATGCAGCCTCTCTGGTGGCGCAAGGGGCTGCGTCTCAGCACTATGAAGCTGTCCACAGCCACTGCAGCACGAGTTCCATCCCCAGCCAGGGAGCTTCCCACATGGCGCAGCAGACCTCTCCTGTCTCCCCACCACTCCCCTCAGCAGTGTATTTCAGTCAATCCACCTGTTCTGCTCCCCACTCTGTCTCTGGTGACTCCTCTCACACACACACTCCCACACCTCCAGCCTACATCCCAGCTTGTATGCATAAAAAAATAAATCTTTAAAAAAAAAAAAAAAGCAAG
>PVIJ01001805.1:0-183868 GCA_004024925.1 Scalopus aquaticus
TTTTTTTTTTTTTTTTTTTTTTTTTTTTTTTTTTTTTAATATTGAGTATTCAGGGGTAGAAGATGAAGTACACTGTCTCCTTTTTGACTATTCCTATTTCTTACAACTAATCTTTGTTTACATTTTTTATGTATCTTTTCCAAAATTTTCTATGCATGTGCATATTAAATAGCTATTTTAAACAAACATAAAAATATGCAAATATATATAGAATGTGTTATAGCTACTGGGCCAAGTTTTCCTTTCTCTATTTAACAAAATATTGGCATCTGTCTATACCAGCTGTTGTAGCTAGATAACATACATTGTGTGGATGTTCTGTTAATAGAGGGGCTAACTCTTTTCCTTAGGATTTTTTCCTGAAAGACAAATTTAATAACTTTAATTTTGGTTAAGGCATGAGTGTCTGATAGTCTGTCATCCTGGTTAGAATACCAATAGAGACCTTTTTATGTGTTGAAAACTGTTAGATCTAGTTTTTTGTCTGTCTTTACAAAAGCCTCTTTGAGTCCTCTATTTATTGATGATGTTTGAAGCAATAGATCTGGTTTAATCTCATAACATACAGACAAAGAAACTGAGATATGACTGTTCCAGTAATGTCTTTCGTAGCAAAAGAAGCTAGTTCCATTTGTATGTCATATCTTTTAACCTACAATCTGAAACATTTTCTCCATTATTATGATCTTGACACTTCTGGAGATTACAGACCAGTTATTCTGTAAATGTCTATCAATCTGGTTTTGTCTGATGTACTTTATGATTAGATCAAGTTGCATCTTTCACAGGAATATCACAGAAATCACATGTTCTTTTTGTACACTTTAAGATGCATGTGATTTTGATTTGTTTGATGTTAACTTTGATCACTTGGATGTGTCTGCAAGACTTCTTCACTGTAGAGTTAGTTTTTCCCTCTGTTATCAATAACTATTTTGTGGGACAGTACTTTGAGACTATTACATGTCCTGTTTCTTATCAGACATTCAAAATATTCATTAGTTTTTATCCACGTGTATTCATGGACTCTTTGATTCATGTGTCTAGTTGTTCTAGATTGGCCAGCAGAGGCCTTCAAGCTGTCTTACTCGTTTATCATGTCTTCCTGATTCTCTGAGCACCTCCATTTTCTTTCTGACGCAAGATATTTGAGGCAAACTTGAATTTTTCTTTGGTTTAGTCCTAATATCAAACATTTCCCCAAGGAGCCTGATTTGTTTTTTTTTTTTTGTAGATTAGTGTTTTGAAATAAGATACTAGGTGTGCCTGTTGCAACTGGTATGTCACCAATCCCAGGCCGTCTCAGTGGATTTACATTCTGTATCTGTCTTAGCTATATGTTGAAGTAGATACTGAAAACCATGCATTTACAAAGGTTCTTGAGTTCTATCCAATACCACAGCATTCCTTCTAGTTTTTACTTTGTATATTTGTTCTCCATTCTCTGACGGGAACCTGATCTCATAATTCTCAAAATATTTATTTGGTCATTACCTGGTGTGCAACCAACCATTCTTTTGTTGATGCTGCCTCTGCCACCCAACTCTGCATAGTTGCCCTCCTTACTCCATACCCCAAGCTGGTCATGATGGCTTTCCCCCCACCTCTTGTTAGGGCAGACCTTAAGTCTTACTTTAAGATGCAGGGTCCTTAATCCAGGTCCTGGCCATTCTGATGTCTCAGCTGGATGTCTGCCCTGACTGGAATGCCTGAGTCCTTTCGTGTTGTTTCTATGCTTCAGGTATCTGTGGCACTCTCAGTTCCAAGGGAGCCACTCTCCAGGAAACCTAGAATATGTGCACCTGTGGATGTGCAGCCCAACACTCAGTCAGGGACTCACTCATTGACACCCCCCGTGTACATATACTTGTGCCCCTTCTCAATTCCTTGCCATCTTGCACACATTCCATCTCTTCAGTGCCCTGACTCATGCTTTCTAGCTGTCTTACCTGTCCCAAACACTCATCTTATTTCCTCTCAGGTTAGTTCAGTAAGACCTTCCTTGCTTTATTTAGACACTTCCTTGCTGAGCGGCAGGGCCATTGTGGGGCTCATTTTATGAATTTTCCTTCTCTTAGTTATTGCAGTCTTATGCTGCCTGTTCACTGCTGGAGATAGTTGCCTCATGTATTCATCTAGTGTACACCGGGAGGGCTAGTTCACTACCATTTATTCTGTTGTAATTAAAAGTCCCAAAATTTATTTTAACCAATGAAAGTGGCATGTATTTGTTGAGTACGTTCTAGATGCCGTAATTAATGTTAATATATGATGTTTTATGTGTGTGTGTGCTTATATATGTACACATGTATTCATATGTAAAATCATGCTTAATCATGCTCCCATAGACATCTGAGATAATATCCTTGAGGAAACTGAGCCTCAGGGTGGTTAAGTGACTTACCTTCAGTCATAAAAATTGAAACCAGAGCTCTCTGACTCTAAAGTCCATGTTCTTTTCATTATGCCTTTGACTTTCAAATATGGGTCTCATGAATTTTTCACTGATGATCAAAACATTAGGGAAAATATGCTGAGTTCTTGCAGTTAAATTTATTCAGTTCTTCAATACTGAGTGACATTCTGTATTGTTAAAATACTAGTATTTGAAATGATGGCAGTGAATTTGTTTTTGATGTTCTTAGAAAACAAATTAATAGTTCTATTTTTGGTCATTCTATCGATCCCTGAAACTTGGAAATCTGGGAACTCCTACACGGTATCACTGTCAACCCCAAACAGAAAATCAAGTTGGATTGCAGTACTTCTGCATACCACAAAATACATGCAGAGAATATTACACAAAAATTATGTTTGGGCTGGACAAAGAAACTATTAGTGACTTAGAATTATGGACTTGGCCTTGAATCTTTTCTCCTTCATTAATCTCCAGTTACGCTCATCTGCAAGCTCCTCCTTTACAATTGTAGATGTTTTGCGTATGTAGTAGGGCCTCATACATATGGTGCTCAGCAAATATTTGTTGAGTAAATGTCTGTTACATTGTCCAGAGTACAGAGGACTATTTTAAAGATATTATTTTGCTGTTCTACTTTAGTTGAATTGCTTGAGCATTCCCATTTGGTGTACATTCACCTATTTGTCCAGTGGCAATGCTGTGTAATATTTACTTGCAAACCAGTTACTTTATAGGATGTTATTCATGATTATGTGCAGGGAATCTTTCCCATTCTGGATTTTACAACTTCAAATGTTTGCTTTTATACCCAGCCAGTTAATACAGGGCAGCTGGTGCTATAAGTACAGAGGAAGTTTATCTGACCTATGAATTTACTGCTATCTCATCTTATCTGTTAACCTTAGGCTCAGTAGTCAGGAATTCTGTTGTCCCAGAAACCCCATATGTGCTGTCTGTGAGACTATGCTAGAGAAGAGGTTGGGTGCAGTTTCAAATGCTTTCCACAAAGTCCTTGATTAAATTGGCAAAATCCTGTATTCTCTTCTTTGAAGAAGAGATAGTTAAAAAACTCTTGTTTTCATCAATGATCATGGGAGTTTGGAGGTGTGGAGGTAGGGTATTTATTCCCTCGGTGAATTAGTGTACTTTAGTCAGCTCTTTGTCAGTATTTGAAGATCAAGTATGCATATAGGATTTGTGGAAGTCAGAGATGATCTCAGTAGACTTTTCCTGTATGGCATACAGTGGAGTTTGAACTAGGGTATGTCAGTCTGGAGTTTCTGAGATACAAATTCATTTCACTAGAGTCTAAAGGTGTAGAATAGCTGGATATTCTAACTATACTTAGAAGAGGTATATAATCAGTGAAAAGGAATGCACAAGGGTGGGGGGCTACCCTATCCCATAGTTTGAAGAGAGAATTTTCTGAAGTGTCACAAGGGAACATGTATTAAGGATTGAGAACACAAAGAATGGCTCTACCCAATACTTTCTAAAAATTGCCTTGGGAAATTAATTGGCAAAACATGTCTTGGTTTGTTAAAAAATGATTAAAGAAGAAAATTTAGGTGATTCAAACTTTAGCACTTCATAAAGGGGAGAGTCACTATTTGGAGAGCTACAAAATGGGGTGGAAAGTAGGAAGCTCTTACTGGATAAATAGTAAAGAACTAAGAGGAGAAAAATGGAAAATATCTGATTAACTAGGCCCACATAGGCAACTTTGTTTTGGGAGAAAAGGCCTAGATATGGCTTGGCGTTGGGAGTTGACTGACTGGATATTCTGTGTTTCTGGTCACGTAGAGCACCTAGAGGGACATGAAAGCAATTTGAATTTTTTAAGTTATTTAACTTTTGGTTTGTTAATATGGCACCGCCAGGTAGGGGTGATTCTACCTTGGGCCTCAAAAGTTATTTCAATAGGTTATTACATTCGAAAGTACAAAAGTATGTGTCATGAAAAGTACCTTCCCCCCTTTAAGCCTTAATTCCCTGTTCCCTTACCCAGAAGTGACCACTATTGTTGATTTGTGTGTATTCTTCCACATATTCTGTGTGTATGCAAGCATTTATACTTTTTTCGATAAATACTAACATCACATAAATTTATTTCAGCTTATTTTAAATTTGTGTTTGATTGTTATATAACGTTATATATAGATGGAGCTCACTTTGTATTATCTTTTTAATAACTTCATGTTATTCTATTGATTGGGTGTTCTGTCCTTTCATACTAAGCTTCTATTGGTTGACATTTCGGTTGTTTCTGGTATTACAGATAATACTGTGCTGAACATCTTTGTGTTATGTCTTTGGCACATATTGAAGTATATCCACAGGCTACATTCGTCAAGGATGTGTGCATTTTTTTCCATACCACAAAGTAAAACACTTATTCAATGGAAAGGAGGCAAATGTTAGTTGGAGGAGAAGCAGAAAGTTGGTCACTTAGCCAGGCTTATGGGGAGGAGAAACCAGGAAGAAGAGGACAGATGTAGCCACCAGAAAGAAGAGGTAGATTGGCACATTCCCTGAGCTGTGGAAGAAAGCAAGCAGTATCTGATAACCTGGACTTGGACAGATAAGTAGCTTGGAGCCTATTGGGATATTTCTAAACTTCGTTACCCAGAGTTGGCCCAAGTCCAGGTTAAAACCAGTGGTTCTCCACAAGACTGTTCTCACAACAAATACAGTTGCAAATCCCCAAGGCAACCTGAATTCTGATGAGCTTGCAACACATTCCAGGTATCTTCACAGACTATGTTATGTTGGATAATTCAGTAGAACAACTCACAACTCAGGAAAATGCTATACTTGTTATCAATGTTTTAATAGCAAAAGGATACAACTCAGAACCAGCCCAGGGGGAGAGTTACAAAAGGCAAGGTTTCCAAGTTAAAAGCTTCCCTTGTCCTCGGGGGAGACATTACCCTTGTGGCACATTAATGCCTGATGAGACAGAGAGAGAGAGCGTGCGAGACACACACACACACACACACACACACGCATACGCATGCACGCACACGCGCGCACGCTCACACTATTGCCAGTCAGGGGAACTCAACCAGCCCAGGGGGAGAGTTACAAAAGGCAAGGTTTCCTTACCCTTGTGGCACATTAATGCCTGATGAGACAGAGAGAGAGAGCACGAGACACACACACACGCACACACGATATTGCCAGTCAGGGGAACTCAACCAGCCCAGGGGGAGAGTTGCAAAAGGCAAGGTTTCCAAGATAAAAACTTCCCTTGTCCGTGGGGACACATTACCCTTGTGGCACATTAATGCCTGATCTCTCTCTCTCTCTCTCTCTCACACACACACACACACAACGATATTGCCAATCAGGGGAACTCTCCCAAGCCCTTGGTGTCCAGAGTTTTTATTGGGTTTTCATTAGTACAATGGATTGAATCATTACAATAAATGGCTTCATATTTAGTCTCACTTCCCCTTCCCAGCAGTGGGGCTAATATATGGCTCAAAGTTTCACCTTCTAATCACATAATTGGTCATTAGAGCCAGTCCCACTCTGAGTCATCGCATTAGAATAATGAATGATAAGGTGTTGGGGGGCAGCATGAGTCACAGACACTGCTATCACATGGGAAATTCCAGAGATTTAGAAGTTAGCACCCAGGTACCCCAATCAAAGATCAGCCAAATTCTTTATTACACAATTGTTCATAGTAAATGAGATCCTTTTGTGGTGCTTTCCATAATACTTGTTACATGATAAGCTCTTAGTAAATGACCATACTGGGGTGCATGTCTCATGAAACCCAGGGTCTTGGTAAAATGACATGGATTCTCATCACTTGGAAAAGTGAAATGTGATTGTTGGAATTCTGGGGAAGTTCCTAAATTAGAGCCTTCAGAATAATGTAGCTTATGTCTGGTCTATAAGATGAAGTTTTTCTTTAACCAGAAAAAATGATAATCAGGAAGAGTCTTCGTATGTATGAACTGCAGAGTTCTAAAATCGCATAAGTCACAAATTAGCTTGCTGAAGCTGAAACCTCTGGGATGTCAGAAAAAGCAGTTTGTGTTTTCAGGCAGTGGGGTAATTTTTGGTCTGTACTTAGTTTTCTTCTGGGGAAAGTCTGATCAAGCTTAGTGCTTGTTACTTCTAAACAGAAGTGGTTGTTATTAGGGGCAATAATTTACTGTTGGTTTTGATCATGACTGTATTTTGACATTTCATAATTAAGAAAAACAGTAGAAAATAAATCATACTTTAGTGTATGGTTTAAATTTGATTTAAGTGAGGTTTAATTCCATTGTTTTCTTTTTATAGTTAAATTGAGAACTTTTTTAAAAAACATACAAAAACTTTTTGCATGATTGTTAAAGATAACCAGAAACTGGGGTGAGGGAGTTATGCTACCTTTGGTTGGGAATATTCTTTGCCAATCTTTAATTATTTATGGTGCTTAATTAACCATTAAATGAGTTTGCTTGGATTTAATTTTTTTAACTCTGATTCTGTCACTAATGATAGATGAGGTCATGTTAAAAATAATAAAGAGTCATAGAGACTTTAAGTACCCAAGGTGTGTTTACTACTCAAACTGTGGGATCAGTTTAGGTCAGTTAGGATTCTGAGGGACTCCAGGTAGCTACTTCACACCATCTTACCTCTCGATAACCTTACCATATGCTTTTAGGGCTCACTACACAGCAAGAAAGAGTAGAAGCAAGAGGGTCTTGCCCATCAAATATTGCACTGATTCAGAATGTACCAGCATCCCTTTGGTGAAACTAGTCTAGTCTGAACTATATCCAAGTTTTGTCTAACTACAAAATAAGGACCTGTAATTCTCTGCTGTGTCTGGAAGAGACCCAAACTTGCGTTAGAAGTTTCTTCAACGATTTTTTAGGATTTTGGTTTTATATTTCTTCCTTCACAGAATTGTTAGAATAAGATGAGGTTATATGTATAAAAACACTTAGGGAACTATAAAATGTTGATAACTCTGAGTTTTTAAATCAAATGCTTAGTTTTTTTTTTTTTTTCAGAGCGGAGGATGGAAGGTCTTTATTTTTTTTTAATAGATATTTTATTTATTTTTGTTATTCGTATCTTTTACATTATTGTGTGTTCCCCATAAGTTACCCACCACCTGTTCACCCGTGGAGCCATCACCATAGTCCTCCGTGCTCCCCTCTTCCCCCCTCTTGAGCCCTCCCCCCCCCTCCTTCCCTGCTGAATGTCGCTTTCTTATTTGTCTCCCCTATATTCCTGTTATAAGTGAAACCATTCGATAATTTTCTCTTTCTTTCTGGCTTATTTCACTGATCATGATCCCCTCTAGGTCCATCCATGTTGCTGCGAATTGCATGTTTGAATGCTGAATAGTATTCCATTGTGTATATGTACCACATCTTCTTGATCCAGTCATCTATTTTTGGGCATTTGGGTTGTTTCCATACCTTAACTATTGTAAACAGTCAAATGCTTAGTTTTCAAAGAAGTTACTGAGCCTTGGGTAGAGCTGGTTTCATTCCTTTCTGTATGGAAATACAAAACTCTAGTATGGAAGAACCATTAATTCCTGGTTAAAAGAGTTGTTTGCGCAGTTTCTTGCTTTTTAAAAAACTTGAAGCCTTGTTCTCTTTTAACAGAGTTTTCTTTTAAGACGGTTTATTTTTAACATGTATAGTCCAGAGATTGAAAGCAGTGCTGTGTTAGTTTTCAAAATATTAGTTCTGATTATGGGTGTGATAGATACATGAATGAAACTGTAATGTGTATGTTGCAATTGTGGCTTTTTTTTTTATTTAACAGTTTGTCTTGAAGCTCTTTTCTGTCAACAGATTGTTTCATTCTTTTAACTGATGTATTTCCATGGTAAGGACAGGCCTAATTTATTTGATTGCCCTATTAATGAAATTAGAAATGGGAAATTTCTAGGTTCTTTTCATATAGCAAATACTGCTGCAGAGAAGACACATCTCTTTTTACTCACGTTTCATTATTTTTCAAGGTAGATAACCTGAGTAACCTAGAATTTCAGTGCTGTGTGTTATCATTATGGCCTTCAATATATTGGAATTTCCCTTATTTACAGTGCTTTCTGCAACCAGGAATGTGACAGGAGGTGGATAGTTGATATCTCCTAGATAGTTTGAATGCTTACAGTCTAAAATATTCTTGGTTTAGAGAGTTATGTTCATTTTTATTCTGTTCCATGTTGGTACAGTATTAAATATGGAAGTACATGGAATAAATGAACAATTTTACATGTAGCTGCCTGTGTCCAGATGTTAGGAAATAGAACTATGAAGGCTTTGGGGTAATCCTTTTAGGTAAGGAAACTCAGATATTACCAGATTTTTTCTGTTGGTATCCTATTGAAGTCTTTTTCTTAAGGGAAAGTTGACATATTTCAAAAGATACATCCTACTTGTACATTTTTGACAATAGTTAACCTCATATAACTCACATCCTATCAAGATATCTACCCTTTCCATCTGACTAGAAATTTGTTAACAACTCTAGCTCTTGGTAACTACTGTCCTAGTATTTTTACCTAGATTAGTTGGCCTGTTTTAACTCCTTCAAAAAAGTGAAATCATGGCCTTTCATTCTGGTATATTTTACTCAGGACAGTGTGTTGATTCATTTATGATAATATTACTAGAAGTTGCTACCATTTTTATTGCGTAGTAGTCCGTTGTATGAATGTACTATAATGGCCCATAGTCTATTGTCTTTTTTTTTTTTAAAGATTTATTTATTTATGCATACAAGCCGGGGTACAGGCCAGAGGTGTGGGGCAGTGAGAGGGTTCACCAGAGACAGAGTGGGGAACAGAACAGGCAGATCGACAGAAATACACTGCTCAGGGGAGCAGTGGGCGAGACAGTAGAGGTATGCTTTGCCATGTGGGCAGCTCGGTTCCAGGGCGTTGAACTTGCATGGCTACTGCCCACAGCTCCACAGTACAGCACTTAACAGCTGCTCCACCAAGGAGGGCCCCATCTATTGTCTTTTTGATGTGTATCCAGGTTGTTTATATTTGGAGGTTATTGTGAATAAAGCTTCCTAGTTTTTGTTTTTTTTCAAACAACTTGTTCTTTTTTTAATGGAAATTTAAAAAATTTAAAGGAAAGAAAGAATTTATTTCATAATTCATATCAGCTTATGCCAACATTATTTTAAATGTAACATATTAAAATATTAGACATTATTCTGTTCTTAACCCTGCTTCTATACATTTAATATGCTAATAACATAAATTTCTAGACTTACTCAATACAGTAAGCACTCTTAGCTGACACATAGTTGCTGCCTGTGACCTTTTAAAACAAGCCTTTTGTAGACACAGGTTTTAATTTTTTTATGGACAAATCCATAGGAGCAGAATTGCTGGGTCAAAGGACAAGTTGATAATGAACTTAATAATTGCTAGAACATTTTCCAAAACGCTTTTTCTGTTCTCAACAGTAGTGCATGAAAGTTCCATTTGCTCTGTATTCGCACCAACATCTAATGTTGTCAGTCTTTTTAAACTGTAGTTGTTACTACTCTGCCATCCAGTTAGGGCTTTTAGTTTCACAACTCCTATGTAGTTTTGTCTTCTTATGGTTTTAATTTTCCCTGATGGCTAATGATATTGGTGCAGTTTAAATTGCTTATTCATGTAACTTCTGAAGTTCTTGTTGAAATCTTTGTTCTATTTTTTATTGGATTGCCTTTTTTATAATGGAGTTTTGAAGTTCTTTATGTATTCTGGATATAAGTCCTTTGTCAGACATGTTTTGTGAATATTTTTATCCAATCTGTGGCTTGCCTATATGATATCTTTTGATAACAGAAGTTTTTTGAATTTGAAGTTTATTTTACTAGCTTTTTCCTATTATGATGATTGTTTCCTGTGTCAAAGAAATATCTGCCTTCTCTGGGTGGCAAAGATATTCTGTTTTCTTCTAGAAAGTTTGAAATTTTGCATTGTATGTCTGGATCTATAATCTGTCTCAAAGTAACATAGCATGAGGTAGGAGTGGATATCCAGTTCTACCACCATTTGTTGATATCCCGTGGAATAGCTTTGGGATCTTATCAAAAGTCATTTGACCATGTGAGTGTGGGACTATTTCTAAACATGCCAGTCTGTTCTATTCTAAGCCTATAACCACTTTATCTTCTTGATTACTGTAGCTCTATATGAAGTTTTGAACTGATTAGTGTATCTTCCATTTTTGTTCCTTTAAAGTTTGTTTTATTTCACACTCCATGCATTTTTTGAATTTTAGAATTAGTTTGTCAGTTTTTAATTCTAAGAAAGATTGCTGAGGTCAGGATTAAGATTGCATTGAATAGATAAATTTGGGGAGAACTGACATTTTACAAATTGAGTTTTTCAGTCCATGAACATCTCATCTCTCCATTATTAAGGTCACCTATAATCTCTTTCCTTAATGTCTTACAGTTTTTATGTATGTTATATAAATTTTTTGGTTTTTTTTTTCCTGAATATTTTATGGTGGTATTTCTAAATTGATTTTTTCCCTTAATTTTAGTTTTTTTTCTGAGTATAAAGAAATACATTTGACTTCTGATACTGAGCGTTGTATTTGTATTCTGTGATCTTGCTAAATTTACTAAGTAGTTCTAGTAATTCCCCCCCCCCTTTAGGATTTGTACTTGGAAGTAGTGTTACTTTCCCCTTCCAATCTTGTTTTTTTGAGGGCGGGTAGGGCCCTTATTGCCGTGGTGAAAGTGGGACATCCTTGCTTTGTTCCCAATCTTCGGGGAAAAGCAATCAGTCTTAGTTAGATATAGTTAGATATATCTAAGATATAGAAACTATATCTTAGTTAGATATAGTTTGCTCATATACATCCATTGTGTTTGAGGAGGTTTCCTCCATTCCTAGTTAGCTGAGACTTTTTTTTTTTAATATTATAAAGGACTACTCAGTGTTGTCAGATGCTTATATTGCACCTATTGAGATTATCCTAGTTTTTTATTATGTTAGTATGGTTGACTGCATTCATTAATTTTTATTATTTTTCATTACTGAGATAACCCCCACTTGATTATCATTTACTATAGCTTTTATATATTGCTGGATCCAACTGCTAATATCATCTTAAGGATTTTTGTGTCTGTATTCCATGAAATAATAGGAGTGTCATTTCCTAATGTTGTATTTGTCTGACTTTGGTCTCATAGTTATGGGGGCCTTATAAATAAATAAGGAGATATTTAAATAAATAGGGGAGCATTCCTTTTGCGTATATTTTCTGAGGAATTTGAATAAAATTGGTATGACTTCTTCCTTAAGTGTTTGATAGCATTTGCTAGTAAAACAAATCATCATGGTCTGGTTATTACCTTTGGAGGAAGTTTTTGATAACAAATTAAGTTTTTTTGTTACTTAGGAGTTATTAGAACTTTATTTCATCCTGCATCAGTCCTGGTACATTGCACTTTTTAAGAAATATGTTTCGTTGGATTGTGTCACATTGACTTAAAGTTGTGCATAGTATCTTCTTATGCTTGTGATATCTGTGGTATCTAGAGAAATGGCCTGCTTTCATTACTGACGTTCATAATTGGTGTTTTTAATGTCTTATTAATCTTTTCAAAGAATCCATATTGGACTGTTAATTTTCATTTCTTTATGTTTCGCTTTATTGATTTCTACTCTCAATGTTCTTCCACTTTGTAGTTAAAGTATACTTTTATTTTTTAACCTATGGGCTATTTAGAAGTAAACTGTTTAATTTTCAAATATTGGGCTTTTCTGGATATCATATTATATCTGATTTCTAACAGTTACATTTGCAACAAGCAAAAGACTTGTTTTATGACTCAGCAACTTGGTCAATCTTTAATATTACATATACACCACACAGAAGGTGTTTTGTTTGTTTTGTAAACAAGGTTGTTGGATGTAATGTCTGTAAATGTCAATTGGGACAGAGTGTAGTTACAGTATTATTCAGGTCTTCCATGTAATTACTGACTTTTACGACTACTGTCAGTCATTGAGAAAGGGGTATTAAAATTTTTAAATGTAATTGTGGATTTCAAAGTTGATTTGTCTACAGCTTTTTTAGTTCTACCAGCTTATTTTATGTATCTATAAGCTCTTTTATTAGCCACATACATAGATAATTGCTGTGACTTCCTGATATATTTTTTTAAGATTTATTTATTCATGCATACAAGCTAGGGTGTGGGCCAGAGGTGGGGGCTGGGGGGGGGGGAGGAGGCGTGTAAGAGGATTCACCAGACACAGAGCCAGAGCAGAACGGCAGATCAACTGAAGTACACTGCTGAGGGGAGCAGCGAGAGAGGCAGGAGAGGTCTGCTGCGCCCTGTGGGAAGCTCCCTGACCAGGTATTGAACTCGTGCTGCAGTTGCTCTGCATAGCTTCATAGTGCCATGCTTAACCTAGTGCGCCACCAGGGAGGCCCGACTTCCTGATATTTTTCTTAGTAAGACCTTTAATAGAAAAAAGCTCTAATAGAAGTGGTGTGCATAGAAAAAAGAAAGGATAATAATTTTCCATTAAAACACTCAGAGTTACTCATTCCCTTGTGGATAAATGCCCAGCCAAACAGGGTTGGCTCAAAATGAGGCTACTGAGGTCGAAAAGGTGGTCCCAAGTCTAGTGCACCTTCTGGCAGGGAACCACAGAAAAGGAGCAGAAATGGCCAGGCTAGTCTAGGATGAATGGAGCAAAATCAAAGTAAAAAACAAGGGAACAGCTGCCATTGTCAACTTCAATGCGTGTCTCACCCATGTCTCAAATCCATGTGTCTCCTTCTGTACCTCCCAAGTCCCTGCTGCAAGTCTAATGCCAGGAAGCAAGTGGGACTTTTTCACGTTTCTGTTACATATATCTCCTCCAAATCCTATTTTAACCCTTTTATCATTATGAAATATCAGTGTCCATTGTTAATTTGGTAATATTATTTGCTTTAAGGTCTATTTATAGCAGATGTTAATACAGCTTTTCCTTTCATAGCATATTAGTTATACAGTGCATTTTAACTTTTTCCAGTAGTTGCTTTAGAAATTGCAATATACATTAACAGCTAAATCAAGTCCACATTGTCTGAGCAAGTTTTTATTTCTTTATGTGTGAAGGTTAATTTTGCAGTACCAGTTCGTGGTACTGCAACTCAGTTGGTACCACGAACCCAGTTCGTGGGTTTTTTCCTTTCAATACTTTAAATATTCCATTCTGCTCTTTTCTCGTTTACATGGTTTCTAAGAATCAGATGTAATTTTTATCTTTGTTCTTCTATAGGTAAGGTATTTTTCTCTTCTGGCTTCCTTTCAGGATGTTTTATTTATCTTTGATTTTCTGCAGTTTGAAAATAATATGCACAAATACAGTTTTAGTTTTGGTGTTTTGTTGTTGTTTTTGCTTTTTATCCTGCTTGGTATTCTCTCAGCTTCCTGGATTTGTAGTTTGGATTTAGGGAAATTCTCAGTAATTACTGTTTTTAATATTTCTTCTGTTTTTTTCCCTTATGGGTGTTTTCATTATACGTATGTTGCACCTGTTGTAGTTGTCCCACCATTCATGGGTACTTTCTTTTGTAGTTTTCCAGTCTTTTTCCCATTTGCTTTTCAGTTCTGAAGCTTTCTATTGACATATCCTCAAGCTCAGAAATTCTTTCCTCAGTGTGTCCAGGCTACTAATAAACCCATCACAGTCATTCTTCATTTTCTTCATTCGTCTACAGTGTTTTTGCTCTCTGGCTCTTTTTTTGGTGGGAAGGAGGATTCTTTTTCAGGATTTTCTCTCAGCTACATTGCCCATCTTGTTCTTGCTTGTTGTCTGCTATATCCATTAGCATATTAATCATAGTTGTTTTAAATTCAAGTCTGAACATTTCAACATTCCTGCTATAGTCTGGTTTTGATCTTCACTCTGTTCTTTAAGCTGTTTCTGTGTTGTTTTGCCTTTTAGTATGTTTTGTCATTTTTTTCCATGATAGTTTGACATGACATACTAGATAAAAAGAACTCTTGTAAATAGGTCTTATGTAATATGGTGGTGTGGTAAGGTAAGGGTGGGGGAAGAGAAGCATAATGTAGTTCTTTAGTCCTGTAACTAGGTCCCAGTCTTCTAGTGAGCCTAGCCCTCTATACTGTGAACTTCACATGTGCTTCTCAGTGCACACTTCCCTTATCTTATGCGGGATAGGTTATCGAGAATGAACTAGAATTAGTTATTTCTGTCCTTGGGTCAGTCAGGCTGCGATAAAAGTCCTGTAGATCAGGTTCTGATTAGTTTACCTGAAGGCAGATTTTTTTAAGAACAGGATGCTCTGGGATATTTCACAATGGCTCCTTTCCCTCTTTCCTTGCTGGAAGTGTTACAGGGCAGGGAGAGGGGCACCCCCAGAACCCCCAAACCTGCCCACTTGAATAGCTTCTGCCATCCACCACATCAAAACATATAAGACCTTAAGTGAAAAAGAAGCTTTAATAAAATTAGTGTGATAATACAGAAAAGACAAAGAATAATAGTTTCTAAACTAAGTACCCAAAGTTACCCATCACCTCATGGGCAAAAGTACACCCAAATGGGTTTGGACCACAGCAAGGCCCAAAAGCCTGCCACGAGTCTAAAAACACCTTTTGGCAGGAACCCATGGAAAAGGGTCAGAAACAGTCAGACAAGTCTGTGAGGAAAAGAGCGAAATCAAAATCAAGATCAGCGTTGCCATTGTCACCTCCCTACGGGTTTCTCACCCACATCTGTCTCAATCAGTCCAGACCAGTGCAGCTTCTTCACATGTCTTTCTGCTCCTGGCTCTCCATCCTGCTGCCTGCCTTCTTTCTTTTCCTGTGTGTTTTTTCTCCTCCTCTCTTCTCCAGTTTCTTATCTCCCCTGCTCAGCTCCACCCTCCTTGGGTGGGGCAGGGAACCTGGAACACACCCCTTTCCTGAGGACCACCCTCTTACAGATGTATGAGAAGATTTTTCTCTGATACTCATTGTGAGAACCTAGTTGAACCTCAGGAAATAAAATTCACACAATGATTGAGTTCCTTGGATAAAGCTCCCAACAATTTGTGGTTCAAGGGGTTTCTCTCCTGCGTATTAGTTCCAGTGGAAGTTTGTGTGCATGGATTTCTGCTCTCCTAAGTTCTATTTCTCTGAATTCCTGTTGTTTTTTCATTCGTTTGGGTGGGGGTGAGGGAGGGGTGGCCCTTTGACCTCTCTTCTTTTGCAGATCTAAGAGGAGTTGATTTTTCATTTTGTTCAGCTTTTTCCTTGTTAGAACAAAGTGGTGACCTCTACACTTCTTGTATAACATACTGGGAAGTGGAAGTCTGTACTTTTTTGAATATAAAATTCTGGGTTGACACTATTTCCTTTTCAACATTTTAAGTATCTTGTTCCATTGTCTCATAGTATCGGATACCTTTAATTAACATATTTATGTACCCATACATGAAATGTGCTGTTTTTCTCTAGTTGTCAAGATTTTCTCTTTTATCCTTGGATTTTAGCAGTTTGACTATGATATGCCTTTTATACTTTGTATTTGTCTATCCTCTTGGGATTCCTTGAATTTTTTGGATCTGTAAGTTGACTTCAGCCAAATTTAGGAAGTTTGGTTTATTCTTCAAATATATTTCTGCCTCATTTTTTTCATTTTGCAGTACTCAGTTAGGTAGTTTTTTCCTACAATCATTAATATTCTTTAAAAAAACATTAACACTGTAATTCCCTACTATTAACTCTATCTAACCAGAATTGAAATGGTCCTGATTGATTCATGAACATAAATTCAAAGTTCGCATATTGCGTTTGTCTGTTCTTCCTATCATACCTCCTTACCTTTTTTCATTTATGTGATGAGGAAACCAGATAACTTACCCAATGAAAACAATGAAGTATGTCATGTATGTTAGGCTGGCACATATTAGAAAACTAGATAAAACCAAGTGCTGATGAAAATGCAGGGCTGTAAAAACCCTCACATACTAGTTGGCATGTGTAGCCACTCTGGATAGCAGCATGGCATTCAGAATAAGAATATATATGTATACAATCCCAATAGCTGCCTTCTTGAGTTTATATGTCAAAGAAATTTTAAACAGATCTATAAGAGAACACCTACAGGGGTGCTTGTTGCACCATTATTTGTTCTAGAAAGGCTTCCAAGGCAGGGGTAATAGAGATAAAATGTTTCGGATACATGTCATGGAGTATTATGGAGCAATTAGAAGTAGCAATCAGATGTACACAAACAAAATGAATGGATTGTACTACTAAATTAAAAATTCAAGAACAGAGTGAGATGTAAAACACAGTAAGATTTGCATACAGTATAAGACTTGCATACATTAAAAATGCATGTACTCAGAAACCGTGCAAGAACATATACTCACTTTTTGCATCACTTAGCATGTCTCATGAACCATGTGTGCTGTGTCACCTTCAGATGGGCAGACCAAGACACATGTTGATCTGTATCTTACAGCACTTAGAATGTTTAATTCCCCTTTTATTTTGTAACGTTTAAGTAGAAATAGAAGTTCTAGTGTTTTTTTACTTCATCCTAGTTGACAGCTTGCCTTGCCTGGGGGGTTCATTCATACCACTTTTAAAGGCCCTCCATCTAAAACGTTTGTTTGAAGGAAGTTATTTGAAGTCTCAAGATATATCTTAAGAATTAATATGAATTTTAAATCTGTTCCACATACATCTGAGTGTTTTACTGCAAAATATGATTTCCCCAAATCTTTTGGAATTTTACTTTTCTAGTAATATTTGCTTTAAAGACTATCTAATCTACATCCAGTATGAGAAACAGGTTCTTAAATTGAATTTCACTAGTCAAAGATCTGACAGATCTTTGGGAATATTTCCTTTTCTCTAACACCAAGACACTTCACAATTCTTGCTCTTCTAGGACAGATTTCAATTTGAAATATTATGTTGTGAAATATACAGTTATTTTATGATGCTCTGATTTTTTTTTCTTTAACTTTACAGAGACTGTGCAGTTGATCCAACTTGTGTTTTATGCATGGAGTGCTTTTTGGGAAGTATTCACAGAGACCATCGATATAGGGTTAGTAATGTCCAGAAAATAACCACATCCAATATTGAATTTTATACTAGATACTTTTCTGCCTTTTAAAAAATGCCAAATTTAACAATTACAATGGAGGGAGAGTGGTTTAAGCAATGTGGCATTTAAACAATATTAACCATATAATGGCAGTATATAGAAATGAGTTATGAATCCAGATTTCTGGAACCCCTAGCTTAAGAAGGACAACATAGATATTAGATCCTCCTCCATTTTGGTTTTCAACTGGATTGTTTTTGTTTTGCTAAATTTTTTCAGTAGTTATTAGCTTCATAATTCCAGGTTTATAAAGATTATCAAATGTTACGATAAAAGTGTGAGAAGGTTTGAGCAAGGGAGAATGTGTGAGAAAAAGAGTAAGCAAAAGTGACAGTATTATTTAAATTCTATTTATTGGTCATGTTCTGCAGAAGATTTGTCATTTCTTAAATAAAGTGGCATCTTCTACAGCATAAGACCAATCAATCTTGCTGGTTTTCCACTGCTGTACTACAGTCACTACTTTTCCCAAAATCGAATGTGTTTGCTTTCAAATTAGGGATGCAGATTATTCTTAAATCTGCCCTGGTTCCTCATTTGGAAATTGAGAACAGCCATGAAAATCGAAAATTAAGGAATTGTTGTTAGCTGGAACTTTTCACCCTAACCTCAAATAAAATGGTAGAGAAAGAATATTACAATCTTGTTACTAATTTGGAGCTGCTGTGCTGGCTCAGGAGTTATCCTTTTGTTTGTATTCACTCTACTTGAGTGTTACTAGTGATGAACTAAATAAAACAGCTACAAAACTGGACTCCTTGTTTTCTGGATGTTTTCTTTATTTTCATAAATCAGTAAGGGAATCCCAGTTCCTAAGTAGCTATTTTATGTCTTTAGTGACCAAAATAAATTTGTAATCTATAGGGCCAGGTTGTCATTTTCTAACTGGCTGTTTGTCATGTTTCTTGGAATATATCTTTGCAGCCCCTGGAAGTAATTGTCACTTGTGGGGTAGCATTAATGACATTGTGATGTATGACACACTTTATTTGGGCAGACTATCATAGAGCTCATTCTAAAATTTGCTGCATCTAATACTGATTCCTAAACTCTTCCTTATTGTATTGAAGGAAAAGCAGAATTTCAGTCTACCAATTATTAACTAATATGTTCTGCCTTGCCAGATTCCTTGAATCATTGCCAGATCGTAGGGAAGTATGAATACCTCACAGGTGGTAAAAGTTTTTATGACCAGGCAACCCACTTTCATATTTCCTGAACTTTCTTCCTTCTCAAAGGATGGCTATTCAGAGGATGTTAGAAAAAAAAAATTTTTTAATTCTGTAGTTTTTGCTGGTCACTTTCTCTATGCAAATGCAACATTCTTACTAAATTCTTCTAGGAGACAGCAGCTACAGGAATCTTTATAACCTGCTAAGCATAGATACTGGCATTATAACAACTCAGTCAAAACCCTCAGGAAACCCTTCTGCATTTCCTAACTAAGAAAGTCATGTAGGTGGACTGTTTTGCCTCTTTAAAATGTTTATAGTTGACTAGACACCATAAAGTAGATTGTTTTATTTTGAAATCACTTAAATTAGCGCCTAGGCATATTTAAAGTAAGCCTTAAAATAGTGAGAGGTTTGATATTTAATTGTATCACTTCAAAGCAGCTAAACACTTCAGCAGTGTTGTTTTGTTAGCACCTGGTACTTATAATCTGATAGCCCTCAGTAAGTACTTACTGACAAGATACTCTGCATTTTTTTTTTCCAAGATGACAACATCAGGAGGTGGAGGTTTCTGTGACTGTGGTGATATTGAAGCTTGGAAAGAGGGCCCTTACTGTCAAAAACATGAACTTAACACTTCTGAAATTGAGGAAGAAGAGGTAAAAACATTTCACAATGTTGCTTTTAAGGAAATACTGTTTTAACCATCAGTTTAAAATACTTTTTTGACATGGAAATTAGGTTATAATATGAGAAGTGGATAAGCAAAATAGTTGTCACCAAGTGTACTTTGAAAGTTCTTGCATTTTATGGGTGTCACATCATTGCTAGTAGTATATAATTGAAGTTTTGGAAATTTAAATTCCGACTTTTTGTTTGAGGTCTTGTTTTACGCATACTTGGAACTTTTTGAAGTTCTCACTTATTGGAGGGATTATTTTTCCTCCATGTGTAGACTAGTCACTTAGTTGGTTTCTCTATATTTGTATTGTGACATAGGCCAGATACCTTTCTTTTCTATAGCCATATATGGGAGCCAATCCTAATCATCATCTCCTGGTAAATCTATGTTTTTGGATCTGTGCTGGAATCAAGCGTAGAGATGATAGCTCAGTACAAATAATACTTCCTCCAGCTGTAAATATGTGCTTTTAAGAATTGTTGTTGATTCTGTATTTTTCTTTCTCTAAGTGATACTTGTAATGTTATAGTGGACTTGCGCTAAATAAATGAATCTGCTCCTATTGGCAGCATTTTGATATTTGCTTCAAAGTTCTTATTTCGTATTTTATTTTTAAATGGCAGAGAGGTGAGTACATCCAAATTACTTCTACATTGTTAGTGGGGCTAGTATAGATTTGGGGCAAGTGGACATTAATGGACCTTCCAGCACATACCTTATAGGTCTCAAATATATTAACAGAATGACCAAGATTTCAGGTTCTTTTAGATTGTGCTTCAGTGTGTTTTGGACAGATCCAAATTTGTGTAAAGTAGCTCAGTGCTGTGAAAAACATTTTGTTTCATTTGACTTGTGCATTTGATCTGGGGTTTGCAACAGGGAGATGCCAGGTTGTCAGGGTTTCAGGTGTCTTCACTTTTACTAGAGCAACTCCAGTATTTAAAATCACTCTTGTATATTGGATTAGAGTTCTGTGTGTAATAATGCAAACAAAACAAAGATATATTTGAAAAGAGTTACTACATTTTTTTAAAAAAATGAAAATTAGTATAAAATTTTAGGATTATTGTAGAAAATTTTTGCAAACCATGTATCCATGAAGCTCCAGTATCTATGCACCTGTATGTTCATTGCGGCACTGTTCACAATAGCAAAGGTATGGAAGCAACCCAGATATCCAAAAATAGATGATTGGATCAAGAAGATGTGGTACATATACACAATGGTATGCTATTCAGCATTCAAAGAAGATAAACACATGCAATTTGCAGCAACATGGGTGGAATTAGAGGGGATCATACTCAGTGAAACAAGCCAGAAAGAAAGAGAAAAATATCGAATCATTTTACTTATAACAGGACTATAGGGAAACCAAATAGGAGAGAGACACTTGGGGAGGGTGGGGGGAGGGGGAGGATAAAGGCACAAAATGGAGTAGAAAATGACACAAGGGAACACGGAGATGGATCACGGGTGAATTGGTGGTGGGTTACCCAAGGGGAATACAAAATGTAAAAGATATAAATAACAATAAAAATATATATTAAAAAAAAATATATATATAAAAGCTCTAGTATTTATAATATATGCCTTATAACTCAACAACAAAAAGCCCTATTAAAAATGGGCAAAGAAATAGTCATTTCTCCAAAGAAGATACCATGTACATGACCAGAAAACATGCTTAGCATCAATAATCATTTCGGGAACTGCAAATTAAAACCAGACTGAGATACCACTTCATACCCAATAAGGTGTCTATAATAAAAAATATGGATAATGTAAAATACATAAATAATAACAATTTAAAAAATATGGAAAATAACAAGTTTTGATAAAGATGTGGAGAAACTAGAACCCTCATTCATTGCTAGTGGAAAGAAAATTGACTCAGTGCTATAGAAAACAGTTTGGCTATTCCTCTAAATGAAAACATAGAATCACCACATGAGCCTGTGATTTTACTCCTAAATAGATTCCCGAAAGAATTGAAAACAAGTATTCAAATAACTACATGTACATTAATGTTTGTATCAGGACTGTTCACAATAGCCAAAAGATGGAAACAGGCAAGTCTATCAGTAGATGAAGGGATAAACAAATTGTGTATTTCATAAATGTAATAATATTACTCAGGCATGAAAGAGAATAAATACTGACACGTGCTACAATGTGGATAAACCTTTAAAACATGCTAAGTGAACCAAGCCAGACACAAAAGGTCATATAGTTCCATTTATATGAAACATTCAGAATAAATAAATCTAGACATCGAATAGACCTGTGATTGTAAAGAAGAAGAGAATGGGGGAAAACTGCTGAACTTTGAAGTTACAGAAATATTTTGGAACTAGATAAAGATGATATTTATAAATACACTAAATACCATCAAGTTGTTCATTTTAAAATTGTTAATTTTATGTTCTTTGAGTTTCACCTCAAATTATTTAATTTTTTTTTTTTTATACATACAGCTGGGGTACAGGCCAGAGGCATGGGGCAGCTAGAGGCTTCACCAGAGACAGAGCGGGGAGCAGAACAGGCAGATCAGAAATACACTGCTGAGGGGAGCAGCGGGCGAGGCAGGAGAGGTCTGCAGCACCATGTGGGATTCTCCCCGGCTGGGCGTCGAACTCGCATCGCTGCTGCCAACAGCGCCACAGCACAGCGCCTAACCGCTGCGCCACCAGGGAGGCCCCACCTCAAATTATTTAAAAGTTTTAGGACTTCCCTTACATCTTTAGTCTTGTTTTAGAGTTAAGTTTAAAGACTTAAAATAAATTTTTAAGAAGAGTTATGAGTTATGACTCTGCCTGCAGTTACTCCATTGACTTGATCCTCATGCATTAGTAGGGTAGTTAGCAAATAGTGCAGACTTTACAGAACTTTAAGAAGATGCCACCAAGATCGCCTGCTTGACTGGAATCCTTCCTGAAGAATATTTACTCCAGGAACTTGACAGAAAATAAAACCTGCGAACACTACCATTTAATTACTGTCTTAAGAATTTAGTTAAGAGAAATGAGGTCTTCAGGATAACACTAAAAATATTAAAAATATGGAGGCTTCCCTGGTGGCATAGGGGTAAGTCTCAGGGCTATCAAGCTGTCGCCAGCCATAGCAGCATGGGTTTGATCCCCAGCCAGGGAGCTAAACCACTCAGCTATCTCTTGACTCGCCCACTGTTCTACTCAGCAGTGTATTTCAGTAGATCTGCCAGTTCTGCTCCCCTCCCTGTCTCTGGTAAATCCTCTCACCCCCCCAGCACCTCTGGCCTATACCCCAGTTCTTGTATGTGTAGATACATGAAAATAAATCTTAAAAAAAAGATTAAAAAGATAGCTTTGTGTTTAGCTTACCTTGTGTCCACTCAGTTCATACATATACCAAGGTTTTCTGTATTTTCTGCCTGAAGGAGAAGAAAGCTGTTATATTTGGAATGTATATTTTTAGTCTGCAGAATTGTTTTTATTGAACATGGTCTTTCTGTTACATATTCAGCTTGCATCTTAAGAAGTTAGAAAAAGCTGATAATATACTTCTGTTGGGATAATGCTTAAAAGTTCCTCAGGTATTTTCAGCTCTTGGCATTTGAGATGAGACATTTCTTCATCATATAATCCAGGAATCAGCATACTGTGGCCCCGCAGGCCATACCTTGCCTGCAGTATGTTATTGATAGCACCATAAGTTAAGAACAGTTTTTATATTTCTTAAATAGTTGAACAAAATCAATACGGTAGTGTTTTTGTAGTATGTGAAAATTGTATGAAATTCAGATTTCAATGTCCACAATTAAAATTTTATTGGAACATGGTAATGCTTAATTGTTTATGTCTGTAGTTGGTTTCCCATTACAACAGCAAGATTGAGTAGCTATGACACAGACCCAATAGCCTGTAAAAACTGAAAAACTTACTGGCTGACCTTTTTACAGAAAAAGTTTGCTGACCCAGGTATACTCTTCAGAAGCACTCACTGTGTTTATTTTCTGATTCCTTCTCACTCAGTACAGTCAAATGTCCTATCACCACAGTAAATGCCCAGCCAGGTTTCCAAATGGGCCCTGGGGTTTGGGGGTGAGTAGGGAGGTTGGTGGGATGGTAACTCTCCTGGTGTCTCCTTTGTTGACCTTTGTAAGAACCATAAGAAATTTCTCTCACATCTCTGCATTAGGAAATGTAGGTTATACTTTTTTTGGTGTGAGTCTGATGATTGATTGTGTTTCCTTTTGTTGAGGGTTCTGGGAAACAGAACCAAATGTTGGGAAATACAGCCTACCTTATAGCTGCTATGTGGAAATTTATCTTCAGATTATTTCCCTTTTACCTGCTTTGTATATTTGGTGTTTTTTTACTTGTACATATGTTTTTCAATATTATACTGCTTGTATGCTTAAGTAACTGTAAATTCTTTTTGGAATGAATTTTAATTCGATAACAAAATACTAACAACCTCAGTGAAGATTTTAGTAATGTGAAATTTTCACTTAATAGTGCTGCTGTCATGTCAGTTGAAGGCAGAGCAGTGATTATTAATAGCTAACCGTTGTTCCTAATGCTATACTTGATTTATCTAAGTGTCAAAATATCCCTGTAAGATAAATACTGCTGTCACCAATACTTTATAGCTGCAGAAGCTTGACATTAGAGAATTTAAGAATCTTGTCTTCAGTGTCCCACACAGTAAGTACAGGACCAGGGGTTAAACCTCAGTAGTATTGCCTCTAGTAATGGAATTTTTTGATAGTACATTACACTGGTTTTCGTTTTTTTTTTAAAGATTTATTTATTTATGCATACAAGAGCTGGGGTGTGGGCCAGACGTGTTGGGGGGGGGGTGAGAGGATTCACCAGAGACAGAGTGGGGAGCAGAACAGGCGGATCTACTGAAGTACACTGCTGAGGAGAGCAGCGGGCGAGACAGAAGTCTGCTGCACCATGTGGGTTAGCTCCCTGGCCTGGGATTGAACTCATGCTACAGTGACTGCCAATAGCTTCATAGTGGAGACTTAACCCTTTGCGCCACCAGGGAGGCCCACATTACACTGGTTTTAAAGAACATTTTTAGCACTGGAATTGTTTTTTAAGTAAAGTTCCTAATAATAAAGATAAAAATAGTATTTATTTTTTATAATTTGGAATGTGTGTTGTTAGGGGCCTCCCTGATGGCGTAGGGTTTTAGTCTCAGCACTATCATGCTATCACTGTTGCTTCCTGAGTGCGACCTCTGGCCAGGGAGCTAGCTTATATATGGTGCGTCAGACCTCTCCTGTCTCGCCCACTGCTCCCCTTAGGAGTGTGCTTCAGTGGGTATGCCTGTTCTGCTCCACACTCTGTCTCTGATGGAGCCTTACCTACCATACCTCTGGCCTATACCCCAGTTCTTCTTTGTGTAAATAAATAAATCTTTTTAAAAAATAGTATTGTTAGTCAAATTTTGAAATAAGGCAGGTTTTGATGATTGATTTCTAGTTTTAGTTGGTCAGTGTAGAGAAGATCCTCATTCATTCCTTATTTATCCATATAACAGTAGTTAAAATCTTGTAATCTATGCTTACATCTTAAAAATCCAAGTATTACAGAAGTATATCACAAACTCCCCATAATTCCTACTGCCCTCTATGGTAATATTGACCACTTTTTAAACAGCATGCTTTGCATTCTTCTAGTTTTAAAAAAATAAAATTAACTCTATGACAAATGCTTAATTTCTTTAACATAAATATAATCCAAGAACTATCATTTTTAGTTATAATTTCTAATGCCTCACAGGCTGTTTATTTATTTACTCATTCCAACTGACACACTGTGATTTTGAGCAGATCTCTCCCCTAGCACTTAATGGTAACATTGTGCATGTGAGTAGATTTATACAACCTTGCCTCTCCCCACTGTAGAAGTAACTCTTAATCATTGACCATTTTTCAAAAAGTTAGTGTGTGCACAAATAGGGTGGAAGAATCTCTGTTTCTCGGCCTCTGTGAACCCCAAATTACTAGCTGGTGATCCCAAATATGTAATATAACACATTTAGAGTGTTTTTATATGCCTGTTCAGAGAAAATGGGTAGTTGTATATTTTTTAACTGGCAAGAAATTCAAGTGGAAAATTATCTCTAGCAGGCCCTGGAATTTTGTAGAATAGAGTTTGGCTATTACTTGCGTAGAATCTCAAGAATTAGCATTTGTTTCTGACCCAGAGCCATTTAATTGCTTTTAAGTCCTGTTTGTTGTAATTCCTTGATCCTCTAAATGTCTTGTATTATGGATATAATATAAGAAATGGAGTGACTGTATAGTGAGTTAATGTCA
This sequence comes from Scalopus aquaticus, assembly GCA_004024925.1. NCBI lineage: Eukaryota > Metazoa > Chordata > Mammalia > Eulipotyphla > Talpidae > Scalopus > Scalopus aquaticus. The sequence continues at coordinate 25,714 of PVIJ01001805.1, forward strand.
TCAAGAAAGCTGAGTTTGGTTCTACTTTCTATTTTGTTGCAGCGTGAGGCTCATATTATTGATATTCTCTATTTTTTTTTTTAATCCCTAGGAGGTACCCTCTGTACAATGGTTTTGCTTTGTTAATGACTAAAGTCTACATAAGAAATAGTAATAAACCTTGCTAGTAGGGAAAAAAATTGATGAGATATAAAGTGTCTGTTGAGAAGAGGTGTGGGTAAGAAGTGCTGTAAGAGATTTGAAAATTCTTTTTCTTTTTCCTACATTTGTCAAGCCCTACAACCATCTCCTTTTAGAATCTTAGTCCTTTTCCTTCCATTTTTTTGTTCTGCTCCATTTGTTTTGTATCAGTTCTATTAGGCTTATCTTTGGTGAGGATAAACATAAATGTTCTGTTTCCTTATGTATATTTGCAAAACTGTGTTGATACCCATTCCATGATGTTGAGACATAATCATTTTGACTATTTAGCGATTAAGCTAATTACGGTGTTTAGATTGAAGAAAAGGCATGAAGATTAAAGATTGTGTAAAATGTAACTGAAATTACTATGTGCTTATAATGATAATTTTTTATATTAATCTAGAATTTGGTGACTTATTATTATGTCTAATGTAAGATTCCCAGTACTGCTGAGCACAAGTAGACAAGTGATTCTAAAACTACCAAGAAGGAGTTTTTAGATCCTGTTGACTTCTCCCCATGAATATACTCAAAATTAAACTCTCCTTTTTACCTGTAAATCTACATATTACTTGTCTGTCTCTGTGACATTCCTTTGTTTATTCTGGAAATCAGGAATTAATAGAATATGAAGCTACCAAAAAATGAGTTAACATTAAGTTTTAAAGATCCTAGAATGCCTTTCTAAAATTTTTAGATGTGGTCATTAGACTCAGAGTGCCATTGAATATTTTGATTCAGTGATTGGGGTTATAATGAACAGAAGGAAGCTTGACTTGGTCAGATGTAATGTAGAGGATCAAATTGTTGAAGAGAAGCTGAAGCTGGAAGATCAGTCAGCTTTTTACAGTAGTATTTTGAGGATGGAGGCAGAATGGGAAAGAGGAGGATCAGCATGTATTTGACACACTTGCCTTTTTGTTCTTTCAGGATCCTCTTGTGCATTTATCAGGAGATGTGATAGCAAGAACGTACAACATTTTTGCTATTATGTTTCGGTATGCAGTAGAGATATTAACCTGGGAAAAAGAAAATGAATTGCCTCCAGATTTAGAAATGGCGTAAGTACAACTCATTTGTTTTGTGTATGTGTGTTTGCTTGATCTCAATTTTAACCATTTTGATTCTCATTCCTTATTAGGATAAAATATAATCTTTTATTTTTTTAATAATTATTTTTTAGCTGAACGATAGCCTTGGTTTTATAACTTTTAAATATATGTAACCCACTTGATTGGTAGAGGTCTCTCTGTTGGTTGGTTGTTTTAGTTGGTTTATCCATATTGAAGCCCCATCAAGGCTCTACTGCTGGTTCTAGGCACAGGTAGTTTGCTCTTCATTGTCTAAGAAAACTGATAAGTTAACCATGTAATTCTTTTTGTTTCATTCACTAGGTAAGATTAGGGAATGAGCTGTTCCACATAAATTTGTTTTCTGATTTAAATAGATGCTCAAATTCAGTTTTACCCATTTTAATTCTAAGTTCTACACTTTGTGCTCCTTTTAGTATACATCTGACACTTTTGTCATTTATACTTAGATTATTAAGAGGTCTCAGACATGTCACCCAAGTTGGATCTGTCATAGCTGTGAGCTCAGTGTCCTTGTGAATGTGCTTGCCTCAAGTAGCCTTGGCTTTTATTTCTAATTCTATCCAGGCTTGATGGAATTGTATTCATAGTTAAAGCTAAATACAAGATGAATGAGTGTCTGAAGGATATTATAGTGTTTCTTTTTTACTTTCTTGACAGTGTTTCCTGTAATTGGCTTGTGGGTTAAGGTGTCTTTTAATAAAATGAAAAGTTACTATAGTTTTGTAAATTACTCAGTACATTGTGACTTTTTTTTCATCTACTTCAAATTGGAAACTATTGATTCAAGATCCAAATTTAGATCCTAAGGAATAGAAGAGTTTTATTTTCATTTATTTTTTTCTTCCATTGTAGGTTCAGGGCCACCAGCATAGAAGGGAAGGAATCCAACTTCTCTTGCAGTGTTTTCCCATCTTAGTAAATCACTTTTCATTCTATCCAAAAACCTGAATCACACACATTCATTCATATATCAAGTCCATCTGGTTTCCTTCCATAAAATTTTACATCTTTCCATATCCATTACTGCTATCCTAATCCAAATTAATTTCATCCTTGGGCAACATGGTTAAGAAACAGGATTGCCATGTCCACTCTGTCCCTCATGATTCATTCTCCACACTGCAGCGAAAGTGAACTTTAAGGTAAATCTGACCATATCTCCTATTTCAAATCCTTGATGGCAAATGAAAAGGCCATTATAAGTTCCTCAAGATTTCTGCCTCTCTCTGTACTAATCTTTTTTTTTATTTATTTATGCATACAAGCTGGGGTATAGACCAGAGGCGTGGGGTGGCGAGAGGGTTCACCAGAGACAGAGTGAGGAGCAGCACAAGCAGATCAACAGAAATACACCGCTGAGGGGAGCAGCGGGAGAGGCGGGAGAGGTCCGCCACACCATGTGGGAATCTCCCAGGCCAGCCCGGTGGTCGAACTTGCATCGCTGCTGCTGCCAGCAGCTCCACAGCGCAGCACTCAATCGCTGCGCTGCCAGGGAGGCCCTCTCTCTGTACTAATCTTATACTAATCTCCTTCCTCTCTGTGCTCTAGCTCCCAGTATTTACCTTTGTCACCTCTGGGCCTTTGCTTTTACCTTCCTCTATCCTGAGGTTTCTCAATCTTGGCACGCTTGGCCTTTTTGGAAAAAATTTATTCTCTGTATGAGAGCTTTCCAGTGGATTGTAGAATATTAAGCAGTTGACCTGGGCCCTTATTCACTAAATCCTAGTGGCACCCCAGTCTTGACAACCAAAAATGTTTCTACACACTGTGAAATGGTCATCTATTGGGGGTCAGGGAGGAATTGTCCCCTAAATAAGAAACACTAGTAGTCTATTCTGACTTCAGTATCAGATTACTTCTTTGGCATTTCTTCTCTAAGCTCTAACCTGCTTTACCCTGCTGAAGCGTCCTACTCTTCCTGATAAGCCAGTTCATGGAGAATTACATGTCTAATATCTTATCTTCCTCATTCACCAGATGGTAGGATCATAGAGCTGGTGTCATGGATGACTTCATTACAGATATGTGTGTACCCAATGCCTAGTACATACCTTAGAGCAAAGTATGTCCTTAATAAAACAACCTGGAACAAGATAATATTCAGATGAATAATTAATATGTAATAAACATTTTATCCCACAGAGAGAAGAGTGACACTTACTATTGCATGCTGTTTAATGATGAGGTTCACACCTATGAGCAAGTTATTTATACTCTTCAGAAAGCTGTTAACTGTACACAAAAAGAAGCCATTGGCTTTGCAACTACAGTGGATCGAGATGTAAGTAATTTCGTTATATTGATGTTCCATAATAAATGGGATTTTCACTACAGACAACTTATCTTAAAAAATCAAGTCAAAGGTATATATGTGCATGGCACTTTTTTTTTAATTTCACTTGGATACAGGTCTAAATATATGTTGCTTATAACTATAACCTATTGTCAGAAAATTTAAGAGGAAATATAAACTTACCGTCATTCTGTCATGGCTTAGAAATATTTAGTTATGAAAATAGACATTATTTAGAAGAATAAATGTTGTATTGCTTAAGGAAATACTGATGGCTTGAAAATGTTAGGATAGCTATGAAGGAAACTATTTTAGTTTACTTTTTATCAATGAATAGAATGAAGTTATAAATACTAAAAATTGACCAGAGTTGTATGCTCAGATGTATGTTTGTTTAGTGGGTCAGAATTTATTAAAGCTGAATGTGGATTTGCGTGTTAATTTTAAATGTCTTTATTTACAGGGACGTAGGTCTGTTCGATATGGAGACTTCCAATATTGTGAACAAGCTAAATCAGTAATTGTGGTAAGTAATTTTAAAACATGCTTACATTATTATTTTTTGTTAGTTTAAACTAGTGCTGTATTTTGGCTTTTATGAACACATTTTTCTGCCTTCATGAATGTAAAGATAACATGAACCAAAAATATTTTAAAGATATGTTTCTTGAGCATGACATTATTATTTTATCTAGTTTAAGTTGTATCAGATTGATAGAGAAAATAAACGTTTAGATGAGATAAATCTTTTCTGTCTTCCTATTTCTCCATCAGAGATATGTTAGAAAGTTTTTTGCTGTTTGTCTTATTTTGTTTTTGATAGGGTTTCATGTTACTTTTTAGGAATTAAACTGGCCTTTAGCACCAAGATTAGAATTCAAGGGAAGTTGTTTCTTGGTACCTTAATAGCAAGGTATGCTACATATCATAATAGCATTTAGTGTATTATTACTTTAAAAGGAAACTATAATCCACATTTAGATATATTTTAAGAAGTTAGAATTTATGCTCTTTAATTATTCCTTTTAACTGCATTTTATGTAAATGTACCTTTTAAAAATAATTTCATATATTATGAAATATTTGAAATACAGATAAAGAAATAAAACAATGAATACGTCTATGCTCACCTTATACCTTATTTTGTTGTACTTATTTTAAATAAAATAGTATAGAAGCCCTTGTATTATTTCTTCTTTATCTCATTCCCCTTCTTTCGTAGACATATCTACTTTCATTAAATCATTTGTTCATTTTTGTGCACACCTTTATATTTCATTTATTAATTATCTATCAGCGTTCTATGCACTGATTTGTAGGCCTTTAAATGTTATATATCAAGATTCATCCCGAATGTATTTTGCCTTTTCATTTCAGGGTTGTTTCTTGATTTGTCTATCTTAATACAAGATATCTTAATACAATATCTGTAAAGTATTTCATTGATGACTATAGCATAATTCTTAAATTTTCCTACTGGTGAACAATTAGGATATTTCCATTTTTGCTATTGCTAAAAGTCCTGCAATTGACATTACTTTGTCCCCTTATTGCTTGGATGCAGGTTTCTCTAGGATAGATATTAGGAGTGGAATATCTTAGTTGTTAAAAGGTGAGCATTTTCAGCTTTGTGTTTTGCCGAGTTAGTCTCCGAAATGAAGACTGACACACATTCCCACCAGCAGTGTATGAGACTTCCATTTCTCTACAATTTTGTCAAAACTTTATATTGTCAGATTTTTAAATTTTTACCAATCTAGTATGTATAAAATGACTTCTCATTAGTTAAATTTGCATAGCCTTGATTACCATGTACTTTATATTTATTGTATTGGTCATTTAAGAGTTTTTTGTGATTTCCCTGTTCATATTCTTTTTTTTTTTTTTTTTTTTAGAAACTTTTTTTTTTTAAAGATTTATTTATTTATACATACAAGCTGGGATACAGGCCAGAGGCGTGGGGTAGCGAGAGGGTTCACCAGAGACAGAGTGGGGAGCAGAACAGGCAGATCAGAAATACACTGCTGAGGGGAGCAGCGGGCGAGGCAGAAGAGGTCTGCTGCACCATGTGGGATTCTCCCCGGCTGGGTGTCGAACTCGCATCACGCGCTGCCGACAGCTCCACAGTTCCCCGCTCAACCGCTGCGCCACCAGGAAGGCCCACCTGTTCATATTCTTTACCCATATTTTCTTTTTCATTATTTATCACTTTCTTACTCATTTGTAGGGGTTCTTTATGTAAGCAGAATTATGATCTTTAGTTGCAAATATCTTTCCCCTGTATGTGACTTATTTTAAGTTTGTGGTGCTTCACTTTGAACAAAAGCTTTACATTTTTTAAGTAGCACAGTGTATCTTTTTATGATTGATACTTTTGGGTCTTAAGAAATTCTCCCTTGATAGCAGGACCCATTCAGTTTAATAATGTATCACAATCCACAATCTGTAGTGTGGTTTTTAGGATATTTAGAATTTGTACACCAAAGTATGTACAGATAAGAGCTATGATGCATGTAACTTATCCTCAGTGGTTCATTTCTAAGAATTTCCTAGTATGTTTACCTGTCTGTGTGGACATAGGTTCATCTTTTAAAAATGTGTCTGTATGTGTATCTCTGGGTGTACATAAAGAAAGATAATATGCAAATTATAAAGCAGTCAGAACAAAATGTTTATAATACATGAATCTGGGTAAAGAAAAGAGTATATTTTTCCGTTACATATGTTGTTTTATAACTTCTTATATTCAGTAATATTTTTTTAAAAATTATTTTAACCTCTGGTGGTGTTCACATAGAGTAGAAGGTCCAGTAATAGATAATAGTGTGAAAAAAACCAGAACACTACAAATACCGCCTAAGGAGGGTGATAGCTTCTTAACCAAGATTAGAGAATTTGCACAAATTAGAAAAGAAACATTTATATGCTCCATAAACTAAAGTTAGGAGGCAAATTGTAGACTCAGGAAAAATACTTCTAATACAGATGATATTTAATGTTTATGATAAAGAGAGCACACATAGGTTATTAAGTAGGGAAACAGAAAACCAAAATTTCAAAATGAATATTAAAAGGCAGGCAGAATAGAGAAAATTTAAATGGTCAATATACATGAAGATTGAATTCACCAGTAATCAGTTAAATTACAGAGAAATTTCATCCGTCAGAATGTAGAAATCAGAATAAAGTACCTTGCTGACATAGAGAATAGGAATATTTTTGTAAAAAGAAAGCTACAGCAGGTTTGAAAATAATATAGTAACCACTTCTCAAAATTTATCCCATAGAAATATAAGCATCAGTGTGTGTGTAAAGACGTTTGGTGTGCTTATTTTATAATCAGATGACTGGGAACAAAGTGAATATGGTTGTCCATCTCTAAAAGATGTTTAAATAAATTCACATCACAGAATGTTAGGTAATCTCACTAACCAACAAAAATATAACCAGTTTAAAGGAGAGATGCACAAGAATATGTATATTGTCCAAGTTTTATAACTCAGAAAGTTTTAAATATGTACATATATAATTTATAGAGAGGGAGAAGATAAGCAAAGATATATTATGTCAATGTGGAATGTGGAGATGGGTGAAGCAGGGATGGAAGGCTGATCCAAACAAAAAATAAAAAGGAGGCAAATACATGTTAAATAAAAAGTTTTGATAGATTTGAATAGACATTTCTCCAAAGAAGATACACAAATTGCCAACAAGTACATGAAAGCACACTCAACATTACTGATCATTAAGTAAATACAAATAAAAACTACAATGAAATACCACCTCATATCCATTATAATAGAATGACTATTATAAACAAAACAAAAGCATAAACAGAAAATTGTGTGTTGGCAAGGGTGTGGAAACAGTGGAACCCTTGTACACTGCTGGTAGGAAGTGAAATAGTACAGCCTCTATGGAAAACACTGTGGTAGTTCCTCTGAAAATTAGAAACAAAATTACCTTATCATCCAGCAATAATGCTTCTGAGTATATACACTAAAATTTAAAGCATGGTCTCTGAGATATGTGTATACCTGTGCCCCAGTAAACTATGCAGAAGATATTCAAGTGTCTGTCAGTGGGTGAATGAATATTCAAAATGTGTATGCATACAGTAGAATATTATTCAACCTGAGAAAAAGAGAAAATTCTGAAACATGCTACAAGATGTATGAACCTTGAGGAAATGATGCTAAGTGAAACAAGCTAGTCACAAAAAAAGATAAAAGTTGTATGGTTCTACTTATATGAGGTACCTAGAGTGTTTGATGTGTACAGAGTTTTAATTTTACAACATGGAAAGAATTCTGGAGATTGCTTACTCAACAGTGTAAATGTAGATAACACTATTGAACTATACACTTTAAAAATTATTAAGTGGTAAATTTTACATTATGTGTTTTTTAGTACAATTTTTTAAAAGTATTGATAACGTCTGCAAAGAACTAAATTAAGAAGTTAATTTAAAGGCCTAAAGTAAATTTAAGCAGTTAAATCATTATATTTGTGGAACAGATTTTCTAATATAGAACCACAGGTTCAGATTACTGAACTTCTGTTTTGTAAGAATCCAAAAATTCCTGATATAAAATTAGCATCTAAGACAAACTAAGTGGTATTTTTCTTACATGCATACATAAAGAATTCTCCTGTAATGATGAGAGTGTAGTTGAATTTAATAAAAATACTAACTTTTTAAAAAATAAAATAGTCTTTTTAAGTTTGTTTTCTTCATCCTGCCATTTCTTTTTAAGAGAAATACCAGTAGACAGACAAAGCCACTCAAAGTTCAAGTTATGCATTCGTCTATTGTCGCACATCAGAATTTTGGTTTGAAACTTTTATCTTGGCTGGGAAGTATTATTGGATATTCAGGTAGGTTCATAAATACTTGTGCTGATTGACTTAAGAAGGAGCTCATAGGCCTTGGCAAATTGATTTTGGGAAAAAATCAAGTGGAATAATTTTTTGCTTTGATTTCACATTTTAAAAGACCATCTCAGGCTATCTTGATGCACAGAAAAGCCTGTGTTTCCTAAAACTTTGGTCCACAGCCTTTTTTATATGTATACAGAGAGTTCTATGTTCAAATGCAAGAAACATCGGACTAAACAATTGCAAATTACTTTCATGTGCTAATAATTGTAAATCTCACAAATTTGATAGAACTTTTTTTTTTAATGAAGCATTTTGTGAATCTATTCCATTGAGCGATGTCAAAACACCACTATAAATAAAACCTAAATGATAAGCCTAACGGATCAAGCCTATTTTTCATTTTCATTTTGGCTTTTTGGTTACTAATAATTTGCAACTCTAGAAATTTGCAAATTTGAAGTCACTGATATTTGGGCCTCTTCTGTTTTTTCCAGTCTACAAATTAGATAATCTTTTTAATGTAATAGTAACAGAATTTAGAAACCTCATGTCCAGTGCCAAAAATACAAGTTGGTTTACAACACCGAAAGGTAAAATAGGCATAGATCTAAGAATAGATCTGTACTCTGTCTCTTGTTGTCCCTTGGAGAAGAGCGGTGCTTTTAATAAATGATATTTCAGTGTGTTTACTACATTTATGCATGGCTTGACGAGAAGGACACGATCTGAGAAATTTGTCGTTAGGTGATTCCATGGTTGCCACTAGGTAGTTTCATAGTGTGTACTTACACAAACCTAGATGGTGTAGCCTACTAGACACCTAGGCTCCGTGTGCAGCCTTTTGCCTCACCATCCTCTGTGTGGTCTGTTGTTGACTTGAAACATCATTATGCAGAGCAGGACTGTATAAAGAAAATTTCTAAAATATATATTGAAAGGCTGTTAGTTAGTAAGATCATATGAAAGTGGAAATTTAGAAGGACATATTTGCTTGCCTTTTAAATGTTTGCTATTCTTCATGTCCTCTTTTTTTTTTTTTTTTAATTGGGTACCTGTATACCAGATGCTGGGCTACAGTCTTAATGAATAATATCATGGAGGCAATGTTTTTAAGATTTATTTTTTTAATTGATTTATGCATACAAGAACTGAGGTGTAGGCCAAAGGTGCGAGGGGTGAGAGGATCCACCAGAGACACAGTGGAGAGCAGAACAGGCAGATCTACTGAAATACATTGCTGAGGGGAGCAGTGGGTAAGACAGGAGAGGTCTGCTGTGCCATGTGGGTCAGCTCCTTGCCCGGGAATCGAACTTGTGCTGCAGTGGCTGGCAATAATAGCTTGATAATGCTGAGACTTTAACCCCTGTGCCACTAGAAAGGTCCCTGTAGGCAATTTTTGTGGACAGTTTTCTTTGAGATAATTTACCATCAATAAAGGTCTTTGCATCTATTATTTAATGCTTACACGAGGTTTGCTCTTTAGCCTTGTAAACAATTTCTGTTTGTTGGCTTTTATAATTAAATTTTAAAATTACTGCTTTTTTTCTGACTATTAGACATGTTCATAGAAGACTAAAAACAGTGGTTTAAATACTATAAAATATGAAAGAAAATTGTGTTAAGATTGTGGTTTTCTTAACCAAAAGTGAAAGATGGTGACCCGATAGTTGACTCACTTGCTGAATATAAATAACCAGAGTAAACAAACTGACAAAACACAATAGGAATAATTCACAGAATCTGAAATATGGGCTGGTTTCCAGAGGGGATGAGGGGAGGGAGAAAGGGAAAGGGAAGGGACTATGATAGGATATTGGCACTGAAGTTTTGGCGGAGGGTGAGAGAGGCATGTGTAAAGTTGTACTCTCAAAATTATATATCTATGTAAACAATTGGATGATCAATAAATTTTGAGGAAAAAAACCTGTTTTGTTAATGCTCATATTAATACTTGAAGACCATCTTTTTTTAAGTTTAGCATTTAGAAGGTGTAGAAATTTGCCTTCCAGTGCCACTCACATAGTAGACACTGTGAATTTTTGTTTAATGAATGAAGAACATTTTGCATAGCATTGATAAAATTCACTGATATATATTATAGTAGATACTCATATATTCTTTATTTTAAATGGTAGCACAATTTTATAGCTACCTTCAGTTGCAGAATGTATAACAGTTTTATTCTAATACAGTTTTTAATTAGCATATATGCTTAAAGATATTTCAGTTTTGAGGATGCTTTTCCTTTTTATTTATAGCATAAGAAATCACTGACTCTGATAGAAATATTTTGGCATTCTGGAGTAAAAATTATGTGTAATACAAGATTTGGGCCTTTATCCTTTTTCTGACAGTGTTAATAGTTAATATGTTTACATTTTCTGAATAAATTTGCCCTTTAATAAAACATGTAATACTCTATAGACCCATTTGAATGTTTCTACTAAAATGTCATTTTATTTAAATATTTCAAGATACTATTTCATGACTACCTTTCTTCCTGTTTTAAGATGGCCTTCGCCGAATTTTATGTCAAGTTGGTTTACAGGAAGGCCCAGATGGTGAAAACTCTTCTCTAGTGGATAGACTGATGCTTAGTGATTCCAAATTATGGAAAGGTGAATATTTTTAACTACTTTTTCTTCTTTATTGAGGGAACTTTGATTTACAATGTTACACATGAGCATACCCTCTCCTAAATACTTTTAGGGTATGGGGGAACTTTTGTAGGTGATTGGGATGTTAAACTTTTTTCACTTGGGAAAGACAGTAAATAACGATTTTTAGAATTAGTGCTTACAGTCTTAGTCTTTGGAGGGGAATCCATGAACTGAATTAAATGAATTTTATTTCTTGTTAGAAAATTATATGCAGAAAAACTGATTTTTTTTTTAGGAAGCAGATTACAAATATTTTATACAGGAACACTTGTGAGCGTTTTGATCTTGAGACTTAGACTTGATCATGTAAAAGCTTTGGATATGTGATTTTTGACTTGTTCGGTATGTCTTGTTCTTACATCTACTCTTTTTGTAAAAGGTGCTAGAAGTATGTACCATCAGTTATTCATGAGCAGTCTGCTAATGGATTTGAAATACAAGAAACTGTTTGCTGTTCGATTTGCAAAGGTAGGTAGTTTTTCAGTTTGGAAGAGTAACATAAACAGGTTATATACAGAGTAACTATAGTTTGTGGTTATATCCAGGTTTTGAAAATTAGCAGCTAATAATAATGTCAGTCTGTTGATTTTAAATTCTAGGAAACTTCATAAATCATCTTTTCTATTTTACCAGTAGAATAAAATTTTAGCAGTGAAGCTTTTGTTGTTCATTACATGATGATACGAATATACATCTAATGCAGTCTATGTGATATGAAATAATAAAAGGAAAATTTAAGCTTATGTCATTTTGAATTACGGTATCATTCCTATAAAATTTGTTTAAAGAAAAGATAATCTTAATTGAAATGACATGTATACAAGGATATGATTAAGAATCAAGCTTTAGGTTGTTGACATAGTTGAATCATGTTCTCCTTTCTGGTGGCATGTTATTGAGTTACCTGCTTTTTGTTGGGTTTTTGGTGGTTGTTTTTTTTTCCTACCTGAATTAGGAGTTTTTTGGCTTTCTTGAGTTCTTAATCAAGGAAGCATGTAAGAGTCATTTGGGGAGCTCTTTCAAAATACATCTGTTTGTGTTCCATTCTTAAACCCACTGAGACATTCACCAGGAGTGGAGTCCAAGTATGTGTACTTTGAAGGAGTCATCAGAGGATTCTGATAGGTATCCAGAGGTAACAAAGGTTTCATCAGAGACAGAGTATGCTTTGGGTTAGCCCCACAGGCGCGTAGTCACATCCTAGTATTTTAATAGTTGTCACTCCTGTTTGAGCTCACAAACTGCCGTTTTGCTCAAGACGATTGTTCAGTGACTCCATATTTATACAGAATTTTATTGGTAGAAATCACTCCAGTTATCTTTCTTATAGCAGTATTACCTTACCTTATTGACTTCCTCCAGCACTGACTTTTCATTATAATCCTTAAAGATTTGGTCAATGTGGATTAGAGGTGAATTTCCCCCTTGTTGTTTAGAATTACCAGCAGTTGCAGAGAGATTTTATGGAGGATGATCACGAGCGAGCAGTGTCCGTGACTGCTCTGTCTGTCCAGTTCTTCACCGTACCTACTCTGGTGAGTAGTGCTTGCCTTTTCTTTGTAACTGATAGCTGGCACTCCTTGCTTTTTTTTGCCTTCTTAATAGAACTATGAGCGTTTGCAGAGTGATTATGTGACAGATGACCACGACAGAGAGTTTTCAATCGCAGACCTCTCGGTTCAGATATTCACAGTTCCTTCACTTGTAAGTACTGAAAGCCTAAGAAGAATGTTCTTGTTTTCCATTAAAAGAAACAAAACTTTGAAATAACAGCGAATAAGAGCTATATATTTCTGAATAGGATATTTTATTGATGAATGATCAGACTTCAGATACCTTCAGCCATAATAAAATTTGGTTTTGAAAATGTAATTGGGAGAGAAAAAATCATTTAAACTTAATCTGTACTTTTTCCTAATACTTCTTGAGGTTTTTGAACTGATGTGTTAAACTAACTGGTTTAACAAATTTATCCTTTAGAAATAGACAACACAAAATATGTAAACTCATAGTTTGAAAGCCTCTTTTCCCCTAATAAAGGAAAGGGGAAAGCTAAAACAATTTGAATTACAGTAATTGGGTGGTTTTGTACTGGTTGCTCCAGAAAGCAGGCATTGTTATGGTTTAGTACTACTTAGTAATTAAAATTCATACCTAATTTATTCATTTAACAGAAATTCATTGAATGCCTGTTACTTATTGGGCATAGTTCCGGGTTTGGGGGAATGAACAAAAACAGAAGTGGTATTTGCCCTCAAGGAACTCAGAATAAGGGGGAAGACTCACATAAATGGTTAATTAAAAATTTAATGAAAATTGAAGAGTTTGGATGTTTCGAGAGAGAATGAGAGATCTGACCTTATCCCACATAGCCGTGTCGTAAAGGAAGCCCATGCAGAGGAACCAGCACCCAAGAGAGTTCTGAATTAGGAAGGAGCATTACCTATATTGGGAGCAGAAAGAAAGTCAATACAATTGAAGACCCTTGAATTTGGAGTGAAGTGAGATCAGAAACATAGAGACCAAATTGTATAGATTTAAGAGTATGGTACAGGTATATTACTATCAAGGTGTATCTTCCAGTTTTATGATTTTTTTTCCTCAGATTACTTTCAAGCATATAGCTGTTCATTCATTTGAAGCTATCAGAAATCTATTTATACATTAATGAAATGTTATTACAGGCCAAATGAAGGATTTGGAGTTTTAAAACCGTGGGAAAGCATTGAAGAGTTTTAAGTGGCACTTAAGCCATCACATTTGTGATTTTTAAAAGGTGATACAGTTTGTAATTTGGGGGACAAACTGTAAGGGGGCAAAAAGTAAGTATGTGGAACCTAAATTAGAAGCTAATGCAATGATCCAGACTAGGACTGATGGTAACTTGAAATGAGATGATATGAGTAGTGATATGAGTAGTGAGAGATGTTTAGGCTCTACAGACCTGGCCAATTGTTGAATTTGAGGGATAATGGGTTTGGTCAGTGATTTGGTTGTAAGCTTTGAGGGAAAAGTATGAAGATGATTTTGAGGTTTCTGAACCAAAGCTAAGTGGATATGCTACTCACATAGGGAGTTTGGAGAATGTGTAGGATTTGTAAAGCAGCAAAGCAATGCTTTTGGTTTAGTTGGAAGTGAATTTGAGAAGCTTCACCGATCCTGTGTGTATTCAGATCTGAGTTTCCTTCTACCACGGATCTTGTTATCCATTTCCATGCCAGCATCCCACTTAAAAATTTTAGCTTAATATTCCATTTTAATACTTTATAAAGCTAAATATCCTTCCATTATTCTTTTCCAAAAATTTATCTTTTTTTTAAGATTTATTTATTTATGCAAGAACTGGGGTATAAGCCAGTGGGGTGGTAAGAGGATTCACCAGAGACAGAGTGGGGAGCAGAACAGGCAGACCGATTGAAATCCACTGCTGAGGGGAGCTGCGGGTGAGGCAGGAGAGGTCTGCTGCACCATGTGGGAAGCTCCCTTGCCGGGGATCGAACTCATGCTGCAGTGGCTGCCAATAGCTTCATAGTGCTGAGACTTAACCTGTTGCATAACCAGGGAGGCCCTCCAAAAATTTCTTCATAATTCTCAAACCCCCTTTTTTAAAAAAGGTGAACTCAGATCAGTTTGTCCTTTACCAAAAAGTCACATTAGGGTTTTGACCAAAAAGACAATATATTTATAGATAATTTCGGAAGACTTGATATCTTTGCAGTATTGAATATTTTTTGCCTTCCTTTATTTAAGTGTTATTTTATGCTCTAAATGAAAGCTTCATAGCGCTCTTACAAAGTTTTTATTAAACTCATGCTTTTTATATGTTTCATGCTACAGTAAATTATTCTTATTTTTTAATCTGGCAATAGCTATTATGTAGGAAACCCACTGACTTTTATATACCTTATTATTGGTCCTCTATCTGGTCATCTTATTGACATTTCTAATATTTTGTGTTAATTCCTTTGAATTTTTAGTAACCTGCAACTCATTTTTCTTCCTGCTCTTTCAACTTTTTACATTTGTTTCCTGTCTGACTCTATTATTTAGAAACACTATAAAAATAATGTATGCATTCATTTATTTGAAACATTTAGCACCTTTATTAATAAGACACTGTTTTGGGCTCTGGGATAAATACAACAGTAAAGAACAGATAAAAGTCCTTATTCCCACTGAATTTATTGTCTAATTGGAGGAGACAGATAAACAGTTGCAAACTGTTATAAATCAAGTGCTGATAAGTGCTATGAAGTAGGAAAGCAGATTAAGGGTATGGGAAAATGACTCTTATACAAGGTGATGGGAGAAGGCATCTCAGAGAGGTGGTGTTTCGACAGAAACTTAAAAGAAGTGACAGGGTGAATAATGTGACTAACTGTTGGAAGAGCCTCCTGAGGACAGGGACCAGCAAGTGCTACAGTTCTGAGATGAATGTGCACTTGGCATTTTAAAGAAATAACAAAAAAAGGCCAATGTTGTAAGAGTGAGTGAGAATGATCACTAAAGTCGTTGAATATGCGAATAGGGGTGAAGGTGGGAGTGGGTAGTGTCAGATCTTGAAGGCCATTGTAGGAACTTACATCTTTTGTCTGAAGAAAGTAGAAAGAGGGAAATGATAAAGAACAGAAATTAATAAAAGTACAAAAGAGGAAGATCAGTGCAGCCAAATGTTGGTTCTTTGAGAAGACAAAAAAGGGGGAAGGAGGGGCTAGATCACTAAAAACCTGGTAAGGAAAAAGAGAAAAACTTAAGTTTAATAAGGACCACAAAAAACTATGGGTCTTATAGATACTAAAGAAAAAAGACAGTTTTAGGATCAACTTAAATATAATGAGAAATTTAAATAAAATGAAAAAATTTCAAAGAAAAACCACAGATTATTAAAAGAAAAGTAGGAAATTAATTGCTGTTATACTCTCTTCACAAAGAAATCTCAGACCCACATGTCTACTCCGGGGAATTCTTCCAAATATTTAAGAAAGAAATAATACCCTATGCCACATAAATTTTTCCAGAAAATAGAGGAAGAAAATATACTTACCATTTTATGAGTGAGTCTTCCATAATCTTGATTCCAAAACCTACCAACGCCACTACAAGAAAATTACCATCTAACCGCTCACTAATGAGTTTGCACAAATTGAATCAGTACAGGTAAAAGATGAAACATCACAACCAAAATTGGTTTACTTCCTTAGTGCAAGAGTAGTATAACAAAAAAAAAAAAAAAGTAAGCTGGTGTAATTCGCCTTGATAAAAGACAGAAAGAAGAAAATCAAATGCTTTTGAATTCATGAAAATTAAATACTCGTAACTTAAAGGTAAATTATGAATAAAAATGTTTGTATAGTAGGCATATGTTTTTCTATTGTTAGATTCTTAACTTCTCTGTATCCTTTTATTTAAGCTGTATCTCTCTCTTTTTTAAAGATCTATTTTTCTTTATGCATATAAGAATAGGGGTGTAGGCAGAGGTGTGGGGGAGGGGTGGCGGTGGTGAGAGGATTCACCAGAGACAGAGTGGGGAGCAGAACAGGCAGATCTACTGAAATACATTGCTGAAGGGAGCAGCGGGTAAGACAGAAGAGGTCTGCTGTGTTAGCTCCCTGGCTGGGGATGGAACTTACTCCTGACTCATTCCTTACTCATGCCACAGTGGCTGATGATAGCTTGATAGAGCTGAGACTTTAACCCCTGCGCCACCAGAGAGGCCGTCAAGCTGTATCTCTCATTAAAAGCATGTAATTGGGTTTTATTATTTATCCAGTCTGATGCTTAATTAGATTACTGCTCGTTTAATATAACCACTGATCTCTTTGGCTTTATATTTCCCACCTTATTTCTTTTCTGTTTACCCATCACTTTTGTTTCCTTTTTTCTCCTTTCTTACTCTCTTTGGGATTAATTATGTATTATTCCTTTTTCCCCTTTATTAACATCTTTGTTGGTTATTTAGTTAGTACTCTTAAGGGTCATTCTAGAGCAGATTTTTTCCAAGTGTCAGTTATCACAAAATAAGCAACTTTTACCAGACTGAATCAACATACTGCTGCTTTTCAGCAAACATGCTGTGAAAAAGTAAATATCACCACCTTTCAGCCTCACAGGTGTGAAAATCTAGGTTCTCCTGAGTCTTTGCTGGTGCCAGTTGGGATAGATCCACAGGTTTCTTCCTGTGCCCATAGGCCAGATCTTTTGGCCATTGCCAGCTTCTTCAGCTTTTAAGTCTGACCTATAGGAAGTGAAACAAAACTCATAAAGAACACTCTACTGTGACATTTTTGGGTTCTGAGGTCCCAGCCAGTCTGCTTTGAAGAAAGGCCAACTTTCAGAGTCTTCTCATGTCCCCTTTGTGTGTCATGGCTGGATATTTTAGTTGTACTTAGTGGGAAGCCTGCTGTAAAGTTGGTGCTTGTCAACTTTGATTTGGCACTGTCCAGGTCATGTGGTACCCAGCAAGCCAACCCTCATAACCAAAGACAGTTGACTCATGATTGCAGAATCAAAGGCACAACCAAGTTTTATACAGTCCTTCTTGTAAGAAGACTTGATTTTGCTACTTTTCTTTCCTGTGCTTGTTGAAATGTGGTATAAGTGTCAGTTTCAAACCTTTGACAAATTTGGTTTTCATTTGCAACTTCTTTTCCCAGAGAGTTATCAGTGTCCCATTTTTCCTTGAAAGTCAGACCATACTCACACCATTTATGTTTGGTCTCCAAGGTCCCAGTAGCATGGGCACTGTCTGTAGTGGGTGAACCGGGTGGTAAGAATTCGATGCTACTGCATGACTTTGTTTTCCCATCCAGTTTTACCAACACAAAACCAAATCCTCTGTGAAAATATCTCTGAAGTTTTGCTAAATCAGCATATGATGGAGGAATATATGTTGGTTGTACACAGCCTTGTCATACGTCACATAGCGAGGCCACAGGAAGAGGTGATCTGATGGTCTCCTGAGGGGGCCACCTCTGCTGCTCAGCTAACTGAAATCAGAGTGCAACTGCCTCATCTGGAAAACTGTCCTGCTTTTGATGCAACTCTCTACATTGCAGTTACCTGATAGAGTAATGTGAGAGACCTCGTTACATAGTCGCCCACCACCAGTAACACCCTGGAACCTAATTAGGCTAGAAAAGTGGGGGAAGATCCATGGTCTTTCATATCAGAGTAATAATCTGGTATTCAAAGTAATATTAGACTTTCTGACTTTATTTCGGAGCAGAGAATCAAATCCAAATTGTTACGAAATATGTTCAACTTCAGTCATAGTAAGATACGCAAATTTGTAATCAGAATGGCAAAGATACAGATGTTAGAAGTTGCTTTGTGTTATTGTGAGGGCATGAGGGGTAAGGCATACATTGTAGATGCACATATAAATTGGTAAACTGCTTTGAGGAGAAAGTTTGATGATATCAATCAAAATTTATAATGTATATATTCTTTAATGTACATACCCAGCAATTCCACTACTGTGAAATTATTCTTTAAATTTCCTTGCAACTGTACATAGTAGATATTTTTTGTAGTATCTTTTGTAGTAAATAACATAAGGCTGGAAAAAAACAGATGTTTACCAGTAAGGATTGGGCTGAATAAAATATAAAAGAATACCTGATGATAGAGAAAAAGAATGAGGGAAATTTATATAAACTGATAAGGAACAATTTCTAAAATATATCAAGTGAACAAAGTCTTTACAATATGCCATCCAGTGGGGGGAATAAATATAATTATTCATGCTTATATCTACTTAAATATGCTTAATCTCTATGTATTATGTATGCATATATACATATATGGAAATATTTTACACATATACACCACAGCAGAAAACTGATAGCAGGTTGTCTTTGCAAAAGGGGACCTCAGAAACTTAGAAGACTTTTTACCTGTTTTGTTTGCATCATTGCAACACATCATTAAATGTGTCGCTTATTCAAAAATACATAGCTATGTGTATCTGTACATAGGAACAAAAACAAAAAATTAATGTCAGCTAAGGATATTAAGAAACCATAGTTTCATACTGAGTTCTACATGATCTCTGATAGAAACATTTGGATCCTAGAATAATTATACTGTACCATCGTAGGTGTCTGAATGTCTCACTTAAAGAAAATTTTCAGCTTCTTCAGATCCCCCACCCTGAATTGTCTTCAACTAATGAGCGTTGGGTCTGTTTCCATGATATTTTCTTTCCCTGTGACACATAATTGTTACTTCTTATAACAATTATATACATGGCAATCAGAGTAAGTAATTGTAGAAATACAGTTAGGAATGTCTGTATCAATGTATGATGCTATGTCATAGTGTTAAGAAAGATTTAAACTGAAAGTGCTAACCAGTGCTGGTGGCTATTTTTTAGCTTCCTAGCAAGTAGATATTGATTACCATGTACTCTGATATGCTTTGTTCTAGGCTCGGATGCTCATCACAGAAGAAAACTTGATGACCATTATCATTAAAACTTTTATGGATCATTTGAGACATCGAGATGCCCAGGGCAGATTTCAGTTTGAACGATATACCGCTTTGCAAGCCTTCAAGTTTAGGAGAGTTCAGAGCCTTATTTTAGATCTTAAGTAAGCTTGTGTTTTACTGTCACACTGGTTACAACCTATAAAGTGTCATTGTTTATCTATTCACTGTTATTTCTGTCTTGTTCAGATATGTGTTAATTAGCAAACCAACTGAATGGTCCGATGCTCTCAGGCAGAGGTTCCTAGAAGGGTTTGATGCCTTTTTGGAATTACTCAAATGTATGCAGGTATGTGTCAGTAACACATTTTAATTGGAGACACATTTTAATTTTTTTATTTTGTTTTGTTTATTGAAAACTTGAACACCTTTCTGCTTTCTGTGCATCTTTTTCATTTTGGGGTCATTTCCAAAAAAAATAATCTGGATGACTACAATTTGGACCAAGAAGTTATTCTTTAATTGAAAACCTTTAGAAAGATGTAATACAAATGAGATTCCAGAAAAGATTCTGACCTCTACTGTTGTTTTATATATGGTTATTCTTTGGTTATCATTAACATTCTTTTTTGGAGGGTTGCAAGTTTATGTTTTTAAAACACTTGTGAGGAAAAATGATCAAGTTAGTTATTTAAAAAGCTATGATTTTTTTAAGTATTTCCATATTTTTTCTTCTTGATATGATATTTATATAATGCAATATAGAACTTTCCCTGTGTTTAATTCTCTTTTTTTGAAACACACCCCACCCCATTTCATCAAATAGAATCTAGAAGCAGAAACCAATTGGTATATTTAACCAGTTTTAATTATGCAAAAGAGATAGATGACATCTCAGAGTGTCTGAGCAAGTACCATTTTCATTCCTTTAGTAACCGTCTGGGTTTCTTAGGAGGAATAGATTTCCTGGATTGGATGGTGTTCATAGGTATTCAGTTTGTTATAATACTGCTATGTTTTTTTCTTGTATCTATTAAAAAAAGCTATGCTTCTCATTTTGAAAACTCAAGGTAGCTTGTATTTTCTATTATTTGATCAATTCTGACACACCAAGATAGACTATTTTCTGAAAACTGACTCTTTTGTATTAAAAGCTGTTATCTTTTTCTTGTTTTACTTTTATCAGTCTGTGAAAACTTTCAGTTGCAGATTAGAAATAAATAAAAAAATTCATTCTGGTATAAAATACCATGTATAAAAATACATTAGTTCAATAACATTTCTAAAGCCTGTTCAATTTCGTCTAAAAATTTTGTCAGATGGTAAAGCTAAAAAGAAATTTTAAGGAGTATACATCTTATTGTCCAAAACATGTAGGAGGTTGCCTCTAAAGTAATTTCTTCTGTCCTACTGAAATTTTTAATTTATGTTTTAGAGACTTACATAAGTATATAATTGATGAAGTTGGACTTCTCATACTATGTGAAGCTTCCTGTTTAACTATTCATTTATATATTTTTGTAATCAATATATATTTCTTCTACATTATTTTTTAAGTTTCCATGTAAGGGAACAAGTTAATTCATTTAAAATCTCTTCACTTCTTTTAAGGGAATGGATCCAATTACACGTCAAGTAGGGCAGCATATTGAAATGGAACCAGAGTGGGAAGCAGCCTTCACGCTACAAATGAAATTAACACATGTCATTTCAATGATGCAGGACTGGTGTGCTCTAGATGTGAGTTTCTTCTAGGGGTAAGGGTCAGAGTTCAATGGAGGAGGGGGGAATAAACAGATTCCTAAGTAATATTTGAAGATATTTGAAACTGATGGGGTGAAACTTAGCTCCAAAAGCATACTTTCTTCCTTTACCTATTAATTAAACAAAAATTAAAATTCTAACTCCTTAGGGGAAAACTTGAAAAATAGAGGTGGCAGTAATTCATGCTCTGTTCTCATGTGTTACTATTTTCATTTTTTACATAATCCCTTCTAGATTTTGAGCATATAAAAAGAGTCTATAAATTTATCCTCCCAAATTTTTATTATTGGTACATTTGTCCTGTGTCTTTGTTATTTTGGCCTTCCCTTTGCTATAAAACTTGGATGAGAGCATGTGTAAGTTGAGGTCCAGAGAAGGCTCTGAACTCGGTGTCAGAGTTAACTGATCAAAGAGTTAAAGAATATTCTTGACTGAGGGGACAGCTACATCGTCTCTGTGACGGAGGACTATGGTTGTTCCAGGAGCTGTGGCATAGTGGGTGGACAAGTGAAAGAGCACCTGACTTTGCAGGGCCTTGGAGACCATGAAAAGTTTGGATTTCATTCTATTTGAAGTGGGAAATCATTAGAGACTTCTAATGAAAGTGAGACGATCCAATTTACATGTCTTTAAAAGTTACTCTGTGTGAAGAATGGATAGAGAGGGGCAACAGTAGAAGGACTGAATTTAAATAGAGAAATGATTGGCTTTCCTTTGAGTTAGTGGAAATAATCATTGGCCAGATTGGAGAGAAATTTAGAAGATGAAATTGCCAGCTTGGCAGGATTGAACAATGGGGAATGAAGGAAAGGGGAGGGTATTGGAATAATTCCTAGATTTCAACAGCTGTAGAGAGATGTCATTCACTAAGGCAGAGCACTGGAAGTACTAAGTTGGGGAGGGAGGATTGAATTTGATTTTGCCCATGTTAATATTTGAGGTGCTTGCTCATCGTCAAATTAAAGGTGCTTATTCAATGTTGTAGAACCCCAACCTTTTAAGTAACTTACAGAAAACCCTCTCTTTTAGGAAAAAGTGTTAATTGAAGCTTACAAGAAATGCCTTGCTGTATTGATGCAGTGTCATGGTGGTTTTACTGATGGTGAACAGCCAATCACATTAAGCATTTGTGGACATTCAGTGGAAACTATCAGATACTGTGTTTCCCAAGAAAAAGTTAGCATTCACCTCCCAGTTTCTCGTTTACTTGCAGGTAAAGCATTTCTCCCCCCAAAAAGAACCCTGAAATTATCTTTTAAATTGTTCGTGGTTGATGATTACTGCATAGCTACTACTTGTTATTACATGCATTAACTCAGTCATCATATTGGCCTGTGAGGCAGGTATATTCTTTTTTTATAATAATTTATTTATATATATTTTACATCATTGTTCATTTTTGTAGAATATTTGCTTTCTTTTCTCAGGTGTAGTCCCCCTAGAATTTCTACCAACAGTTCACCGTGCACCATCGCCATAGTCCCTTGTGCTCTTCCCGCCCTTGTTTTGATCTCTCTCCCTCCCCGTCCCCTACAGAATGTCTCTGATTTATAGTTGTGAGGCAGGTATATTCTTACGTTCACTTCACAGATGGGAAGTCTGAGACACAGAGTGACGTAGAGTGTCACACAGCAAGAAAGAGTCAGAAGGGGAATTTTGGGGTCATTTGGTATCAGACACCTTATTTAGAACCACTGTACCACAGTGTTTCTTCATACACAATGTTATATATTGTTTACCTCATATTCAATGTTTTGTATTGTGTAACTAACCCAGCTTCAATGTCTGTGTGTTGTCAAATTCAAGCCAGTCTTTCACTTTAGCAATTACTAATAAATTAAAGCCACCCTAGATTTTCTTTCCTTTAAGATACAGCTTAAAGCTGTATCTTACACATTTATTGATAACTTAAGTTATCAATAGTTCTAATGATTGCTAGAGTAATAATTGTTTTAAACGTAAGTAGTTGATTTACATGCCATTTATAATTGATCCAGTGTTTGAAACTGCCACCCTCCAGCAGCTAAAGTCTTTGAATATATATTTCTTTATCACTGTATACTCATTTCAGAATAGCTTCCTTCCTTATTTCTTGAATTCTTATCCTGCTCACATAATATTATTCCCTTTAATTCCATTTATCTTAAGTTTGTGGCTCAGTAATTTAATGTGATGTGAAAATGGTGGGCATTTTTTTCTTTTGTTCTATGCTTTGTTTTTTGTAGGAGAGATTGTGGGAAATTGGTATTAATTTCCTCCTTAAATATTTGATACGGAATTCACCCGTGAAACTATATGGACTTGATGCTTTTCTTTTTGAAAGGTTATTGATTGATTTTATTTCTTAATATAAGGCAGAGCCATTTACCTCTTTTTCCTGTGAGTTTTGGTAGTTTGTGGCTTTTAAGAAATTGGTCCATTTCATCGAAATTATCAACTTTTAGACATAGTCTTTTTCATAGTATTCCCTTATCAATCTTTCCATGTCCCTGGGGTCAGTAGTAATAATCCTGCTTTCATTTGTGAAGGCGTTTTTTTCATTGTTCCCCTATTTATCACATTATCCTGCTGATAAACCCTAGCATTTTCAACATTCTTTTGAATTGTTACTCAAATTATAATGATTTAAGATAGATTATATGAATGGTACATCAAGTAAAACAATAAATAATTACCTAGAATGAAATAATGATTATAGGAAGAGATTTCTCTTATTCCAGTGACTTGTTCCTACTCAGTGTTACATATTATTTACCTCATACTCAATGTTTTATATTGTGTAACTTAACCCAGCTTCAATGTCTGTCTGTTGCCAAATTCAAGCCAGTCTTTCACTTTAGCAATTGCTAATAAATTGAAGCCACCCTAGATTTTCTCTCCGTCTAAGCTATGTCTTACTCACTTATTGATAACTTAAGTTATCAATAGTTTTGATTTAAGATTATATGAATAGTAGATCAAGTAGAATAACAAATACCTACCTAGAATGAAGTAATGATTACACTGGTCAACACATTTTTACAAAAATCATGTTACTGAAATGAAATTAGTCATTTCCCATCAATTTGTAAGTGCTCAACATGCATATGACAGTCAAATTCTAATTTTGGCTCTACTTTTTTTTTTTAATCTGCAATAAATTGATATTTACGTCACGAAATGCATGCAGTAGTAATAGGCCTACAGTTAATACCTGTAAAAAAATCAAGTCATAGACTACTTCTTAGATTTCTTTGCTTTTCTCTTGTACAGCTGTTCAGGAATAGAATAGATGGAAGACGGTTTCCATTGTGCAAAAACACAGCCTTAAGACTCAGTTTCAAAGAGTCTAGAAATAGTCTCCAGTCTTGTGGGTCATGAGTGATTTCTAAGGCATTCATGAGGCCCTCAATATTGGC
Organism: Scalopus aquaticus; assembly: GCA_004024925.1. Taxonomy (NCBI): domain Eukaryota; kingdom Metazoa; phylum Chordata; class Mammalia; order Eulipotyphla; family Talpidae; genus Scalopus; species Scalopus aquaticus. Next base: position 50,414 of record PVIJ01001805.1, read on the forward strand.
TGCGCTGTGGAGCTGTCGGCAGCAGCGACACGAGTTCGACGCCCGGCCAGGGAGAATCCCACATGGCGCGGCAGACCTCTCCTGCCTTGCCCGCTGCTCCCCTCAGCAGTGTATTTCTGATCTGCCTGTTCTGCTCCCCGCTCTGTCTCTGGTGAACCCTCTCACCGCCCCGCGCCTCTGGCCTGTACCCCAGCTTGTATGTATAAATAAAAAATAAATCTTTAAAAAAAAAATAAAAAAAAAAAAAACAAAGAGTCTAGAAATAGTCTCCAGTCTTGTGGGTCATGAGTGATTTCTAAGGCATTCATGAGGCCCTCAATATTGGAACAGAATACCAGAGTACTTTCCTTTCTGAAGAAAGGCTCCAAGTGCTGGTGGCGCTTTCGATAGAAAGTAATTGTGACATCTTCTAGAAGATTCCATTGTTGGAGTCTTGATCCTAGCAATTCTGCCTTGTTCTTTGATAAGTCCAAATCACAAACCAGGTCATTTAGTTCTTCCTGTGTTATTCTGTGTGGGGTTGCTGATGCACCACAGTGAAAATCGGGATCACTGCATGCTGATGGAACAGGAGAAGAACAGGTTGGCTCACCCTTGTCCTCATCAGATGAATCAAGAGAATATTCTGCTAGACGTTCTGGAATAGGAAGTCCCTCACCATCGGGAACTGGTCTCAGTGCACATGGAATGTTTGGGTAGACTCTTCTTGACTTATTTTGCTTCATTATTCCGCCGGAAAGAGGAGGAACCAAGCAGAAGTAACAGTCTTTTATGTGGTTGCTTGACTCTCTCCACACCATGGGGACTGCAGATGGCATTGATGGTCTTTTGCCATTTCACCACTGCAAAAGCTTTGTTGTACATGGAGCACAGCATATATGCGGGGCCCAAAGCTTGTCTTGGTCACCAACCTTGCATCCGAAGTAAAGATGATAAGCCACTTGAGAAGTGATCCTTTTCTTCTGGTTGGCAAATGTCACTTTCCCACAAATGGAGCAGGAATTGTCCACGCTATTAACGCACTTTTGAGGCATTACTGTTCTGTATTGTGCCTAAATGGATAAAATAATAACAGTTTTATGTAACAGTAGCTTAAACTGTCTCGCACAAAGTCTGAAATATTTTCAATACTCAACCTTTATGACAGGGCTTTCCGTAGTGCACTGCTGACGTCAGCTTACTTCAGCAACCGCCTGGCAGTAGTATTGCATTGCATCAGAAAATGATGCAGTCAACTCTGGGTGATGTGTGCATGATGGTATTATGCAATGCGATGCAATATTCCATCATTCTAGTCTGATTTAGGATGTTGTTGCAGTCCTACTGGATAAATTTACACGGTGAAACATAAAATGAATTATATGAAATATCTTCAAAATGAGAGCTAATAAAAAATTTTCAGGGTTACATTCATGTTAAGCACACCAAGCTACTACAGATTAGGGCCCTTTAAAGTCAGTAACTATCTCACTGTTGACCAGTGTTATAGGAAGAGATTTCTCTTATTCTAATGACTTGTTCAGTTTTGTTTTTGTGAGTACTTTTGTACATACTGAGCTGTTGATTTTCTACATAGGCAAGGAACAGTGTGATTTTACCGCAGTATTGAACTAGAATGCAGGAAAGAGGGTCCTGTCTCCAACTGCAGCTGCTGATCTTTTCTGCCTTTACAAATCTGATCATTTGGGTGGAAGTTGGTGCGACTAATTATCCACAGGGAATGTAGTCACTACTTGAAAATGTACTAATTTCTGCTTAGGTATGGCCCTCTCACAAATTTTCTCAGTGAACATTTTGAGCATTCTGTCTCACTGTATTTGACAGTTATTTGCCTGATTACTTATAATCTAATTGTAGCACTGAGTAAATATAATTTGAAACTAGTTGGAATCTTTGCTAACGGAACTTGAGTGGTAGACATTAGAAAGGGTTGCATAATACAGTTCTTTTTGGATAAGGAAAACCTCAAACCAGGCTTGACCAAGCATCCAACATTTCTTGCTGAGACTGTAAAAAGTGTTGTCTAGATAACAACATAAACAGGAGAGTTCTTAATTAACGGTTTTGAACTAACAGAATTAATTAAGGTTGACTATACGAGAGTATTTTGCAGTTTGGAACTGAAGACATTTTGATCCTGAACTGAAAGTTCTGGGGAACTTAACCCTGAGATCAGCGTCAGTGCAGTGAAGCTCAGGACATTTTTTCTGTCCATTGCCAGAGGATCTCTTGCTCCTGTAATCTAAAGGAGAACAAACTCCATGGCCCAGTGAAATAAGATTCTTAATATTGACTTACTATATTAATTGCTTTGATAGTTATATTCCTGCTTTTGCTGTGTTTGTACGTCTAACATTGGTTTCTATAAATGTAATCAATATATTAAGACCAGTTCTCGGTATGCCTTTCATGTGGAGGTTCATGAGGCTAACAATTGAGTAGTTTTATTTGTAGATGCAGTTCCTTTTACATTTTCATTTATAATATGATTGATTCCCAAAGAAATAAACAAGTTACATACATGCTTGAGTGAATATTTTTTTCTAAATAATTTCACTTAAAGAAATACTTTTTTGTTGTTCTTCATGCAGGTTTGCACGTATTATTAAGCAAAAGTGAAGTGGCATATAAATTTCCAGAGCTGCTACCTCTAGTAAGTAGTACTAACATTTAAAATTAATATTTATTGTGTTCCAAGTATTTCGAAACACTTTGAAACAGAAGCCTTATTAGAGTTCTCCAGGAAAACAGAACAAGTGAAATATGTGTGTGTCTATGTATGTATAGAAAGAGAGAGGAGACAGGTTTTATTTATAAAGAATTGACTCATGAAAGTATGGAGTCTGGCAAGTCAGAAATATGCCTGCAAGGGCAGCCCTGCAGGCTATAGGCCCAGAGGAGAATTGATGTTGCAGTCTGAAGTCCAGAGGCAGTGTGGAAGCAGAATTTCTTCATCTTTGGCTAGGGCAGTCCTCAGGCTTCCTTTAAGGCCTTAAACTGATTGGATGAGGCCAGCCCATATTATGGATCACATTCAAGGCACCGATCACTGCTTTCACTCTTGCTGGTGATAGGAAATGAGGTTGTGCAAAGTAATCTGCTTTACTTAAAATCTACTGACTTCAAGATTTTGTCAATCTACTGATTTTTAAAATCTTAAAAATACCTTCACAGTGACATCTATACTGATGTTAACCAAAAACTGGGTACCATGGCCTTACCAAGTCGACACATGAAGTTAACCATCACACAAACATATCTTAAAATAGTTTTAACTTGTATTTTACATAAAGCTTCCATCCCTATCAACCAGTGTTCTATATAGACTTGTGTTTCTTGTTTGTGTCCTTTACAGAGTGAACTGAGCCCACCCATGTTGATAGAACACCCTCTTAGATGTCTTGTTTTATGTGCACAAGTACATGCAGGAATGTGGAGAAGAAATGGGTTCTCATTAGTAAACCAGGTGAGGGTTTTTTTTTTTAATCCTATACAGTTTTCAGTCCATTCTTTGGCTTCTGTGAAAGTTGTAATTTTCAATATACTTGGTCACTGAAAGTTGAATGTCTATATTAAAATAACTTGAGAGAATAAATGTAATAGTAAACCAAAAAGTTTCTTAGAATTTTATTCAGCTTTTGTCAGGAAACTATATCAAAAGTAGACATGAACTTAATTTTCTTGATTTCTCACTTGTGATTATTTTTGTAATAAAGTTAGATGTTTTCAAAATATAATAAAAATCCAGATTTAATATACTGAAATTAAATTTTGTTAAAAGATAAAAGTTCTGTTGATACAGCTCTAAAATTTTGAGGTTTTGATTTTTAAGCCACACCAAGGGTTGATATAGGTTTTTAGCCCTTATTTCAAACCACTTTTTTAGAGATCCAAAAGGTTGGCTGCAAAATGTGAACTACAGGATGATTGCAGCAATATAGGAAATTTTATTTAATCTCTACTAAGCTAGTATTAACTGTTGGGGAAATGTGTGTGTGTGTGTGTGTGTGTGTGTGTGTGTACTTGCATGAACCTGTGTGTTCTCTTGGAGATGGGGAGAGAAGGGAGCAGCACATACAAAAACCTACTTATCCCATGTTTTTCTTTTAGATTTACTACTACCATAATGTGAAATGCAGACGTGAGATGTTTGACAAGGATATAATAATGCTTCAGGTAATGATATGAAAGCATTAAACTTAAAGGTTGTGGGGAGTGTTTTTCTTGCTATTCCTACAGAGCCCAAGCAGTTATGATCACTCCCAAATATTTAACTCCAACCTATCCCCACCTACTAAAGTTCTAAACTCTTTATCATTAACAACCTGTAGTACATTTCCATCTAGATTTCATCTCAGATTTAACATACTCAAAGTAACTCCTTTTATTTTCTCTGTACCTTCTTCTTACGTTGGGTTCCCTACCTTGGTGAATTATTCCTTAGTCTACACAGTTGCTAAAATCAGAAACCTGAAAATCAAACTTTATTAATGTCATCTGTTTAAAGACTCAAACCCTATGAACAGATTTTCAAGGTTTTCAGTAATAACTATGTGTCATGCTCTCTCTTAAATTCTAAACTCTCATATTTATAGCTTTTGCTCCCTGAATTACCCAACCCATCCCCTTCCTTTTCTCTTTATCTAATAACTTAGTTTCTTTCATATTCTTTTTTTTTTTAAGATTTTATTTATGCATACAAGAGCTGGGGTGTAGGGCAGAGGTGTGGGGGGCTGGAAGGTGAAAGGATTCACCAGAGACAGAGCGGGGAGCAGAACAGGCAGATTGACTGAAATACACTGCTGAGGCGAGCAGCGGGCGAGCTAGGAGAGGTGTTTTGCACCATATGGGAAGCTCCCTGGCCAGGGATCGAACTCGTGCTGCAGTGGCTGCTGATAGCTTTATAGTGCTGAGACTTAACCCCTTGCACCATCAGGAGGCCCCAGTTTCCTTTATATTCTTAGTATTTAGGTCAGTGTTAACTTTCTCCAGGAAGCCTTCCCTAAAGCACTAAAATTCAGCTTACTCAAAAGCAGCATTGTGTGTCCTAACTGAATTGTGGTTGCCTACTTGCTTTTCATCCCCTCCACTAAACCACGGCAACTGTATCTCACCCCTTTTTGTCCAGAGTGCTTGTCACATATTTTTCCATACTACTGATGCATGGATTTAGTAATTACAGAAAAAGCTATGAAATGTAAATTTCAGAAAGTATTGGTTCAAAATAAAGCCCAAGTTGATTTAGAATTTATACAAATGAAACTACAGGAAAATGAAACTAATGTTTAAAAGTTGTCACTTGAGCTAGTATAATGTTTACCACCAAAAATTAATTTGAGAGTTCTTAATAAGAGTTTAATAATAATATATATAAAAAATCCTAGAGGCTTAATTGATACATCACAATTTCTTTCAGGTTCCATATACCAGACTATGATAAGAGAGCCCTGAAATAAAACTTCAGAACTTAATTAATAGGATCCCATTTAATTCAAAACATTGAAAGGCAGGAGAGTGCACAGTCCATGTTATTCTCATGTATGGGTTTAGGTTTTGTTTTGTCTGTGCTTTGTTTTGTTTTACCAGGTTAAATTCTTGGCCATGCTTATAACTACCACAAGCAGGGTTTAGGGTTAAAGGGTTTCCATCTTTTATTGGAATTGGTGATCAAGTAAGCTGCTTTTTCTTATACCAAAATACCTCTCACTGTTTAGTAACCCTTTGACCTTCCCCTTTTCCTCTTTCTCAAATGTTAAAAAAAAAAAAAGACAGGTGTCTCCATGATGGACCCAAATCATTTCCTGATGATAATGCTGAGCCGCTTTGAACTTTATCAGATTTTCAGTACTCCAGACTATGGAAAAAGATTTAGTTCTGAGATAACTCATAAGGTAAGAGCGTGTTTTGTGAGACCACAACACATCTCTAAAGAAGCCTCTTTTGGATTATGTCAATCATCTGAGATAACACAGTGTGCATATTCCTGTTTCTGTACTCTGTCCCCCTCACTTGTTACAGGATGTAGTTCAGCAGAACAATACTTTAATAGAAGAAATGCTGTACCTCATTATAATGCTTGTTGGTAAGTTTGACTCACTTGAGACATTTCTAAATTATAATTGGATTTTGTGATAGCAAATAGTTCAGGACTTCTGAACTATGTTTCTTTGTCTTGAGCAGTTGATAGTTTTCGGGAAGAATCCATCTTTTCTCCCCTCTTACTACTGTAATGTTGACAGTGACAGCTCTGTGGTTACTGTGGTGTTTTGGAAAAAGGAGTACAGTTGCTAAAACAATAAACTGGAAGCCTCTTTGGGGAGAAAAAGGGAGCCAGAGAATTTAGCAAGCAAGGAATTGGATATTTAAGAGCTCTTTACTGTTACCTATGTTTCCCTCCATGGTTTTATGGTGCAAAAGTATAATTCCAGGTTCGTTAAGACCTATGGCTAATAGATATCTCTAATTGCCTGTATTTCAGTCTTATCCCCTCCATCTTTTCCATTTGTATATTCTTTGCCTCCCACCTCATAGAGCCCTGGCTACTGTCAGGAAGTGATAACCAATAAAGCAGGTTCCAGAGGTGATAATTTAATTGCTGTTAGAAGGACAAAAGAAGGTTCTCCTTGCTGCCATGCAGCAGATGGCATGAAAGTAGTTTGCTGTGCTACTGGTGCAACCACTACCACGTTGATACTTAGCTGCAGCTAAGCCCATTCCAGCTTTCTGATTCCATTCTTTCTAAATATTAATGGTAACTGGAGTTCTCTTTGCCCTGCCCAAAGCTTGCACTAACCTGCTGTGTCTCAGACTCAGAAATGTGGTGGGGAGCACCTGTTACCCTAACTTGTTGCCAGACTAGTCATTACTGTCCCATTGCAGAAAAGGACTTGACAAGAGAAATACGGTACATTGCATGATTTATAGGAACACATTAAGTATTTTGACTGTGTTAAATGTGTATTTATATACTTTTTCTTTGTTAATAGGAGAGAGATTTAGTCCTGGAATTGGACAGGTAAATGCTACAGATGAAATTAAGCGAGAGATTATCCATCAGTTGAGCATCAAACCTATGGCTCATAGTGAATTGGTAAAGTCTTTACCGGAAGATGTGAGTACCTACATTTTTAAAAAGAAAATCATAGAAATCCCTCCCTACTTTATCAGTCTAGTATATATAGATTTTCTTTTACATGCCTTTCCCACGATTGTGAAAACTGCAGTTCTGAGACATTTATAACTCTTATCACTCTTACTAGAAATAATTAGAAAAAGAGAATACTAGGAATTGAGAGAATAGGAATAGGATGTTTTAGAATGAAGTCTTGAAAGAGATAAGGATGCTGGGAATAAGTGGCTTGTCCTTAGAATTGACATATCTGTTAGCAAGGAGTTGCTGATAGGGTCTTCGGTACAAAGTTGCCATGGGTGGAGATCATGCTGTGACCTGGTATGTTGAGGGAGGGAGAAGTTTTTCCTCAGCTGTGTACACAGTTTTCTAGAGCTTTTTACTTCTGAAGCATCCAGAGACTGCTTAGTGAGCCATCTTTTATTTTAGTGACTGTCAAATAATACTTATCTACAGGCCATTATCACACATAAAAAAACAGTAATACTTTCTTAATATCACTAAATATCTAATCAAGATAGAAATTACTTGTACTTATTAATGGAGGAAATGAATTCTGAGTTGTAAAATGAGGGAACAATTACAATTTCATGTGGGCTTTAGAATAAGGAAGAATAAAAGTGGTATATGCCACTTTTACACAAAGTGATAGCAGCTAGATTTGCCTAACATTTTTAACCAGAGAATTCTTTATTCACAGAATTCCTATTAATATCTTATCATGAATGGGATATGACTTGCAAAATCATAAATACCTAAAAATAGATAATTAGTGTAATCATTTCACAAAATGTTGTAAATATTTTACATCAGTATTGTTTAAATGTTACATGTGCTTTGTTTTCATTTAACTTCTGTTGAAAATGTAACCTTGATTCCATATAGTGGTGACTTGTTTTCAATTATATCAGGCTGAATGAATGTTAGCTTACCAAAAAGCTTCCCTAATTGTATATTAATCATTGTGTTTACTATAGAATGTTCATCTGTAAAAATCATAATAATGTGTGTCTACCTCATAAGCCTGCTGCAAGGATTAGTAAGCTAACAGCATAATGCTCAGAGTGCCCGCAGATGTTAGTGTGATGGTAAAGCACACTTACTTGTTTCCTGTACTTTTAGGAGAACAAGGAGACTGGCATGGAAAATGTAATTGAAACAGTTGCCCATTTCAAGTGAGTTTACTTCTATTTTTTGCTGTTCATGTTTAAATTTTTTTACATGTTCATTTTTCTTAGATTGTTCCCTATGATAGAACTGTGAATTAAATTTTTACTTTCAGAGAGTGATAAACATTTTCAGATTTTTAATTCTGAACTAGCTTTCTCACTGACATTTTACTTTTATGATCTCACATTATGCTCAGCAACTTAAAGAGTTCTATGAGGATTTTCATTATATTCAGAATAAGTATGCGTAGCTTTTAGTTTCAGATAATTGAAATTAACTTGAATGAGTGATCTTTGTAAATGCCTTGAGTTTTCTTAAAATTACTCTCTTTGTTTCCACTTGAGTGTGCCGCCTAAGTAGTAGGATGGCCTCTGAATGCTGCCTTTTCTTGTTTCCTTGTGTTGCTCCATCAGTAACAAGGTTAGCTCTTTGTTGAGGCTGTGTAGACACAGTGTGTGGTTTTGGAGAAAATACAGAAAAGATTCTCTAAACCCAGAAATTGTGCTTGCTTTTTCCTCTTGACCGACTTTATTACAAACACCTTTACATGTCAAAAATCGGCAAGTTGACATCACCTTTAGGTCTTCAGTTGTTTGGAGATGTTTTAATGTATGTGCCTTATTTGTTGTAGTCATACTGGATTGTTACCACAACAGTGACCATTCTTTTGTCTAGGTAGGACAAATTCAAAGTGGACAGGCTAAATAAAATGGACCCACGTAAAGCTGTGGGTGTAGATTGCCTAATTAACTATTGGAGGTAGTAACGCTGACATCCCCTAGCATTGTATGAGAAATTAATTTTTTTATTCTGTTATCTAAGACTGTTTCATGAATTAGGATATGACTGAAGTAATAATATTTTAAGGACCTTTCTTTTCTTAGAAAACCTGGATTAACAGGAAGAGGCATGTATGAACTGAAACCAGAGTGTGCCAAAGAATTCAATTTGTATTTCTATCACTTTTCAAGGGCAGAACAGTCCAAGGTAATTGGGAACATTTAAAGTGTACTGGGGAAGGATTGGCATTTTATTTTGTTTTTTTCTAAACGACTTTATTCTTCAGTGATTGAAAAAGAATTCTTGCTTATTGTAGGAAATTTGGGAAACTTAAAAAAAAGTTTTAAAGAAGAAAGTACTGATTACCTCTGTAATGCCACCACTTAACATTTTGGGTTTTTCCCAGTTTTGCATGTACATCTATAAGATCTATATAATTATGCACACACATATACTTTCCGTATTTTATTGGCTTTGAAGACAAATAGTCAACCTATAGTATAATCAGTTAACCCATTTTACACTCATTTTAGAGTTGATACTGCTTAACATTATGTTTTTCCATGGTAATTTATGAAATTTTCTTGATCATTGTTAGGTAAATTTTGCTTTTTATCAGTCTGCTCTTTTAACACACTTTTCTAATAAATGACCGTAAATACACATAAAGCTTGTGTTTAGTTTTTAATGCATATCTTAGTGTGCAGCCTCAGTAACTTCTTTGGATTTGGTTTGTACATGTCTCCCCTGTGTTTTAAAGCAAGAAATAACCTATTCAAGGGCACTTTTAATGGGGGGTGGGGGGGCGGTAAACCTTGATATATCATTAGTGAGGGCTGTAACACTGAGGATAAAAATCTTTCAAAATCACAAGATAATGGTGCAAACATCAACTTAGGTCAGCACTTTTGTATTACTAATTCCATGTCCAAATTGCTTTCTTTTTTACTAGGCAGAGGAAGCTCAACGGAAATTAAAAAGACAAAATAGGGAAGATACAGGTATTTTTCATCTTTCCAGAAATCTCATGACAGTTTTTTTTTAATTCATTAAACAGTATTACATATGGGTAGATTGTCCTTAGTATAGTGGAAGGTTTAAATATAAGCTTTCCAAGAACTGATAAGCATACTACTAATAAAATAGTCCATACTGAGTCATTCCTGGGTTACTGTTTTATCTCAGATTGGAAGACATTTCTAGGGAAAAGGCTTTTTTCTTTTGTATTGTTGGTATTTACATAGCTCTTCTTACGCATTTGATTGGGCTTGAGAAGGTAAAATACAACTTTAGTGTGTAGATGAATATTCTTTCGAGTAAGACTTTCAAAAGTACTTGTCAATGGGAATTTTTTGAACGCATGCTACAAAAGAAACCAATAATAACTTAATTTTCAGCACTTCCACCTCCAATTTTGCCTCCATTCTGCCCTCTGTTTGCAAGTCTGGTTAACATTTTGCAGTCGGATGTCATGCTGTGCATCATGGGAACAGTGCTGCAGTGGGCTGTAGAACACAACGGATATGCCTGGTCTGAGTCTATGCTGCAAAGGGTAGGTTTGAAGATATTTGTCTTTGTATTTTTTTTGTATTTTAAAAAAAAAAAAGTCAAAATAGCGGTCAGTAACAAAAAACTTAAGAGAAAAATGTATTTTGTTACCTTAATTTGTCACGAATATATTCTTACTATTTTTGCGTCAGACAATGAAAATGAGGGTGGCCTGACGAATTGTATACCACAAAAGATTGTGATTACATTAGTTTTGTTGGCTAATTTGTTTCTCATTGATAGGTCTTGATGGGTGTCAGTACTCATGTTTGTGTGTTATTATCTTTTACATGTTTTTTCATTTAATTCTCGCAAACTGAGTTCATCTGTATCCGTATTTTGCAATTGAAGAAATTGAAATTTAGAGATTTACAGTCCAGTAGCTAATAAGTGACAAATCTAAAACCCTTGTATTTTACTTTATAGCTTTTCTATACATTATTCTTAGTTATGATCTCATTGAATCTACACAACACCACTCTGAATAGTTACAACTTTTTTCATTGTATAGAAGAGCCAAATTTCCAGATTAACTTGTTCATGTTATTCAACTAGAAAGTAACATAATAATTATTCAGTTCATAGAATTAGCCTACTCTGCCTTACTCTATGCTGGGCACATTACATATAGTACTTGTAACTCTCAAAACTCTGTTTTCATCTGAAGGTATGTAGCTTAAAAGCAATGAAGTAAATAGCCCTATTTCTAAGGAATGCTACACACAATACAAATCTTCAGAAATTCAGGAGCAGGATAAGAGTAATTTACATACAGAGATTTGGCATAGTTTTCTTTGAAGTCTGTTAAATTTTTTGTGAGATCTACTGAAGAACAGTAAACTTTATAGATGATATGGAATTAGCAATGAAAGTGTGTCTCTTTCTGAAATAATTAAGATTTTTTAGTTCCTACAAAAATTAAACTAGGTAATTTTTCATGGGCTAGATAAATACATGATAGATATTTTCAGCTCCAATTATTTGATCACTGATTATTAGAAGAGTTAAGACTGTATGTAATATGGGGTGGAATAAAACTGAAAATTATATAGTGTGAATTGGTGGTCATGTCTGATAGTAATTTTTTAACTTATCCTATGAATTTGCAGTTGAATTTTCGCTTTTAAGAACCTCATGTCTGATGTAATTAAATTTTCTTCCTAGGTAAAATAGAATTTTTTTCCTTGCTGAGATTTCTTTTTTAGAAAATGCACTTTAGAGATTGAATTTAATAAAAAGTAGAACTTCAAATTAAATTTTAATTATACTTAATCTTTATTAAATTTTTTTCATAATAGTGAATTTCTGTTGTTTGTTTTTATGCATATAAGAGCTGGGGTATAGGCCAGATGTGCGGGGGAGGGTGGGTAGAGGAGTCACTAGAGACAGAGTGGGGAGCAGAACAGGCAGATTGACTGAGATATACTGCTGAGGGGAGCAGCACACGTGACAGGAGAGGTCTGCTGCACCATGTGGGTTAGTTCCCTGAGACCTAAACCCTTGTGCCACCAGGGAGGCCCTTTTTTGATTATTTTTTTAGAAATATGTACTTAATTTTCATTTTCCTAAATTTGCAAAATATTTTGTATTTGAGGTGTTACATTTAATTGGAATGGCACTACAAGAAGAAAAACAGCATTTAGAGAATGGCATGGAAGAACATGTAGTAACATTTACCTTCACTCAGAAGATATCAAGTATGTATATACTTCTTACTAAACATATTCAGCAATCTGTAATTTTAAATATGTAATGTAACTTCTTTTATTTGATTATATAGGTTCTAAATATTGAATCCAAATTTCTGAGGCTATATGTATTCATCTGTATATTAAAGGTACTATATCAGTTCCTGATGTATATTTTCTAAATACTTAGTACCTAGGCATACTTAAAATATATAAATTTTAATTCATAAAGAGAAAAAAATTAGTCCTTAGTTTGAAATCATTATAGCACATACTTTTAAACTCTAGGATGCTTTTTTCCTGTAATTAAATAGATCCGACTGATGTCATTGTATAAATTTAAGGTGTTAAGTTGATGCATTGAATTTGCAGTTGACTGCATGTAATATGCATGCCTTTATAGTGATATTTATTGCATTATGTAATTATAGTACATTTTTGTCTGTATTCATTATACTGTGCAATAGATCTATATAGTTTACTTACTACAATTAGTTTGTACTAATAACCACCTTCAACCTAAGATACACTTTTAAAAACATTAAAAATAAGAAAATTAGCTACAGGGTATTGGTTTATCATTACATAAAGTAAAATGACTTTTTTTAAATGGCCTGGAAAATCCTTTTTTTAGCTTTTCTTTAAAATGTTTATACATATAGACCAGCTGAGAAAGTTGTAAATAGCTACCACCTAGATTCAGTAGTTAGTACTTTACTATGTTTGCTTTTATATTTGCAGTTTTTTAAAACTTTTGTTGTAAACACATATTTTACCTCTAAAAGAAAACCTTTCTCCTTATTTACTTTCAGAATGAGCAGTTAATCTAATAGTTACCTGCATTGTGGCAGCTGTGAATCTTTCTTGTTTGCTTAGAATTTTGTTTTTGTTCATCTTTAATATTACTTGTGGGTTTTTATTTATTCAATCTTTTACAGTCAGTTATAATCAGTACTCTTTGATGCTCAAATTGTGCCAGTTTTGGTTGGCAAGAGTCTGTTCTAATGACTTCTGTGGCCTTTGGCCCTAATCCCATTAGTGTTTGGACACTACCTCACTATTCTTGTTATGTTTATCTGCCTTGGACTCAAAGTCAGCCATTTGCTGAGCTGTTTAAATGAATTTAGTTATGACAAGAATGTATAAATTCCTTCACTGCAGAGGATTATTTCTACAACTTTGTTTAGTGTCTTTTTCTCTACTATTTCTTCTTAAGAGATAATGGCCAAGAATACTGTTCTGCTGGACGATGCAGAGGAATAGTCCTGTCCTGTTTGTCGCTAGATCTCTGCTTTTCCCTTTTCTGCCCTCATGTGGGTAAATGAGAGGAACAGGGCAACTGTCTTTCCCCACTAAAGACTATATTCTTGGGTGCTCATCTTTGCCAGTATTTCTTTGTATGGATTTAACATTGTCTTTTGCCTTCTTTTGTTCCTGTGCTTTTTCTTCAGGATAACCACACAGAAAATTCCTTAGTTTCATTTGCTTATCACCGTACAGTCTCAGATTCCCTTTCACTTGCTCTGATTTTTAGAACAATTATCATTTTCTCTGGACATTCCTCTTGTTTTCCTTTAAACATTTTATCTTAATAGATTCACTGTTCCTAGAATTGGCTCCCTAGACCACAGCCACAGAATTTTAGATCTGGAAGAATATTAAAGATCACACAATTCATTAACTTCATCTCCTAGGAAAGTGGAACATTTTTTCAAAATGGCAGCACTTAATACAAGAAAATCAATGACTGGACATTTTTATCTGTAAAACTAAATTAGTTAATATTGATTAAATGTGGTTTTAAGAGTATGGACTTGATTTTTGTATTTTTCCCTACACAAGGAAGTATTTCATAAATGAAAAAAAATTACTTATTTGGAATGGAAGTTTTATCAAAAGGTCAAAATGAATAGGTATATTTATATACATATATACCCCTGTAATCCTAAATTATCTTCTTAGACTTGTAATATTTAATTTTGCTAGAGGCTATTTTAAAATAATCATTTGGTATAGATCTTAGTTGTAGTTGGTAACTTCTCAAGTACAGATGGGTCACATTCTCCAAAATACTGAAAACACTTAATAAATAAGAGCCATAATCAAATGGTGTTATAAACAACTACATTTATTGTCTTTTGCATGGTAGCAAGCACTATGAAGTATTAACTTCTGTGTTACGTCTTTTGTTTTTCCACTTTAGGACCTGGTGAAGCACCAAAAAACTCTCCTAGCATTCTAGCTATGTTGGAGACATTACAAAATGCTCCTTACCTAGATGTCCACAAAGACATGATTAGGTGGATATTAAAGGTAAAATGGCCTGCATTGCTCTACTTTTGTGAGAAACATTAAATATTTGTCATCCTTATATTTTAATAATGTTTCAGAGCATCAGAATAACTGATACTTTTCTTTATAGACTTTTAATGCTATTAAGAAGATTAGGGAGAGTTCATCTACCAGTCCTGTGGCAGAGACAGAAGGAACCATATTGGAAGAGGTATAAGAGATAAACTGTGGTAACAATGAAAAGTTACAGCTAGTTCACTATAAACAAATACATCTGCATTAATATTGTACATGACACCATTCACATGCATGTAATCCAAGATGTTTCCACTATTTGTTTATCTTTATTTGTTGTAGAAATTATTTTTTGGTCTTTTTTTTTTTAACATGTTAGATTGAAGATTAAGAAATCTTTTCTCATGTTTAGGTAAGATTATGGAGCAGTTTTTAGTTAGTATTTACAATAAAGATTCTGCTTTGGGTGGGAAAATGTGCATTTAGCATCTAATAGCCTAATTCAGTGAAGCATAATTTCAGAGTTCAAGAGACAAAGACAAAGCCGAGAGAAAGAGGAAAGCTGAAATTGCCAGGCTGCGCAGAGAAAAGATCATGGCCCAGATGTCTGAGATGCAGCGACACTTCATTGATGAGAACAAAGAACTCTTCCAGCAAACCTTAGAACTGGATGCCTCGGCTTCTGCGGTTCTTGATAATAAGTAAAATATCCTAAACGTTTTTTCATCTCTTGGCCAGTCTTCTCAGTTGTGATAGGTGTTGCCTTATTTCCTTAAAGTACTCCTTTCATCCAACGGACTTATCTGAAAGAGTTGCTAGAAAAATTGTGTGCCCTCTAGTTAAGGAAGTTAATCTTAAAAATTTGAGTTACTGCTACATGTGTATCTCTGACTTTGCATGTGTACACTTAAAATATGATATACAGAAGACCCTTTACATTCATAAAAGAATGAGTAATGATTACACAAGGCTCAGTTACCTGAGTGTCTGGCTTCTCCTTTGCATGTTGGATTGCTGCAAGGATGAAAGAAGACAATTTTGATACATACTTCTGGCAATTCAAGTCATCAAAACTATGACTTGACTATATTGAAATTTCTTATGTTCATTAATTATAACCTTTTTATTGCAGTCCTGTGGTTTCAGATATGACATTTACAGCATTAGGCCCAGCACAGACTCAGGTCCCTGAACAAAGACATTTTGTTACCTGCATATTGTGTCAAGAAGAGCAAGAGGTAAAGGTGGAAAGCAAGGCAATGGTCCTGGCAGCATTTGTTCAAAGATCAACTGTATTATCAAAAAATAGAAGTAAACTCGTTCAGGATCCAGGTGGGTTATAGCTAGATCCTCCCTATTAACAATGACTGCAACTTTGTGTGACTGATGAAAGAGATTTTAATGATCTAATAGTAACTCCACAAGTTTGGTTGTAACTTAGGCAGGAATTCCCCACTAGACAGATTTGAAAATACTCCTCAAATTTCAGTATCATGCCTGAATTACACAACTGGTAAAGAATAGAGATTCAAAAAAAAAAAAAAAAAACTATTCTTTGTGATACAGCATTAACATACTATGCTACTTAATAATTTCCATATTCTCTGCACTTGTAAAGTTCTAGTAATTACTAGTAATACACTGAGATGATAATTTTTTGTCTCATGGATAGATACAGAGTGAAATCTCTTGAGAAGCAATCCTTAAACCAGATTCTTGACTCAGAGTAGTGATAATATTGCAAATAGAGTCCCCCAAAAAGCAGATTAAGAGAGATTATTGTGCAGGACATTTATTAGAATTTTGGGCTCAACATTTGTGGAAAGAAGGGGAGGAAAAAAGGTTTGGGGTAAGGGAGAAGTTGAGTTCCAGAAAGCCTCAGTTAACCCCTTGGAAGCTCTGGAGCTAGATAGCTGTGCAGAAGTATCCTGAGTTGGAGCAAAGGGACTGGGGTCTTTATACCCTGACACTGATGCGGTGACCTATGGGCCACATCTAGAAAGAGGTGTGACCTTGAGTGAGGCAGTTTTCCTGAAGAGTGCCCTTTTCCCCCAACAGTTAGGGGAATAAGTCAGTCATTCTTGCAGGGGCTATATTATTATATCCACCATGCCCTTTTTATGTCTCTGCTCTTATACTTGTCTATATGTACACACACCTCAAGTAAGCCTCAAGAGTAGAAACTGTGTCTTAGAAATTTCTAAAGCTTGTGTTTAGTGTATGCCTTTCATAGCATCATAGTGAAAGGAGGTTTCAAAGCTTACAGGCAAGATTGCCTTTTCTTTTAGGAAAGTCTTCCCAGTGTGGCTCCCAAGCACCCACTTAAGATTGGTCAATTCATCTTAAAAAATGGTCATTTCAGCTAGGGATTTATAAATTTCATTTCAGGCTGAAGACAGATTTGCCAGTTTGTTGTTACTTCTTGAAGAAAAAACTTTATCAGCAGATTTTCCAAATACTTGCACAATTTATATCAATAAAGATCTTCTTTATGCTATTACAACATTTGCGCTATTAGCATGCAAATTGAAACTTGAATCATTTTTTTCTAGAACATTAAAGATCTTTAGGATTATAATATAGAGAGAAAGTTCAAAATATTCTCAGAGGCCAAGTACTTATGTTTATCTTCATTTTTCACCAACTTTGAATAAAGAAAAGTTAGCACCCTAACAGAACACTTTAAATTTCCCTTTTTACCTGCTGTGAGCCAGGCTTCTGGCCTAGATTTTTACTTTGCTTTGACTCTGGTACAGGGGATTTTGGTTACTCTCTGTATGAGAGTTTGTAGGTGGACTCTCCCCAAGGGAACACCCCATTACTGCCAGAATATCTAACATTTTTGCTAGAGCTCACTGTGACCCAGCAGCCCTGAAGGGATTAAAGGCAGCCCCAGGAAGATTATCTGTTTTACCAGGCTCAGGGCACCTGGAGGAAATGGGAGTCTCTTAAATTGTGAAATGTCACATATGGAATTCCGATTTCAGTTAACTTAAGGTATGTTTAGTTAATTTGTTCAGGGTGATAGAAATCAGAGGATCTTGCTTTTTAAATAATCCAGTCTTGCATAAACTATCAGTATCTCAAACAAAAGGAATAAGCTAGCATTTCAAGTTTACAAGCCTTTATCAAGGATTTTGCAGTTTGAACAAAGTTTCCTTTGTTATAGGAAAATTAAATGCTTGGGGTTTTTTGTTTTGTTTTGTTTTATCTGTTTGTTTATTTGTCTTGTAATGCAGAAAAATATGATCCATTGTTTATGCACCCTGATCTGTCTTGCGGAACCCACACTGGTAGCTGTGGGCACATTATGCATGCCCATTGTTGGCAAAGGTAATTTATATTCTTAATAATAGTCAAGACAAGCTTATCAAAGGCACAAAATTAAAATTTTAATAAAGGAAATTGCATTCTAGAAAAGGCAGAAGGAACTGAAGGGGTTGAAAAAAATAACTCTGCTTACTACACATAACAATTAGAATTGAGCTGCTTTGTTGTACATATGAGGAAGTGACTTAGAAATTTCATAGCACATCAACTTATTATCTTTTAATATGGGAATATGTATTAAGTAACACACTAGATGAAGAAAAAGATTTTTACATTGGGCTAAACCGTACAAAAGTACTGTCGTCAGGTTCAGGGTACACTTGATCTTAGCCAAAAGGGCCGAGAAGCGATAGGTTCAGAGTAAATAGCTTTGATTCTGAAGTTGTTAGCAGTTGCCCTGGTACTTCCTGAGATTGTCATGGCCCCTATGCTAACATGGGATAACCTCAAATTTGTTCTGCAAAGCCAATAACTCAGTGCTATTATTTTAGCACTGTGTTCACTGATTTACCATAAACTGCCTGTAGCAATTAACCACCAGCACTAGGGAGGGGATCACACAGCACTAAACCCAGAAGTCTGCTGCATTGTTAATGGCAGTCTTTAAATTTTCCTGTTTTAAAATTCTTAACCCATTTTGATAATTAAGACATCTCCAAAATTCAAGCTAGACATGTTAAAAAGAATTCAGTTCATTTTAAGTCTTTAGTTTTTTAATTTTGGAAATGCATGATTTAAAATGTTGACGTTTGTGGCTCTCATTTAAAAAAAAAAGCCATCGTTTTTGATACCTCATGTGTTCTTGTAAAGGTATTTTGATTCTGTTCAAGCTAAAGAACAGCGAAGACAGCAGAGATTACGCTTACATACAAGCTACGACGTAGAAAATGGAGAATTCCTATGTCCCCTTTGTGAATGCTTGAGTAATACTGTTATTCCTCTACTGCTTCCTCCAAGAAATATTTTTAACAAGTAAGTTTTAACTCATAAAACTTTTATATCAAGGCATTATCTTTGAAGATAATAAACGGGGTAGGGGGAGGAGTCAACCTAGATAATTGCATGTTTTCCAGCTACTATCCAAACTTTTTTTGCAGTCTTGTCTCCTAGCAGAAAGTATAGAATTCCTGTGTATCATGAAAACGGTTTTCTGTATTTCTAGGACTTTGAATTAACTATTTCTCACACACCTTTCAAGAGATGCTTTGTGCAGTTTGCTAGCCAACAATGGCTTCAGGAATTGAACCAAAAAATGAATATCTGTTAGTTCATTTAAAACAAAATTTTTTGTCATTTCATAATTTTTAGGGTGCTTTTGGTTAATAGTATTGGGCATATTCATTTCGTATAAGAATTTGATACTATCTGCTATTCAAATCTGACCTCAGGTTTGATGAATATGAATTATGTATTGTGCTACTTGGATCCAGTTCAAAGCAAAGTCAGGTTTTTCCTCAACTTTGGAAGTTCAGACTGTGCATCTTAGTCTGTGTTCTTAAAATACCATTAAACTTGAGTGTAAGCTCATGGTTTTCAGTCATAAAAGATTATCATGGTGCTGGCATATATATGCTCTTAAGCTGATAAACTTGAAAATCACTGTTAGAAAAGGATTCACTGCATAAAAGGAGACCAAAGAATCACCTTTGTTGGAATTTACCCATCACTTTTATAATTCAGGATTGTTTCTTTTTTTCCCCTCAGAGTCTAATATGGCATAGTCATTAAGAACACAGACTTTGGGGTCTGATAAGCTGAGTTTGAATACCAGCTCTGTCCTTTATATGGCCTAAGTCAAGTTACATAGCTCTCTCTCCTCATCTGTAAAATAGGCATAGTAATAGAACCTATTTCATAAGAATATTTTGTGGATTAATGTAATACTGTAAAATGCTTTATAAGTACTTGTTAATTAATAAGCACTCAGTAGATACTAGTGGTGGTGTGGTGATTGTATTTAAGAAATATTTGCAAATTCCAATAGTAAAAAAGTGAAATTTTTAACAAAGAATGTTTTTAACCACACATCAATAAATAATATATTTTCATTTCCTTTGATAAATACCAATTCTAATTTTTCAAAAGGCAACAAACTTTCCCTTGGCATTTTTTAAAGTATTTGAAGTGTGTTTAAAATATGCCCATGGTATCTTAAGGAGGTTTTTGGGTTTTGGGGTTTTTTTGTATCTTTAAGTAACAGCAAAATACTAACCATTTTCTATTATCTTTTCTAGCAGGTTAAATTTTTCAGAGCAACCAAATCTAACTCAGTGGATTAGAACAATATCTCAGCAAATAAGAGCATTACAGGTTTTTAGGAAAGAAGAAAGAACTCATAGTAAGTTCTGATAACCTGCTTTCATCTTCCCCTGAAGTCTAAGATTGTTGGGAAATCTAGTTCCAGAGAATTTGTTTAAAAATACTTATTCTATACTTATTTGACTTATTCTAATTTTCTTTTTCTTCAATGAACTAAATTTGACTTCCTCTTATTTACTTCTTATTCCCTGAAAACATACACACTCATGCATGTTTGCAAGCTTTTGTATATGTATACAAGCTCATAATAAATCTTTCTCACTTATTCCCCCACTTATCAAAGAGGTTCTGGGGTTGAGGAAGCTGTAACTGACGAGAGCCAGCTTCAGTCTCAGTGGGTTGACTCACTTTGTTGTTATGTTACCAACGGTGTCCCAGGGTTCATAGACTATGCTCTATACCCATGGCCTTGTGGGAAAGCAGTGTGAGCAAAATTTTTATCAGTGGTTTTTACAGAAACAAAATAGCGTTCTCTTGCTTTTCTTACCTTCCCTAGCTGTGTTCTAGAAAGCATAGGTGATGAAAGAAGACACCTACATCAACCAGAGAAATAGTGTTTTTCATGATGTGAATAACTGTTATATCAGTTTTTATTAATGAAAATTTTTTCTGTTGTTTTTAAATGTCTTTGACCTAAATTCAGAATGGAATATATAACAGATTTACGGAAACACTGAATTGAAAAACAATAGATTAAACTTCTTGTTTCTTTAGATACTACCTTTTCAAAGAACTCAGAAAAAATGAATGAATTCCATTTCCCTGAAGGATTTAGACCTGATTTTCATCCGAAGTGAGTATGTTATTTTATTCCTTTAAAATTCAGCCCAGTTGAGATGAAAAGTTAAGTCAGCAGTTAATAAGACCACTTGTCAAGGTAGGGAGCAAAATGTTGCAGGACATGGTCTTACATTAAGGTCACAAATCACATGAGCATTACCCGATGGCTACCATTGCAGGTCTAGTGATACAAACCTGAGATTCATGTTTGACTCTCCAACCTCTTCTAGTCTGCCGTGCTGACTCCCCACTATATAATATCTCTTTATCTGACTCCTTGACATCACCCCATCAATACATCTAAATCCAAACCACTCATCTTGCCCACCAAATCCCATGCTAACCTCTGGCTACCATATTTCTAGTTATGGCCCCACCCAACCTCTTAGTAACCCAGAATCGAAACTAGAGTATTTTCAGTACTATTTCACCCCACAGCTAGTTAGTTACAAAGTATAACACAGACTCTAGAGCTGGACTGCTTGGTTTGCTTCTTAATTGTGCAACTATGTGGAAATTGCTTGACTTCTCCATACCTTAGTTTTCGCATCTGTAAAATAAGGATAATAATACCTGCATCATAAATGTTAACACAGGTAAAGTCTTGGCATAATACATAATACATGTAAACTGCCTGGCACGTAAAAGTAGCTCCATAAAAACTAGTATTTAAATAGAAAAAACGTCAGTCCTTTGCCTCCCACATTCCCCTTCCTCATCCCCAGTCCTGTGGGGTTTTTTGTTTGTTTCTACTGTTACTTTCATATTTCTAGTAAAAATACTTAGTGACTTTTTTAGTTTATCATTTCAAAACAGTAGCTTTCTGTCGACTAGTAATTTAGGATTCTACTCTTAACCTCCACCCTAACCACTGCTCCATACCTGTCTCCCAGTAGAATTATTTCACAGTTTTGGGTTAAATCTGCTCTCAGTTTTCACATTATAATTATTTCTACTGATGTAAGTTGTGTGTTCAGTATTTCCTTTCTTGCATAATTTTATCTTCCCTGTGGTTAGTAATTACCTTGTTTGGGTTTTGTTGGTTTTTTTTTTCTTTCTTGCATTTGGATTTTTTTATGCACTGAATTACTTTTTGTTCTTCTTAAATGCTGCGGTAGCTCTTCTAAGAGCTCAGACCTGTCAGCTGCTCTGTGCTGAAGCTCCTATCCCAGCCTTCCTATCAAGTCAGAACAGGGCCTGCCACCTCAGCATTTCCCTGGGCCAGCTCCTCTTGTTTCCTGGGTCTCATTCTCCTCTTGTCTTACAACAGAGTATCTTCAGCAAATTGCTAAGAGAGGGTGCCTAGGTGTTAAATTTTTATGTCTGGAAATAGCTTTTCTGTATTCTATATGCTTGATTAATAATTTGGCTATAGACTTTTGAGTTAGAAGTAATTTTTCATCTAGATTTTGAAGACATTGTTTCACTGATTTTTAGCATCCATTGAGAAAGAAATTCCCCTTCCCTGATAACTGTATTACTTCTGAAAGTTTATTACTTCTGGAAATTTTCTGTTTTCTACAGTGGTTTGTTTTTCCTAAGTCCTTATTTTCTGCATGTCTGTTTTGGCTTATGTGTGATTCTTTCCTTTACCCCTGAGGATTCTTCACTAAAGAGGCTAAAATCTGTGGCAGTGGGTATTGCTAATGTTCTCAAGATAGGGAAAGAGGTCAAGGATCCCACAGTTCACCTAATACCTCATTTTCAGCCCTTTGCCTCACCCCTGTCAACCCCTATAGAGCATAGCTCCTCTTAGGCAGGGACAGTTTGCATCACTATGATTGCCCTTTTGCATATAACTATCTTTAGATAGTTTGAGTGGGTCAATCCCAACGTAGCTAATAGTTGCTAAGAGAACCATTTTATAGATAGCACATTATTTTTGAGCTAATTCTATGTATATTTACTTTAGGAATCCTTATTCTGAGAGCATAAAAGAGATGTTAACAACATTTGGAACTGCTACCTACAAGGTGGGGTTAAAGGTTCATCCCAATGAAGAGGATCCTCGTGTGCCCGTAATGTGTTGGAGTAGTTGTGCATACACCATCCAGAGCATCGGTAAGAGGTTTAGAGTTGTGTCTCTTTTCATGTCACAATCGTACTTTGACTTGAGTCATGTGTGTAGTAGCCTGTATTTAAATGAGATGTTTAAAGTGGGTAGCAATATAAAGAAATTACTTAAAGGCTTTAGAGCAAGAAATGTAGTATACTGACAAAATAATTAGTTTGACAGTTTATTAACCACCATAACAGAGAATTCATTTTGGTAGTAGTTACAGCTTTTCTCCAGTTGAGGGAATATGTTTTTATTTTCACTCTTCATCCAAAGTTAATTCTTATGAAATGACTTAACAAATTTTGAAACCTGACAATAATATTGCACATTTTGCAGAGAGAATTTTTTACTTTAAGAAAAATATGGTAATATCTATAGCAAATTAGAATATTGGCTATGTGTATATTAAAATATACTATCTGAACCATTTTTAATCTGCAGAAAGAATTTTAAGTGATGAAGATAAACCATTGTTTGGTCCTTTACCTTGCAGACTGGTAAGTTCTCAGTTTGCTCAGTTCATGGAATGGTAGATTGGAAATTAAGTAGTTCTGCTTTTTGTAATCTTAAAAGCCTGAAATGTTTATTTAAGCATAGATTCACTCCTATCATAGTAAAGCCCATTTTTGATAATGATGTTGAAGAAATAATGTTTGCAATTTAATTTTTCTTGGTTTTTCTTAAAATAGATTTCAGCTCTTTTCATCTAGAGCTCTTGGTTAAATACAGGAAAACAAGGGAAAGAAACTAAAAACGGTGCTTTTTTCTGAATTTTTAATACTTTAATTGGAAACACAAAAAACACCATCTACTGCATTTGAACAACTTTACAAGCAACATACATACATACACACACACATATATATGTATATAGTACAAGTTAATATCAAAAACACTGAGTACATTTACTGACTAGAAAAATGAGGAAGGAATATACAGTGAAAGGCTGCTAAATTTTATTGTGTAGCTAGTGTTAGCATCATGCACTATTCACTGTTAAGTCTTAAAATCATAAAAATGCTCTTAAGAGCAAAATCATGTAATCTTATTCATGTAGAATCACTTGGGGAGTGATTTAAAAGCTGCCTAGACCCTACCATGCCTACCACCAGTCAATTCTATCAATTCCTAGAGACAGACTTTAATATTTTAAAAGCCTCCCAGGAACCAGGATTGAAAACCACTGATATAAGAGCCTAACAAAGAAATGAAAACCAGGATAGTAAGTCCTCACGTAATATAATACAGTCCACAGGTTCTTAGAAATTGTGGCTTCAAGCTAAACAACATAAACAAGATCCTTGAATAGCAACAATTCTTTCAACATTGGCTAGAAATTTTTTTTCTCATCAATATCATAATAAAATGATGTCAATCAAGAACCTGCTTTGTAAAAAAATACAGTTCAGCGTGATTATCCAGCAACTAGTTAGCTTGCTGGCTTGTATTTTCTTTGCAAAGATGTAGACTTTATGGTTTGAGAAATGTAAATCCTGTATCAGAGGTTCTAGTCCACATGTTAAACATTAAATCCTCTTTGGAACTTTTTAATAATCTAGATGCCTAGAGTACTTTAGACTTATTAAATTGGAATATCAGTATACCCTGATATTAAACTGGCCTGAGTTAGTATCTTTATAGTAAATCAGCAGACCAACAGTTCACATTAGTCTTCACTGATGCATGTGATAGATGAAATGTGATGCGGCTATCAGTGTCACCGTGGTATTTTGTGCTGCAGTAAGAGTCGATGAGTATGTTGGTTATTGAAATGACAATCACAGATGTATAAAATAGAGTTCATTTTCTGTAGTTTGTGAGGCAGTTCTTAAACATTTTCTTCATTCTATGTATTTCACATTCCCTCTCCAGCCCCATAATAACTCTCCACATCTATTTTTTTCTGTTAACATGGTTTTGTGTTTACATTGATTAACTTTCACGTGCTAAACCAATCTTGCATTCCTGAAATAATCCCAACTTGGTCATGTAAATATCCTTTTTTAGATATCATTTATCTGAGAGTTTTACATCTGTGTTCATAAGAGATTGGCCTTTTAGCATTCTTTCTTAAATTGTTCTTGTCAGGGATTAGTATCAAAGTTATGAATGTGACCTTATAAAAACCAGCCTGTTCTTTGAAGATTTTTATTTGATTTTGTAAAGTATGTAGCCATTAGGGATGAATGCTTCCTATTTTCCTTACTCACACTCTTAAAACTTCTGTGTATCTCTTTATCTTTCTCTTCATATCATAAGATGAGGTATCTCAGGGTGAGGTAGCTGCCACCAATTAGTGAATTCATCCCTTCATCAGTTTCTCTTCTGGTACTTGCCTATGAACGAGCATGCTCCACTATCCCTTCTCTTACCCTCAGTTACTATCTTTCATCTGTCATCCCAGCTTTTTCATTCCTTGTTAGGACCAACTAGTGCAAAGCATATTTCATTTTATTTACTTCACCATGGGATAAGAAATGTTTAAATACAGGTAAAGAGATAATACCTGCAGTTTCTAATTTTATTTCACATCAAGAGAAAGAGAGAGAGAACGTTTCATACACAGCTAAACTTCTTTAAACAATAGTGTATACTCTGCCTCCAGTTTCTGACTAACCCTTCACATGGGATTGGCTTCTACCCCTAATACATTTTCACTTTTTGGTAGCAGCTCTTACCGAGTTCATGAAATGATCTCGTTATCATTGTGGGTGGACATAAATTCAACCCTTATTTGACATTTCTGTTTACTTAATTTTGTTATTCCTTTTTGAAAATCATTTTCTCTTGATTTCTGTGACATTTCTGGTTTTCTCCCTACATATCAGGCAGCTCCTTCTTAGTATGACCTTCCTCCTCCATCCAATAAGTGTAGTCTTAAACTCCTAGAATTCAGCTGAGTGTCATCTTGATACTTTACTAGTCAGTCCCATCCATGCCCCTGATCTCACTTCAGTTCCCACCTGTATGTCTCCAAACCAGATCTGTTCTCATTGCCTGCCTTTTTTTTAATACCTTGAATTCTTAAAGGCACCTCAAATTGACCATTCCAAATTAATATGTTTTCTTATATTGCCTGTCTTAGTTAATGGTACCACTGTCCATCCAGGGACCAAGAAACACAGTTCCTATCAGACGCACCATTTGACTGGGTAGTGCTATCCAGCGGAGTCCGTTGAATTCTTCTGCATGTTTGTCCACACTTATTTCAATTTGTTTGATTCAACCTCGTGTCACTTCTTGCCTAGATTATTGTAGCAGTCTCTGCCCTGAATCTCACCCTTCTCTAATACATTGTCAGAAGGATTCCCAAAAAGAGTCATTCTAATCTTAAACTTGAAAACCTATTTCTCCATAATCACTACCTGCTAATCCTCACCTTCATGATCCATGCTTGCAGAATCATTGCCAGTCCCCCAAATGCTCACTTCCAGACCTTGCTTCTGCTTGGTTCCCTAAACAGACTACTTCTCTTTAAGATGCTTTTCAAACTGTCTTCCCTGGGAAACCTCTGAGCCTGTCCAGTGAGTGGATACCTGTCGCTTGTGACAGTGCCCCCTTCAGTTGCCTCCCATCCCTTTTTTTCTCCTCCCCCCCAGGACTGTGAGCTCCTTGAGAGCAGGGGAGGAAGGCTGAGTTTTCATTTTAAATTTTTCGAAATTAGTATGTTAGGTCCTTAGTATCTGTTGCACCAAAGAACATTACAAAAAATTTAGAGAATTAAACAGGAATGGAAAACTCATCAATTTATCACCCATTTGTGTCTTTTCATTAGCATGTTTATACTTGATTATAATTGGTACTTATGTGTCATTTTTTCCCTCTTATATGTTTCACTTTAGATCAAGAGTTTTCTCATTGTTGCTATGTAATTCCCAAAATAGTTTCTAATGATTACAGACTCTTAAAGATTTATACAATCATCCTCTTGCATGTAGTTTTCCAAATATTTTGAACATTTCCCACATTTTGTATTATCTCTTTAGAATAAATTTAAAGAAATACTGCATCTAAGTCCTGGGTGTCCCTTTTGTTTGCTCACTGTCTTTGTGCTTATAGCCTTCTTTTTATTTCCATAAAAAAATCAACCCTGTTGTGGCAGGAAGAAAGCTTTGATTTATTCAGCGTACAATTCTCCATTTCCCATTCCACTCTATTACAGACATGTATTTAAAGATGGCATAGATTGAGGTCCCTCCCACCCAGTGAGATCTCTTTGTGCATTCAGCTTTGCTTCAACTAACTGTGCTTTGAACCAGCATTCCTGAAGGAAGAGAACTACTTCATGTGCTGATCTTTGTTAATTATATCAATATTTTTTATTTCAGGATGATTGTCTCAGATCACTAACAAGATTTGCTGCAGCACATTGGACAGTGGCGTCACTTTCAGTGGTACAAGAACACTTTTGTAAACTTTTTGCATGTGAGTATTTAACCAGGTACCATATGTGTTGTGGTAATTTCTCATCTTCTGTAATTTGTTTTTAGTGGTATAATTTCTCTACATTATTAAAGCTTTGTCTTATGTATAAGTTCTAGCTTTTAAGTTCATATATATATATATATATATATATATATCTTGCAGAAAGAGAAACTTTAAAATAAATACTCACATTGGCATATGAAGTGTGCTAATATAGTTTTCTTTAACTACTTAGCATTGGTGCCTGATGACAGCCACGGAGACCTTCCATGCATTCTAGATATTGACATGTTTCATTTATTGGTGGGTATTTTGTAATCTGTGTTTGAAATTTCCTTTGTCATACTGTATTACTTCATCTAAGACTTTGGTGAGTAGTAATAGAGATAGGCAGGAGGAGTTATCAGCTGCTATTCTTACCACTTCTAAGTACATTTCTTTTTGGAGGAGCTGCAAAAAGAAATACTAAGGAATCTAGTTAAGAGGCTTGACCTGGGGATCTAATCCTCTCTCTCTTATTTTACTTTGAAGTGGGTAATTTAACCTCTCTGTGCTTTTTACCTGTGAAAAATGTAAAAGTAAAATGCAGTGTAATTGCTGCTGCTGGCCCATGCAGCACTTCTGGGTAGATACAGTCCTGTGGTCACTCACTTAACAGCAGACAGCCCCTTTGTGTGACCTCTGGGAAAGCTTGATAACGTGATAGGGCTGAGATTTAACCCCTAAGCCACAGGGAGGCTCCAAGAGCCCTCTAGCTCTTAAGTAATTTCATTTAGCCAGTCCTCGTGGGATTTATAACAAGTCTGCCCTTTAAGGATAAGGGTGGGGGCCACATTAAAGATGGAGCTGTGTTTACTGTGAAAGGAAAGGCCTTCTGTCTGACCCCCTGTGTTTGCTGTCTAGGTGGGCTTGGTGCTTGCTTTCCCTGCACTGCAGTGTCAGGATTTTTCGGGGATCAGCCTCCGCGCTGGAGATCTTCACATTTTTCATCTGGTCACTATGGCACACATCGTGCAGGTCTTGCTCACGTCATGTACAGGTATCTCCTCCTTGGTGGCTTCTTGAAGGAAGTGCTTGAGTTTCCTAATTCAAAAAAAGTACTAGAGGAAAAGGTGCTTGGACAAGAATGATATGTAAATTAAAAATAATCTTACTGATTTTTCTTTCACTGTCATACAAAAAGTCTTGAAGTGAATTCCTTTCTCCTATTAAAATCCCTTAGCCACATGAACAGTTTTACTTACTTTTATTTAATAAGTTTGCTAAGATTTGAGGTTCATAGACTGTATATCTAGCTGACTTTACCTCGGCCAGCACCCTGAAGCACATTGGCCTCTCTTCAAGAGCCTCCTGGCTCCTTGTTCTGAAGCTTTGTATAAAACACTTCACTAGTATGCAGGATATACTGTACTCTGCCCACACCTGATGAATCAAAAGTCTGTGTGCTTAGTGCTTAAATGATGTGGTCATCAATCCACTTAGCAAGCAAACACAGAGTGCTAATGTTTCCTTATTTTCCAGAAGAGAATGGCATGGATCAAGAAAATGCTGCCGGTGAAGAAGAATTAGCAATTCTTGCTTTGTATAAAACACTTCACCAATATACAGGAAGGTGAGCTTGAAAGGAGTTCATTTGTTTCATAAAGGAAGTTGCTGTCTGTTGACATATTTTAAAAAGAAGATGGAGGATTCCTCTTTTTTTAAAAAAAAAAAAAAAAACATTTTTTCTTACATCGTGAGGTGCAGTGTTCCCACCAATAATCCACCTATGTACCACCACCCGGTCCCCCCTGCCTCTCTCTCTCTCCTCCACTGCTGCAAGATTTGGATCCATGGTTGGCCTTGTCTTTTTTCTGGAAACTTGTCCTTTTCCTGGGCAAGGACCTGGGCTCCTGGACCACAGCAGACCCGGCTGTTTTAAGGATTCCTCTTTTAATATTCTAACAGTGCTAGAACTCTCTGAGGAGGCATAATATGCAGAGTTTATCGTATTAATTTGGCCATGGAATGCTATCTTGAAACATGTCTCGCTAGGAATTTAAAAATGTAATTTAAATTGGTATAATACATTTTTAAGATATTATTCAGGACTGGTGGGAGTGCAGTGAAATTAATGAACTTCACATATTGTTGGAGTCACTGATTTAGTACAAGTTCACTTGCTTTTTTGGTAGTAATATATCAAGAAGCTAAAAAATGTATGTTCTTTGACTAAGTTATCCCATATCTGAGAATCCATTCTGGTAAGAAAACCTGTGTGAATGTTTATACTCTGATACTTAGTTTAACAAAGAACTGAAAGCAATCTAAGTGTTTGCAGGGGGTTTTAGTATAGTTTATGATTGCTGTATCCCAGAATATTACAGTTCCAATGAAAATTATAGTTTGTGATGTTCTGAAAAAAAATTAATATTAAATTTCATGTTACAGCTACAACTGTGTAAGACAGATTAGTATGAAAACAGTTTGCCAGAATAATACCTACTAATACAAGGTTCTAGAATAGTGGATAGTTGTTTTGTGTGTGTGTGTTGGGTTTTTTCCCCCAAGGGCTTCTTTGTAGCACTATTTTTATAAATTTTCATAATAGCATTGAAGGCTCTCACTATTTATACCTGAAATACTGTAATAGGATGATACACTCCTTTTTAATGCTGCGTGCTATCAAGTCCAAATAGCAGTTGTCTCTCGTTCACACTGCTATAATTAGAATAACCTTTTCTCACTAGATTTCCCAGTTGTCATTCCTCTTTTTCAGTGCCTTGAAAGAAAGCCTGTCCGGCTGGCATCTATGGAGGGATGTCAGAGCTGGCCTCATGCCTTTCCTGAAGTGTTCTGCTTTGTTTTTTCATTACTTAAATGGAGTTCCTTCCCCACCAGAAATTCAAGGTAATTTCTAATTCCTTTCAAAATGTAGGAAATCTATAAAGTCTTTCATCCCAGTGGTTGGGAATAAATGTGACTTGCATAACTTGCCTTACAGTTCAGAATAACCAGAATTGCCTATAAATTTTATTTTAATGTGGGAATTGATGTGCTATTTAACTGTTGTTTTCTGTGTTCTGTTTTGATTTCATAATAGATGTAGAGGTAGACTTCAAGTTTACTGTATCGTAGCGCCTGGCACTGAGCCTAGGCGTAGCCTGCATGTGATGCTGTTGTATAATAGGTTCTGTGGTCCAGGCACCATCAAGAAAAGCTTAGACTTCCAGGTTATTTGCAGTGATAATTAGAGTTAATGTTTACATCCACCTCTGATAAAATGGTCTTGAACTTCTCTACTGCTTAATGCTATTCCAGAACCCCCCGATGTTATTTTTGTCACTTAGTTAACAAACAGCCTTATGAAGTAGATCATCCAGGTTTACACTGTTTGGCAGATGGTAAAACGAGACGCAGGAAATAGTGACCAGCTGTGGGTAGGGGTCCCTGACCGCATGCTCAGTTGTGTCCTTTCCCGTGGATGCCTCCCATGTGCCATCTTGTTAACTTCCTACAAGTTATGTGCCTAGAAAGTACGAACTTTCTCACCATGCTTTTTCCTTTTTTAAGCTCTACTATTGCTTATTCTCATAGAGGATTATTCTCAGTTATGTGCTTTACACTTTTCTAATCCATTTGCAGCTTCTGGATCAAGCCATTTTGAACATCTATGTAGCTACCTTTCCCTGCCAAACAACCTCCTTTGCCTTTTTCAAGAAAATAGTGAGATAATGAATTCACTGATTAAAAGGTATTAATTATCACTTTTTTCATTACAATGAATAGTTTTATGTACCAAACTTTAATTTATCACCATATATTACAAAATTATCAGATAGTGAACCCAGCAGAATTCAATCTGTATAATTCAAACTATGACGATTATTCCTTCTCAGTTAAAGATTTACCTCTTTGGTAAGATTTTTGCCAAATTAGTGAACAGCATAAGTTGATTTATATGAAAGGGAAATAGTGGCAGAAATGTTTATTTCCTCATGTTAACTTCTTAAGGTCTTTGTTCTACACGTTTCTGGTACTGAAAGAAAACTTAAGGGTTTTGTAATCCAATATTCTCACTTTATATATGAGAAAACTGAAGTCTAGAGAAATGGGCCTATCAATAATGTCAAGTTTAGTGGCAGATTTAAGATTAAAATATGACTGTTTTTCCAGAGTGGGTGAAAATATGGCAAATACTGATAAGAAATTAAGACCCAGGAGATATGTGTATATATATCCGGAATTCCTGTTATCTCAACAACAGCAAAAAAAATTTAATGAGCAAAGGACTTCAGAGAAGACATACAAGTGACCAAAAAGCACATGAAAATATGCTCGGTATCACTAGTCATTAGGGAAATGCACATAAAATCCACAATGTGACTCTACTTCACAGCTGTTCATATATATATGGCTATAACCAAAAAGACACAGTAACAAGTGTTAGTGAGGAAGTTGAGAAATTAGAATCTATGTATATACTGCTGCCCCTCTGGAAAACAATGTGGTGGTTTCTTAAAAAGTTAAACATAGAATTACCAGATACCAGTACCTATATATTTCTAGGTATGTATTGCAAAAGAATTGAAAGCAGAAACTTGAACGGGTACTTATACACGCATGTTCACAGTAGCCAAAAGGTAGAAACAACCCAAATGCATATTAACAGATAAATGGGATAAACAAAATGTGGGATATGCATCCATTGGAATATTATTTGGACTTAAAAAGGGAGACTTTGACAATGATACAGTGTGGATAGACCTTAAAAGACAATGTGCCGAGTGAAATAAGCCAATCACAAAAGAGCATTTTCATTGAGAAAGTCGAAAAAGTTCTAGAGAGGGATGGTGGAGTGATTGCACTAAAATGTGAATATATATAATAACCACAGAACTATATATTAAGCATGGTTAGAATGGTAATTTTATGTATGTTTTACCACCAATTTAAAATTTTTGGTATGAGTGTTCTAGTTCAATGTAATAGGAGCTTGTCATTGATTCAGACTGGTGTTTCCAGATTAGTGGAATAATTGTACAGCCACAAATTTTAATACATTAAGCATTATTGCTTTTAGAAAATCATAGGTTGTATTCTTCTGGTTTTAACAGTTGTAGGCAAATTATAGTCTTCTCATGAGGTAAATCTATCATCCTAAGCCAAAAAGGTTTTTTTTATCTAATTTGGAGAGGGGAAATTCTAGTTCTAGCCCTTCTAACGTAAAAATGTTTTGTTTCCCCCCACTTATATTAAAGTTGGTGTCAAAACATTGGAGTTAAAAGATACCTCGAAGGTGAAAGAGATGCTGTAAGGTAAGTTAAAGATTGTCAAACACTTGGTGGGTGGCAGGTAGGGAAGAAGTAAGATATAAGCGCTGTATATTCCCTCAAAACTGACCTCCTAAGCCTGTGGTCATTCTGCGTATTATATACATAAGTATAGTGCATTATTTTTGGCAGAGGAAACAGAAAAAGTTACAATATTTTAGAATATTTACATTAAATAAAATTGGGTCCTTTTCTAGGTTTTTCTTGGCTCTATGTTTTCCTTTCATTGTGGAAAATTTCAAGCTATCCAAAGGTATATTTTAAAAATAGTATATTAAACCTTCAGCTACCTGTCACTGAGCTTCAGAAAATATTAAATCATAACCAATCATTTTTGTATTTTTAATTCGTTCCTTTTGATATTAGCTCTGTTCTGATTCCTTATTAAAGTGCTGGGACACGCCTCCCGCCATAACAGATGGATTTCATCTGCTATTATCTCCTTCGTTCTGCTGTATGCAACATCCATAAAAATCAGCAAATTCTCTTTTTCTTTGATTTTATACACATTCTGTCCAAAACCTAGAGGTGCTTCACACCCTAGTTTTAAAAGTCAGATGGTTGCATATCACTAATTTCTTATGACTCAACCATGCATTCAGTAGCTCTCAACTTGAGTTGTACATCAGAGTAAGTTTGGAAATTTAAAAACTGCTCAGTACCATAGCTAAAAAATCTAATTTCTCTAAACCTGGGCTTCTAGCATCCAAGTATATCCCTCCGAAAGTCCCTCCAAGTGATTCTGGTGTAAGAACTGCTGTCTGGGTTAACCCCCCCTTGTTTTCTGTCCATTCCTGTCTGCAGTAGGTAAATAGGGAAAGGCTGCACCGTGTGGTTCATGGGACAAGTGTGAGCGCTGAGAGAGATCCTCAGATGCTGGCTGAATTTACATCTGAATCATAATGAATTAACTTGTCACAGAATCAGCATGCCCTCCTAGCTCTAATTTAAAAGGAATCTATTCTACTGCCTTCTCCCCCTTCCCCCTCCCCAATTCCTTTCTGCCTTGATACCACCTGTAATAAGCATGTCCTTTCTGTCTCTATTCTTAGTTCTGTGATTGGATTCTTCAATACAGTAGAAACCCAAGAATGAATATTCTCATCTGCCTCTCCCCATCTTCCCAGAGCTGCCACATTTTCCCTTAAATAGAATAGATACTAAGCAATGTCTACTTTCCTGAAAATTTATTCTGTTTTTAAGTAAAAACATGTATGAACCCAAAGGTTGAGTCTTTCTTCATTTATTTCAACTAAATTAAGAGTTACTTTGTCTTTGTTACAATGAGATCTTATTTTAACTTGGTTGTTTTTGTTTGTTTTAGCTATCCAAGAGAATCTAACAAATTAATAAATCTTCCAAAGGATTACAGCAGCCTCATTAATCAAGCATCTAATTTCTCGTAAGTTTTGATATTAGAATATTGAGCCTTTCCTACCACTGGAAATACCTCTACATAGAATTTGAGGGATTTTGTCTGTTTTGTTTGGGTAGGGAAAACATACATCATAGTACTTTGCACCACTGAACTTGTAAAAGCATTATTCTACCATGTTTCAGAATAAGATACAGGAAAGAGAGTGATGGAGGAAAAGGATGATTCCTAGGAGGCTGTCTAGATAAAAATGTGCACTTTAATATGAGGCCAGAGTTAATTTTAATATAGTAAATATTTGACACAAACAATATTAAGTAGGAATCTAAGTGGTAATGTAAGCAGTTAACATTCCTTAGACACAGCCGCATGTTGGAGTGGCCCAGTAGTGTCATACTGTGTGTGCTCTGCCTCTTTTTTCACTCAGTAGTGTAAGATTTATACATGTAGATGTATTTGGCTTTAATTCATCAGCTTTTACTGTTTCCATTACATGACGACACGATTTGCTTTTTTTTTCCTCCTGTTGATGACTTTATCTTTTCTCTGGTTGTTAACTTGAGTGTCTGCAGTCCAAGATTTGTGTGAGATGTTCCCTGTGCCCTATTCTAGAAATAAATTTGGGCTATAGGACATATGCCTCTTCAGCTGTGCTTGATGTTGCATTTTTTTTTTTTTTGGGTGCTTTTCTCACCATCAGCTCTTTTTTTTTTTTTTTAAGATTTATTTATTTATGCCTACAAGCCTGGTGGTGAGAGGGTTCACCAGAGGCAGAGTGGGGAGCAGAACAGGCAGAGTGACCAAAATGCACTGCTGAGGGGAGCAGCGGGTGAGGCAGGAGAGGTCTGCTGGGCCATTTGGGGATCTCCCTGTCTGGGCGTTGAACTCCTGCCACAGCCGCCGATAGTTCCACAGCACAACACTTAACCCATTGCACCACCAGGCAGGCCCCACACCATCAGCTCTTTAACTTCTTTTTGGAGCAATGATTTATGCTTTTTTTTGTTCCATGGAGGTGCCCCAAATCAGGTGGTGATAAGAGCAGAGCCCCAACTCTGTGCCTTGTGTGTGGAACTCTGTTGTGCTCCCAGAGCTACTGCTGTCAGACTGAACTGGAAGGCGAGGACGTAGGCGCCTGCACAGCTCACACCTACTCCTGTGGCTCTGGAGTGGGCATCTTCCTGAGGTGAGGTACTGCGGGAGCATTGTAGCTTTGGGTCTGGGGAGGTTTATGCCTGTTGCGGGGGAAGGAGGTGGCACAGAGAATTTTGAGACCACTGTTCCCGTGTGTTTTATTCATTTGAGGAATATGGGGAGCCTGTCTCATTTCGTTCCTGCCAGCTCTGTGTTGGTTCTTTCATTATCATTCCCACTACCCACCCCCAGGACAATTCTTTTCTACTTTGTGCCTCATTCTAATATGAAACTTCCATTTGTCCTTGATTTTCAGTCAGAATTACTCCCCATTTTGTATACTAACAGCTTTTGGATTCATACACATTACCAGCTGATGTATATAGTTTAATATATTCTACAGCATACACCAGACACTTATTTAGTGACTACTATGTACTGGACATTGAGAATGCCACAGTCAATAATGCAGAGAAAAATCTCAGCCCTCAGAGCTCATTTTGTAGTGAGGGAGATAGAAAATAAACAAGACTAATAAAAATATAGAGATACATACAGAGGAGAAAAAGTAAAGTAGGGAGGGGAAGAAGAAATGGGATTTGGAGAGTTAAACTTTAGATTGGAAATTAGAATAGCTTCTTTGAGGTGACTTTTGAATAAAAAACCTAAATTAGGGGAGAGAACATTCTAGTGCAAAATCTCTGAGGGGAGTGCCTGCCATGATCAAGAAATAGCACAAAGGCGCATTTGACTGGAGTACTGTGAGCAGAGGGGAGAACTGTGGGGCCTGGTAAGTCCTAGTGACACCTCTGAGGTCAAGGCCATATCAGGGTTTAAAGCAGATCCTAGATTCTACCTATATCCTAGTCATGTCAGTATCTCCCCAGTGCCTGACTACATAACAAATTCTTCATAAATGTTGGATGGAGCTGAATTATTAATACTAAAAATAGTTAGGCAAACCACTCAGAGAGACCGTGAGACACATTTTAAAATAGACCGTAGGGGAAATGTAAAAGTAACATTTTGCCTCGTCTGGCATGTCTCAAAAGTCTTTTTATCATGGACAGTGTTATTTTATGTTTCAGGTCAACCTGATTCATAATGTTTGTGTCCCTTTTTTAATGAGCAATTTCCTCATAACAGTGGTTAAAATGTCAGTACCTATTTTGTGTTTAGTAATCTCACACACAATTTTTTAAATGCAGCCCTCATAGGAACCATTGGTTCCAAATCCTAAGTGTCCTCCCTCAGCGTATTGATGTACATAGAGTCATCATTGCCTACAGTGTGGTCATTTTAGTTATTTTTAAAATTTGTCCAGGTATGTTGATAGTTTTTTAAATGTCTCTGCTATAAATGCCATTTCTCCTGTTCCACAACTGGTTTTGTCTATCTATAAGCTTTCTGTCCATTTGGAACTAAATCCAAGCCCTGGTCACTAATGTATGGTATATTAATGGTCTCTCTACAGAGTACGGGAATGTCAGGTGCTATTTCTAGCTGGCAAGACCAAAGGCTGTTTTTACTCTCCTCCTTACCTTGATGACTATGGGGAAACTGACCAGGGACTCAGGTAAGGGCCCATCTTGGGGTCTGGGCTGGCTGACTCTGGGCCTCCAGAGCTTTCCATGTGTGGTGACCTCGATGGGTCCTGTGGCCCTGAGGTTACCTGCTAACAGCCCAGAGGGCTGCGGAGCTGCTGTTGAGTACAGGTGACCGTCGTCTGTGGAGTCTGCCTGATTTGAGATTCCCTTTTCCGGCCCTCAGAATGTCACGAGGGCCTTCGGGATGCAGAAGGCGGGTCAGACAGCATTTATCGCTCACTCCAGGGCACTACTGGATTGCTGTGAGGCATTGTAGCATCAAACACTACAGGCTTCTCCCGCTGTGACGTGTGTGTTCTGTGTGAGGAGAGCTGGTGTTCAAGTGAAAGGAAAGAACAAATCTTAACTGATGAGAGGTGTTCTTTTCTTACTCCATTAAAATCCGAGGAACAAAAATTTATATACTGTAACAGTATAGTAATACAACAGTATTTGAGGCTTTTAATGACGTCTACTCTGGTAACTGCTATTGTATCATAACCAAAACATAACAGTGGTTCCCCTCAGGTGCTTTTTTGTTGTTGATTTGAAGTTGTGTTTATGAGGTAATGTTGATGTGCAGCTTCATATATGTTTCAGGGGTAGACACCTCTACAAATACATGTTCTCACACTGCGCCGACCACTAAAGCACCAGTAATCCTCCACCATAGTCCATCAAGCTCCCTCCTCCTCTCTTCTCTTACCCCTCCTCTCAAGCTTTAAAATCAAAAGGTTTTAATTTTAGACCACCTCTTTTTGACAAGGTAAAAGCGTTAACCTAGACATAACCAGCCAGCCTGGAGAAGCAGAAGATGAAGGTCTGGAAACTGAGGCTAGATAAGGAGATGAGCTGCCGAAGGCATTTGACTGCAGGGTTACAGGCGAGTGCCACCTCATGCAGGTTCTTCTCACTGCCCTGAGGAATGTGGGCTGTGAGGAAGAGGAGCTGGGGTAGCCCGAGAGAATCCAGTTGTGCACTCTGGGAGGAGGCAGACATGTCTGCCCAGTGCCTGCACCAGTGTGAACTCACCCAAGCCTGTGCTTTGATTAGATTGTCCCAATTATCCCATTTGGCTGCTTTGCTTAGACTTCGGTGACAAAAACACCTAAGAAACATCTTTTTATACCCATGATTCTCTTTCCACCCTCTTCCCTGCCCTTTCCCTTTTTTACATTTTACCAACACAATAGACAATGAATAGCCAATCTTACCTGCCCAACCTGACCCCGCCCCTTCACCCTGGTCCCAGTATGCTGTGGACATTTGCTGCTTCTTTTCAGCACTTAGTCTCCTTCAGCTGCTCTGGCAACCCTTCAGAAATAATATATTGATAACCACCACCTGCTAAAGCAGAAAGTTTAGAGAGGACCTAAAATCAATAAATCGGGAAAGGTTGAGATATAATCGATGACTAAACAGAAGTACCTTGAGTGACATGTGTCTTCTTTCTAGACGGGGGAATCCCTTGCATTTGTGCAAAGAACGATTTAGGAAGATCCAGAAGCTCTGGCACCAGCACAGCATCACGGAGGAAATTGGACAT
This sequence comes from Scalopus aquaticus, assembly GCA_004024925.1. NCBI lineage: Eukaryota > Metazoa > Chordata > Mammalia > Eulipotyphla > Talpidae > Scalopus > Scalopus aquaticus. The sequence goes on from PVIJ01001805.1 coordinate 88,902, forward strand.
GCACAGGAAGCAAATCAGACACTGGTCGGCATCGACTGGCAACATTTATAACTACTTCACTACCAAAAACAAACTTGGATTTTTGTAACCCAGCTGGCTTTTCAAGAAAGAGAATAGGAAGTTCTACTAAGTTTGGAAATAAATTCTTCATTGAAGCTTTCCTTCCCAGTTTTATTTTTATAGTTTTTGGCTCCGGAGACAGATGAAAATCGTCTTCCATCAGCATTTTCTTGCACCTTTTTCTGTGTCCCTCAAATACTTGGAGTGTTTGGATCCAGTGAGAAACTTCTCTTCCTGAACGGGACCCTGGGCCTTTTGAGACTGTGCTGGACCAGTGTCCACAGGCCAAGCCAGGCCACATCACTGCTCGTCAGCAACTCCAAGCTGAAGCTGAGTGGACAAAAAGGGAAACCAAGTCTGTGGTGGGCGGCGCACTTGCTGGTGCCTCCCAGGGACGCTCACTGGGGCCGGCGGGACCCTACCTCTAAGAGCAGAGCTGCACATCGGGAAGCAGCCTCGCCTGGTCTCCAGTGCGTGGCCCTCGTGCCGGAGGAGCCCGTGGGAGGAAGGGGTGCAGGTTTCTTCGTGTGCTGTCTGGTTTTCAGGGCTATAGAAGGTTGGATTTTTTTTTTTTTTTCTTTTATGTTGGCAAGACTTTGGACTTTCAGAGGAAAAAAAAACTCAAAGGGCTTTTTGAAAATAGAGAGTATCCTAATTTTTCAAATGATATATTCTCTTATTTCTAAAACTAGAGAGAAGATCTAATTGAGAGAGTGTGTGCATCTAGAATTGAACATTGAGGAAAAACAATGAGAAATCAGTGTTTTGAGGTTCCCCCACCGCACCCCTTCCAGCACTTCCTAGAGTAGATGAATTGCTCTTTACCCACTGGCTCACTTAGGATCCTCCCAGGATGCTCATGCACCCAGGCTTTTAGTATTTTTAAACATTGCTGTTTTTACTAAGGGTGCCTTCCTAGACTGACAGCCACTTAGTAAAACAGCTTGTAACTACTACTTATCACACCACCTCGCTCGTTTGCTGCACAGGCACTGAGCGCCTGGAGATAGGCAGAGAATGATGGCAGATTTGTGGAGGAGTAAATGCTGAGCCTCTCTAAGGTGGGGCGAAGGGACAAGTGAATAATAAGAGGCTCTAGGATTTTTTTATCCAATATGAGTGAATTTTCACTCAGTTTTCTTTGAACTGCATCTGCAAGCTCCTCCCACTCAGCTCTGTGCGCCCCGCAGTCACCCAGGAGGAAGGCCGGGCCGGGCCTTGGCTGGCATCAGGAGGGCTGCAGGAGCCAAGTTCGCTGCTTCCTCTGCAGGTGACAGGAGAAAGAACCTTCTCTGAGAGCACAACCTTGCCCTTCCTGCTGGGCACTGGCTCGCCCCACTAAGGAAGACAACTGGAAGGAAATCCAAACCAGAGCCCAGTGTCACACCACCACCACCATCCCCCCCCGCCCCCCTCCCCCCACTGCCCTTTTCTGGCCTTTCTTCCATTCATCAAGTCGAGTGGTTTGGGGTGTGAATGGCATCATGAGTTTTTAATGTTTATTTTGACCTTTGTCACATCCCCACGCCTTCAGCTTTTTTGTCCTGCTGCTTCTGGCTTTTCTCCACATGTTCATCAAGTTTAAAATTATAAGACCAGTTTTCTCCCTCTGTAAGTGGATTATAAACCTTAGAAATCCAGTAATACTCTAGCTTTCAGGCATCACTTCGTAGAAGTCTGGAGTTACCAGCAAGTGTCCCTGGATTCCATCCTCTGAGAACATGAGGGCGTCTAAGAGGTGAATATACATGAAATAGCAACACGCCCCCCTTTTATCGTCTGCCCTGGTTATCATCAAGCTGGTCATCTTCCCTGTCTAACGAATCAACTAGTTTCATGATTTCTTCCGCATGTATTATGTTTACTGTAGAAATGTTTATATAACTTGCTTTCCATATCAGGGAGAATCATATCTGTTGAATAAATTGGCTATAACTTTAATAAATTGTGGACAACTTGTAAAATTTGGAATGTATCATATGTAAAAAGTTTAAAGATATCCAAATAAATGCTCTAGGTGTTGACATGACTTTGTGTCTAAATCTTTCTGTATGTTTCGCACACATCCATGGACGCATCTGTTCCGTCACCTGGTTACAAATAAAATGGGACATCTGTATTAGCTTGAAATTTAAGATGCTTATATTATTAGTGTCAGTTATGACTACTAGCCAAGCCATCCTGACCTTCCCAGAGAAAGCTCGCTCAGCATTCCTGCTGAATAAGCTGCCATACCAGTGGCTGTGGTAGCTTGTGACCTTTCTGAATCTTTCTTTTGCACCTCAAACCACTGGGAAAACAAGGCACTCAGCCTCTCCAAACTGAAATTTCTTGTTCATCCTGACCTGGTGATCTGTTCTTACTCGATCCCAGACATTTTTCTGCTTGTGAGAGACATGTAGGAAGGAAGCTATGCTCTGGTATGCAGGGGAGCCGCTGCCTATGAGAGCGCTGCTGAACTTCCCCAAACCTTACTGCAGGGAAAGCATCAAACTAAAAACAGCAAGGTTTGCACTGAGCTTTCCCTGTCTCCTGGGTTGATGCTACCCCGACCCCTCCCTCATTCTAGTGACCAGTTCCAGGACTCTTCAAGCTCTGACACGCTCCTTGCTTATCCTTACTCATGGGATTTTTTTAGTCAGATTTACTGTAGCTATTTTATAAATAATTTCTTTTAAGTGTACAGTTTTTAACAACCACAATCAAGAAGTAGAACAGTTTCGCCACACAAGGCACTGCCTCCTACCCCTTTGTGGTCACCTCCTCTCCCTGCTCCCCCTGGCACCTCGAATCTTTTTATGCCCCTTTTGCCTGTGTTCATAGAGGTTTTGCAGGTAGTTATAAAAGTTTATCATAAATCATGGAGCCCTTGAGTCTAGCTACTCACTAGGGAGATTGATGTGTTGGCGGGTCATGTCCCTCTTGGCTGCTGAGTTTCCATTGTGCAAATGTTCGTGCAGTCACAGGTGAAGGGCACTCGAGTGTTTTGGATTGTGAGTGAGGCCGCTACAAACAAGCGTGTGTGTGCAGAACTTTGTGTAGACCTGAGTGTTTATCCCCTTGGGTAAATGTTTAGCTGCCCCTTGCAACCCCTCCGGCACCCTTACAACTCAGCTTTCCCTCATCGCTGATGTCACTATTTCTGCTCATCCTGTTTTGGAAGCCAGGATATCATGCCATTGAGAGCGAAGGACTGGTGGCATGGGGGTTAAGGCTCAGCACTGTGAAGCTATCCGCAGCCACTGCAGCATGAGTTCAATCCCCAGCCAGGGAGCTTCCCACATAGCACAGCAGACCTCTCCTGCCTCGCCCACTGCTCCCCTCAGCAGTGGATTTCAATCGGTCTGCCTGTTCTGCTCCCCACTCTGTCTCTGGTGAATCCTCTCACTCCCTGAACCTCTGGCCTGAACCCCAGTTCTTCTATGCCTAAACAAATTTTTTAAAAAATGAAGACAGTGAAGGACCGATGTCTCCTTCAAGACAATCTCCTGGCCCCTGTGGCCTGCGAAAGCCTTCTCCCTGGGCTCCACAGTGTTTCCCATATTCCTGCTTCTTACACGTGGCATTACAGTATGGCTGCCCTGTCACCAGAGTTGTCTCTACCAGCCGGCCAGAGGCCCTGATTGTCTTGGTGTACCCCACTCCTGGCTAAGATGTGAACATGCTGACTCACACCACAGGCAGCTGGACAAGGAGGGGCCAGGGAGCGGCCAGAGCAAGCTCCTAATCTTACCAACTCATTATTGAGGTTACTCAAGGTTTATTGCTGGTGCCCCAGTCCTGGGCTTGAAATGTATTGCAAGAGGCCATGAATTCTAGGACACCTCTTCCTAAACATTCAGAATAAGTAGCTATTACCTGCTTCTGCACCATGGAGTTTGTGTTTTAAAAAATGAAAGTCCTAGACTGTCTACATTTCACCCCATCCCAAATGGCAGGTCTTTTTTAAAAAAAAAAAACAAAAACTGGCTCAGTTCCTTGGGAGAAATTTAATTTACATTGACCCAAGGAAAGGCTGAGATTAGGCATTAGATTTCACATATTAAATTCAGATCTGGTCCAAACTCTAGCCTATGTAGAGATTGCTTGGCTAACCTAACAGTCTTTGTTATTGCACATGAGACATAGCAAAGGGGGAGGGGTGACGCCCAGCCAGTTGAAACAGCCCCCCCTGCTCATTAACAGTGCTTCCAAGGCAGCTTGTTCCAGCCAGGCCAAGGGAAGCTTGTGTGTGTGTGTGTGTGTGTGTGTGTGTTGGGGATGCAATCTGCAGATTTGTGCCTGCTACAGGGTCAAAATCATGGCCGGTCCAGAAGCTGATGCCCAGTTCCAGTTCACTGGGATTAGGAAATATTTCAATTCACACTCACAGGTAGAACGAGTTGTATGTTGGCCACGTATGGAAAAATTGCTTAACTTCAAGTTAAGATCTAAAAAGGAAAAAAAAACCACCCAGCTATGAAAGCAGCATAAAGGGATTCTAAACTGCACCTCATCTGTTCAGTTCCCATGCCTGGAGAAGCTGATGTCAATGCATCATGTGATCATTTGCACAATAAATCATGAACCTGGAAAAAACTGCTTCCTGTTAGTGTTAGGTTCTGTTTTGTTTAACAAATACTAGCTGGAACTGGGAATCCCATGATCCATACTGTTGAGTGGGCGAGGACAGTCATTTATCAACAGTGATTTTCATACAATATAACTTTTATTGTCTATTGTACAACTGTTGACAGCACAGTTACACGTGTGGGTCTAGAACAGCGTTCACATGGTTGTGGCACTCCTGGGAGCTCCACATGGCCAGAAGGGGATGAGTCCCTCGATGTTTTCAGTGTGGATCATGCCTTGGTCTCATGGAGTCTTCAATATCTAATTAAACCTGGAACCAAAGTCGGACAGCATCCAGACATCTTTGATCTGACCTTGAGCCTGGAAGAATTATGACCCAGTACATAACCCAGGCAGCCCCAGAATTCTTATTTTCTCCACACTGACAATTCAGAACACAATGAAGTTATTTTCTGCTTCCCTTGAAAGCTTCCTTTCTCTCTTTTTCCTGAGGGAAGTGAAAATTTCTCTTGCAGTTGCTAGCACAGAAAGATGGTCTGTCTCAAAGAATCTTCTTAACCAGAGGCATTCTGGAAATACTGCCAGAATGGATATCTGGAGAAAGACAGGAAGAAGCTTCACCCTCCACCACAGACAATTAGTGGAGGCTGTCATGTCTACCTGTGTGGGTGTCCCTGGGCCCACCAAGAGGTGAGGCTTGGTCTCCAAGGAGTGCTCTCTTGTCTGATTATTGCTTTTCTTCCATAGAAAGACTGTGATCCAAACCCATTCTTCCAGAGGTAAGCCAAAGGAGGTCAGCCAGCACTTTAGGAGGGAGATGCTGCAGACCTTGCAGACACCTTGACTCCCTCAGCCTGTGACTCACTCCTGCATAGTGCCTAAGGGCATGTGAAGACGCCCACAGCGGGCCTTTAACTGTGGTTGTGAGGGGGACAAAATCTAACTTCTCCTGTCCATGATGAGGGGCCCTTTTGAGCCCACAGCTCTTTGGAGAGTCCATTACTCTTTGAAAAACATAACTGTCCCCACCTTCTGCCAGTAAACAAATACAATGACTGACCTGTCAATCTTGATATTAAAAAAAAAATGACATGGCTGGTACATTTTTCAGGAACCTGCACTTCCACACCAAGTGAAGTTTTGGGGCGAGAATGAAGCAACTTGGAGCTCCTACAGCGAGCCTGTGAAAGACAGGAAACCCTCTGGTGAGTCCTGTAGTGTCGAGGTGGAGCTGAACTCAGGTGCTGTGAGAGAAACAGGTCTTGTGTGCAGTCACCCACGGAGCCCACCACGAGGGCGTATGCCAGGGCAGTGGGCCTGCACGGGGCTCATCATTCACATTTTGAGTCCAGCATACAAGTGTTTGCCCACTTCTTGAAGGGACCCTAAACAATCAAGAAGAGTCCGTGAAGTGGGTGCCCCCCAAGGAAGATTCCAACTGGATGAGGGGGGATCCACATTTCTTGGAGCTCATTAATTCTCAGTGTTCAATAGGGAAGGGGCCCCCAGGGCCATCAGCCAGCCTCTGGGGCCTGGCCTGCATCTGCGCCCTCGGCTTCCACCTGGCTACCCTTGCCCAGCTTTTTCAAGCTCTCCAGAAAGGCCTTCCAGGTCTCCAGCATGCTCTTCTCCAGCAGCCAGCCCTCGCTCTCACACTCGGGGTCTTCAGGGTCAGACACACCTTCCAGCGCCGTGTGCAGGTAGCGCAGCCCGACCGTGATGGTGACCTGTCAGGAGAGAGGAGATCAAGGTCTCTGGGACAAGTAGCTGGTGACCGCTGCTGTTTGTCCCCAGGCCCATTTGAATGAGGCAGGCGCTGTGGAGTCTGGGTTGGTGAGGGCCTGCCTGCCCCAGTCAGGGCCAGTGCGCAATACACCTGCCTTTTCTCCAGCCTCGTCTTGGGTCCTCCTTCCTTTCCAGCCACCCTGGGCTGCTTTGTAGCCCACCCAAACCCCAGCCAGCCTTTATTCCCTTCAATCTCTACTTTGCCTTTTTCTCTGCCTGAAGCCTTGTTCTCTCCAAATTCCCATGTCAACTCAGCACCCATTCTGGGTGCATTAGTCCTGGACGCCTTCCTGTGCCCCGCCCCCAGGATGTTGTTTGCCGTATTTTGGGTGTTCAGGAACTATCTGTGGACAGAACTAAGTCACCTTTTCTGCAAACAATATGATAGATGATTTCCTTTTACTTCTGTTGTTTTGGTTAGTGTGGGGATGGATTTTCATAACGGATCATCAGATTTGTTCACTAGCAGTCAATGAAACAGACTCTGGGGTCACAATGCCTCAGTTCAGACTCCAGCCCTGGAACTTAAACCAGCCCTGGGACTCGGAAGCCTCAGTTTACTCACCCGCTTTTCAGATTTTCTGTTGAAGCATCAGCATGTATAGAGCCTGTAGCTGAGTACACAATAAGGGTGAATAGATGTGCCAGCTGTCAGTGGTTACTGGTCAGCTTATAAGTATTGTTTTTACTTGTCTTGTCATCTGCTAGCCACTTTTTTCTACATAAATTCCTAGTTTGCTCTTACACTTCTCCTTTTGTAGTATGCCAAACTGTGAGAGGGGTAAGCCTGCAAATGTAGAATGTCTGTCCCAGGAGGACAGAATTGGCTCTGATCCATCTTGTTTATCAAGTATCCCCTAGAACACCACTTGGTGGTAGGCCTCAGTAAGTCTCTAATAAACAAATGCTCTGGAAGCATTTTATAATTATGATAGCAGGTGATTTTAGCAACTGATAGAGTTTTGGGGTTTTGTTATTGTCAGTTAAAAGGTCAATATTTTTAATAGTGGAAAAGCTTGCCTCATCCAGGAAGTTCTCCTGGTGTGCATTTACACACACTGCTCCTCCTACTTTCCTGAAGGAGAGCTATGCACTATGAATTTTACATTTTTAACAGTTCTCTGACAAGCATGAGCGTGATTGTGCTAAGACAGGCTTCTGTCCTCATCTGATGTAGTTAATCACTAGGTTTCTGGAAAAATGGGTAAATTAGGAGGCAACTAATAGAACACCATTTTCCCACTGACTTCTGTTACCCTTCCGATCTTCTTTTCAGAAGTCACCAGGAGACATAAACTTCCCAACTTATAGCAGTAAGCTTCTCTCCTCATTCCACCTATTCATTCCTAATACTGGCTCTGAAGGAGTCAATAACCAATAAATCTTCATGAATATTCTTGCATTTTCCTCAACATTAAAAGCGTCCTGGCAGCTCTTCTGTCCACTTGTGACTATGCAGGTGCCTCTTTTTCTTTCTCCTTTTCCTAATAAACTTGTCCTTTTAAAATGTTAAGAAAAAAAAGAAAAGAAAAGAACAGTATCCCACCCAGATCTCATGTAGTACAGTCCTTCTAGTTTGATGTGGTAAGTTAGAAGTGGTATATCTCAACCAAAGGCACAGCTACATAGGAGTTTCCACTGCACTAAGAGAGTGACTTACTTAAAGAATATTTAGTGAATCTTCTCTAATGGAAGAAACATCCCACCTCCTGTTTCTGGTTTTGTACATTTAGATTTTCTGCTGTCAATTGAAAGCAAGAACCCATGCATTACCCTCTGCCACTTTAGTTCACCGTTCACATGTGTGCTCATTCAGCACCTAGGACAGCGCAAAACACTTGGTAGGCGTTTAAGAGCTCTCTCCTGTAAGTGAATTAATTCAGCACATTCACTAAGGACTTGATACATCCAAGCCCTGTAGCTACAGAGAGGAATTAGCCTTACAGATGAGATAAGATGATCCCACAATAATTAGAATAATAGGTAAATGATGATCCTCTCAAGAAAAGCACAAATCCAAATACCTCCCATTTACCTAACACCCCAATATACATGTTATCACCTGTTGCCTCCCAATAGTCCAAAGCTAAATGCTAATAGCCCCATATAACAGAGATATTAAATAATCTTCCAGGACTTCAGACTCAGAAAGTGGAGGCACAGGATGGACTCCCAAAACATGCTAAGTGAAAGAAGTCACACACAAGAGGTCACATATATTACATGATTCCATTTATATCAAGTGCTCAGAACAGATAAATCCACAAGGACAGAGCACATATTGGTGACTTCCAGGGAAGGAGAGAATGGAATGTGACTATGTAATGGGTGTGAGATTTTCTTTGGGCTGGTGGAAATATTTCGGAAGTAGGACTGAACAGCATTGTGAATCTACTAAATGCCACTGAACTATTCACTTTAAAATGGTTAATATTATGTTCTGTGAATTTCTACATTTTAGTAAATTATTCTACTTTTTAAGTAATAGGACAGAAACCAAAACAGGTGGATGTGCTGGGGTTCAAGTCCAGGCCTGACCACCACCAGTGAAGGGGGAGGGGCTTTGTTCAGGACTGACTCCACCTCCTTAAATCCAGTAGGACAGGTGAGACCTCTTCCCCTGTCCCCACTGTCCGGGACCCACCTCAAAGAGCCAGGTGAGGAGCGTGACAGCACCCATGGAGTTCATGAGGCTGCTGTAGTAGCTCAGCAGTGCTGCCCTGCAGCCAAGCACCCACAGGTTGAGCTCCTCCGTCTGGTGGTTGTAGCTGTAGTGTGCTGAGTTGTTGGTGAGCTGGTACTGAATGCAGGGCCGTGGGGAGTTGGGGTTGCAGCAGCTGAAGGGGACGCCGTCCACCAGGTACCGCCCATCCACATTGCTCTTGATGCGACTGGAGGAGAAACATAGTTTGAGACTCGCGCTTAGGTCTTCTCATCAGTGCCAGTTCCTCGCACACCCCCAACCTCCGCCTCTGCAAATTCAGCCAGACTATTCCTTCATCCTTCCATTCCTGCACTGGACATATGTTTGCTGTGCACTTACTATGTGAAAGCCTCTGTTCTACATGATGAAGATGAAACCATGACCGCAGAGAGCACTGTCCCTGCCTTCCTGGAGCTTATGTTCTAAGGAGTGAGATGGGTGATAAACCAAGAAGCAAATAATAGGGAATACAGAGATTCATCTTACTGCCAGACAGAGCTGTGCTGCCAGGCCCCGGCATACAATGACTTCTTAGAAATTATGCCAGGGTCTGGGAAGGGCAGACAGTGAGCATCAGATTTTAACCCAGCCTCCCTCAACCCTCATCTCCCCCTTCAAGGTCACAAAAACTCTGTAGCCAGATCATTCTACTGAACAAATGTTTCCAGAAGTCATGCTCTGGCCCAGCAGAGGCAAGGGAAGAGACTCCAGGCTGACCCAGTCCTCCCTGTCAAAGTGAACTCTGCCCCTTCCTCATCTGGAAAATGGAACCAGCACCCTCAGCCCTCCCGGCCCTCCCCAACATAGCTTTTGCATTCCCATACTTATGTGTATATTGGCCTGGAGCACATCACATGTTCTGAACCCATACATTCCCATGGTTTCAGAATTCAGAAGAGACAGGCATTTTTGCAGTCAAAACCTCTCCTCCCCTGCCAGACAGGCCTTGGTGTGGTACCCAGGTATCTTTGTGTCAAAATGCATAGAGGTGCAAGATCTGCACCCTTGACTCTACATGCTAGCCTGAGTAAAAAACTGTTCTTTCAGTAGTCCACAAACAATGAAGGCCATAATAGCAGCAGACTTTTACAGGGCAAGAATAGAAAGCACATAATCATTTAAAATTGTTTCCAAGAGTGTTCATTGAAATGGTAATTATAATCTTTAAAAAAAGATGAGCATGTCTTAAGTATCCTTGAAACAAAAAAATCTCCCACTCATTCTTGTCCCTTCGGATTCCCTCCACTGCTGTCAGCTCTGTCTCTCCTCCCAGAGAATCTTCATGGTGAAAACCACCATAGCTTCTGCTCATATTCTTATTTTTCCAGATTTTCTTTTTTCCCCCAAATGGTAAAATTATATATGTAGTGTCTTTTTTTGAAAAAAAAGATTTATTTATTTATACATACAAGCTGCGGTACAGGCCAGAGGTGCAGGGCGGCGAGAGGGCCCACCAGAGACAGAGTGGGGAGCAGAACAGGCAGATCAGAAATACACTGCTGAGGGGAGCAGCGGGCGAGGCAGGAGAGGTCTGCCGCACCATGTGGGACTCTCCCGGGCTGGGCTGGGCTTGGAACTCGCATCCGCACCGCCCACAGCTCCACAGCGCTGCGCGCAACTGCTGCACCACCAGGGAGGCCCTTATATATGTAGTGTCTTAAAGCTCTCTTATCCCCCCTAGCAATTCTTAAAGCTCTTTTTAAAATATATATATTTTTTATTTATATCTTTTATATCATTTTGTATTCCCCATAAAATTCCCACCACCAGTTCACCCCTGAACCATCACTGTAGTCCCTTGTGTGCTCCTCTCCCCCATTTTGATCCCTTTTTCTCCCCCTTAGAGCTCTTTTTATATCTGATAATGGAAACTATCCTGCAGGGTTTTAATGAGCTGCACGGCGTCCCCATGGTACAGACGGCCCACGCGGTGCTCTCTGGCTCTTTAACCCATGGACGTTTGGGTTTTCCCAGTCTCCTGTTAATACAAACATGGTGTGAATTGCATATTGTGAATCTATCCAGTGGATAAATTCCTACAAGGCACCCATGGGTCCATCTGTGATTGCACCAGCACCCTGCTACATTTCTCCCCTGGGGGTTATACAGAGACATTCCCTCTCCCCATGCATGAGAGAGCTCCCGCACGGGTCTGAATTGATCTTTGCCAAGATAATAGACAGAAAATAGTATCTCAGAGTTACTTAAATTTTCATTTTTCTCATTATGAGTAATGTTGAGTATCTTTTGATATATTTGAGAACCATTTGTGATTCCTTTTCAGTATTGGTTTCGCTGTGATTAAGACCAGGAAGGTTCTGCATTTGTGTGTTCTCCGTGGTTTCAGAACAACCCACTTCTGGAATGACAACTCTGTTTCCAGCCCTCCTATTGTCCTTTCTACTTCATGGACAGGACCCACTGCTCAGAGAACAGGGCCCTGCGTGCACCTGGCCCAGGATGGTGGTAAGAGCAGGACCCTGTTAGTAGCTGCCCAGCTCACCGCCCAGGACAGGTTCCTCATGCTCTCCATCCCCAAATTCCTCCTCTGGAAAATGGAGATTTTTGTTTTTCTTTAAGATTTGTTTATTTATGCATACAAACTGGGGTGGAGCCAAAGGTGTGGCATGGTGAGAAGATTCACCAGAGACAGATTGGGGAGCAGAACAGACAGATCGACTGAAGTACACTGCTGAGGGGAGCAGCGGCGAGGCAGGAGAGGTCTGCTGTGCCATGTGGGAATCTCCCCAGCCGGGCATCAATCTCATGCCACAGCTGCCAGTAGCTCCACAGCGCTGTGCTTAACCCACTGCGCCACCAGGGAGGCCTGAAAATGTAGTTTACATGAGCACATTATGAAGGGATACCTGTGAAAAGGTTCAGTGAAGTGCCTGTACACAGTGGGCACACAATAAGCAAGGGCTCACAGCCGAGCCTGGTGGGGAGGCAGAGCAAGAACCTGCGTGTGTGCTCTGGGTGTCCTGGAGACAGCACACTGCTGGGGAAGGGCCACTGTGTGGGCGCCAGGGGCTCCGCCAAGCTGCAGGAGAAGCAGCTTCTGTGAGGGCAGAGCCTACAGGCCCCAGTAGCCCACAACTGAAATAGGCGCTGGAAGCCCGTGGAGGGCCACTCCGTGAGTGCGATGGGAGCAGAAGCCAATTTCTTGCTCAGTTCTCCTGGCTCAGCCCAGTGCAGTGCTGGCCACGCCCCTGCTGGGCCAGAGGGGGAGCACTGAGGCAGAGGGGCTCCGTCGTCTCCACCTCCCAGCAACCCCAGCAGCCTCCTGAAGCCTGAGGGTCTTCAGGCTCTCTTCCCGAGTTGGGGCTTTCACAGTATAGTGTCCGGCCGGATATCCACCCCCACCCCGCCACCCCCCTCCCCGCCAGTGCGGGGTGGGGGACAGCAGAGAGGCTGCCTGCACCCACCTTTATGAGTGCGGATCCTTGCTTCTCTGGCCCTGAGTGAGGTGGGGTAGCCTCAGCCCCTCAGGGCCCTCAGGGAGGTTTAAATGTGAGGATGGTCGCTCCTCCTCACCTGGGGCCTCCTGGGCAGGGCCTTGCCAACCACGGGGTTGCTCAGCAGAAGAGGAAGCACGGGGTGCAGAGCAGCCTCACCCAAAGCCACACAGGAAGTTGAGGACCAGCCCACAGCAGTTGCCACCCTTCCCCTCAGAATCTCTCAAGCCCTTCCTGCCTGTTCGTTGGTTTTTTTGGTGTGTGTGTTTTTTAACATAGGGTGGTTTTGTTTTTTTTTTCTAACTAAGGTAACTTTGGTTTATAACACTGTATATGATTCAGAAATATAAGATCCCATCTCATCAGGTGTATGTCACCACACCCCCACCAAGGTGCCCGCAGTCCTCCGCCAAGCCCATTGTGCCCCTCCCCCACTAATGGCTTTTTAAGTGTAGACTGATATTGTAGTGATCCTGACTGATCCAGATATTATATGTATTACATTGTAACCACTCTGATGGATGGAAAGTCAGGGCAACGGCCTGCATTTGTGTGAACTGAGGCCAGGAGAGGCTCTGAGCCACCCTCAGTCCACAGACTGGCCTTCCTGACAGCCACGTGTCCCCACCTCACCTCACTGACCCCAGTGGAGAAGTCACACTACTGGTCACAAGGCAGGGCGGTGTCTGCCCTCAGACCTGGGTGCCCACAGGACAGGACCCAGGTTAGTATGGGGCAGACAGGCCTGACTTGGTGGAGCTTGAGGCTTCCTTGGCACTCCTTGAACCTCTTAAGTTGAACCTGAGTCCCACACTCTGGTCCCAGTCCTTCCTTCCCCCAGAAGCATCATCTCTGCTTCCAATCACAGATTAAGGACCCACTCACCCTCATAAGACAAAGCCAGCAGAAGAGAGCTCCTTAGGTGGTGAGCTGGCTATTTATAGCAGAGCATTTTCCCCAGCTACAAATCTACCCTGCTCAGGACTCTGTGGGGTGTGTGAGGGTCTTAAGATAAAGCCTGTGGGTGTTCTAGCCCCTTTCCCATAGCCAAACCCCGTGATTCAGAAAATTCTGTCAGAGTTTCCTCAGGAAAAAACAAATAACTTAGTAGATGCATCAATAACTCAATAAGGAAAGTCATAGAGGAATGAGCAGGGGAGGGGGACGAGAAAGGCAGGAGTATAACGGATAAAGGGCCAGTCCCCGATCTGACAGCCACTGAGTGATACCTGTGGAACCTTGGCAAGTTGCTTGACCTTTGTGACCTCTGTGAGCCTCATCTGAGAAACAATATAAGAACCTGACAGGGCTTGATAGAGGTTAAATTGGAATAATGCACACAGAACACCTGGTATACAGCTAGCTCATAATTAGTGTTTCTTTAAAGATTTCTTTTTTGTGTAGTTACTAGACATAAAGTCCTGCAGGTGGTAAGAGAGGACTTAGAAACCCAGACCTAGTCCTGCCCTGAGTTTCTCCAGCCCTCAAGGAGCCCCAGTGTGAGAAGAGGGCAGACACAGCCCTGCCTCAGGGAGCCCCAGTCTGAGGGGAGACACAGCCCTGTCTCGGGGAGCCCCAGTCTGAGGGGAGACACAGCCCTGCCTCGGGGAGCCCCAGTCTGAGGGGAGACACAGCCCTGCCTCAGGGAGCCCCAGTCTGAGGGGAGACATAGCCCTGCCCTAGGGGAGCCCCAGTCTGAGGGGAGACACAGCTCTGTCCTCAAGAAGCTTTTATCTAAGGTCTAGGCTTCTTGAGATGTCTGTGAATTGCTCAGGAAGAGCCGCAGCCCATGGGTTCCCGGGACAGAGCGACACACTGAGAGGGCTGGTCGCCAGCTTCCCTCTCGGAGTAAGGCCCCGCCCGCTTGCTCCTGGTGCCAAGGCCTCTGAGCCTCTTGCTCTGCCTCTCACCCCACAACACTGAAGTCTAAAGTTATAAACTGGCGGAGACCTCACTCCCTCATGCAATGCAGCCAGATGCACATAGCAGCGCGCTAGGAAGTGTTCCCACCAAAAGTGGACCTAGACCCCAGCCCTGATGCTGGGGAAATGCAGGGCACAGGAGACAAGGTAAATGGCACCTCTGGGCTGTAGCTGCCCTACTCCAGAATGTGGTGATGTGGGACAAATGGTCCAGATCCCCCAGCACACATATGGCAGGAGAAAGGTAACTATTCTAGAATAATAGAGACTTAGGAACCCCAACAACTAAAGACAAAGAGTGGACATGACTTGGGTCCTGATTTGAACAAACTACAAGGGACATTTTAAGACAACCCGAGAACACTGACACAGGCTAGGTGTCAGATATTGTGGTCCACTGTGTTGGATGTGATTAGTACTGTGCTTACATTAAACAAAAATAGCAAGCCCCCTCTTAAGTGTTAGAAATGACTGCTGAAGTATTTACAGGACAAAGGAAATTGTTTCAGCTCCTCAGAGAGGGAGGGGTGTATTCATGGGAGGTGGCAAGTAGAGAAGAAACAAGGAAGCCACGTCAACATTACCACTGCCATATGACAGGGTGTGCCTGTCCATCCTGCTTCAGGCTGGGGGTGGGGGATGAGGAGTAAGACAAATGCCAGAGGTGGAGCATGGCCGTGGCCCCTGCGACACAAGCCATGAGGAGCCTGAACCTGTTTCTGGGTTTTGTAGGCCATTGCATTGATCAGAGACCCTGGCCAGAAGGAATGGAGTCCAGTTGTAATCCATAGATGTTTCTAGAACCTGCACCATCTCTGCCCCCAGTTTTCCCTGTCACGTGGAGGAGAGAGGAAGTGGGGAGCTAGGAGACAGAGAGGGAGGACAAAGAGGCAGTTTCCACCCTGCCCCCAAAGAGGTCTGGGTAATTCCAGGTTTCTAGTCAGCCAAGGAGAAAACATTCATTTGCCACCCAGTCTGTACCAGGTGCACTTGTAATGTCGCTGGGGGAGGGAACAATAGAATCAAAAGAATTAAGCAGAAGTAAAGCCTGACTCTCCATACATGGATATTATTGGACCATAGGGAGGAGTGAAGATGAGACACATAGCACCACATTGATGAACATTGAAAACATTATACTATATGAAAGAAGGCAGATCCCCAAGGAGAAATATGGCATGGTTCCAGGCCAATGAAATGCCCAAAACAGGGAAGTCTGACGAAAAACAGACAGGGGTTCCTTGGGGCTGGGGACAGGGAATGTTGGGGGACAAAGGCTGAAAGATGCATGTTTCTCTTTGCAGGGATGAACATGTTCTAAAATCAACTGCTCTATTGCTTGCACGTATTTGTGAACATACTAAAAGCTGGCTGAATCACGTATTTTAAATGAGCAAGTTGTACAGCATGTGAATTACATCTCAGGCTGGTTGATTGGTCCTCTGTCCAGGCGGTGAGTTCTTGGGAATGTTCCTTAACCTCTCTGATGGATTTCTAAGCTATATTATGTGTTCCAGTCCCCCTGGACGGGTTTTGTGTAGAATAAGTGAAAGCCTTCTCCCCTCCCAGACCTGACGACACAGCATTTGGGCAGATAGGGTGTGGGATATGGCCACTGGGCTACTTGCCTGGAACAGGGGGACCAAACCTGTAAATTCTTGAATTGCTCCCGTCTGATCTCACTGTGTAGATCAGGAGCCTCAGGACCAGTCCCTGATCTTGAAGATTACCCAGGGGAAAATCTCCAAAAATCCCGCCACCCCTACATGCTTGCTGAAGCCATGAGTCCCAGGCTCAGTTTTGGCAGGAGATGGGGTGAATGTCTGGGGAGACCCACATGCAGGGACCCAAGAGCTGTACCTCTCAGAAGCTGGACTGGAAACTATCACCTAAGCCAGTGAGGGGTACATGGTACTGAGTGGGGAGAGGAGCTCCAGGGCAGAGCCTACAGAAATGGCAGGAAGCCACAGGCACTATACACCACACTCTCCCAGCACCAGGGGCCTGAGAGCATCCTTTTTCATTTTCTCCAGACTCCCCACCCTCTGACCTGCTCCCTACTCCTGGAGTCACCTCTCCAGAGTCCTCAAGGTCAAGGAGAGGCATGAGGTCCCAGCTGAGATAGTTTTGATCAAGCTTAATATTTGCCTGAAAATTTAGTTTTGTGAACCACATATGGTGTTAAAAACCAATGTAACTTCAATTAAAAAAATCAGATATGGTGACCTTCGGGAGTAGAGCAATCTAAAGGACTTCTCTGGTACTAAAGAGGATTTGGGGATTACAGAGAGATTTTAAAAGGGTTTCCCCTGACTGACTCTGTGTAGAAGACAAGGAGAAATGACAGGAAAAGATGAAAAGCCCCTTCTCTCTGCTCATAAGGCTGATTCCACCATCAGCTGCTCCCGTCCTCTGCCCACATCCCCTGGGATTTCACTCATCCCTCTGGCTTCATACCCTCCTGGGAAAATTTATATAAATTGTGCCACCAGTGCTGTCCCTGCGGACGCGTTACCTAGGAAGGGCAGGGCAGTTTACAAGCCTCTCCTTGGCTAGGGATTTGTAGCCGTAATCCCCCTGCAGAGAAAATAACATCCCGGCAGTGGCCTTCAGTCTGACTTCCCTTCCACCCAAGGTGCAGCTAAGCTGCCATCGGCGGTGTTGTCCAAGCCAACGACGTCCTGCTGCCAGCATGCCCAGCGCCCTGAGAGCAAGTCCCTGTGGACTCACCAACATTTCTCAAAAGAAAAATCACCTGGATGAAAACCTGAGCCCCAAACCTCCCAGGAAAAGGGTAGAATTCGACAGTGGGGAGGGAGGGCTGCTGGCTCAGAGCAGGTTGTCCTTTCTTGGGAAATGACCGCAGGCCAGGGCTGCCTGTGCGCTGGGGGGAGGGGGCGGGGATGAGCGCACCTGCTGTTGTCTCCACTGAAAGGGTGAGGCTCTCCTCACCTGCACCTCCCACACCCCACCCAGGAGTTTATGTTTCCACAGGCCAAGAACACATTCTAATCACTTTATGGTGGTGCACTGTCGTGGTTTAAGAAGAAAACACCAGCATTTAGTGGGTATCTGCTGTGTGCCAAGCTCTAGACCTAGCTGAGAGAAGACAGTCATCTCTCCCTGGCCTTTATTTGAAAGGAGGGCCAGTGAAGGTCCAGGGTGACAAGTGACTTACTCCATGCCATAGCTAAGTAACAACAGACCCAAAACCATGGCCTCAACCTCCTGACTGCCTTGTCCTCTGCTCTTTCCGCCATACCCAAGGACAGACACCTTGAGAGTGGTTGTGAGGGTTGAAAGGTTGGAAAACAAGGGAACTAACCAGGAAATTTAAGCTCCTGGGGCGGAATCCATTTACTGTGACAAGGAGACAAGGGCTCGATAGCATCTCAGTACATGCGACCTCTGAATGCCCCCTTCACTGCTGTATGAAGCGGACTCACGTTCCTGGCTGGGTCTTCCTCCCTGGAGGCTCCCATCCATGAGTTCATAGAACTTAGTCACCTTAGCCAAATGTTAGGTTGAGCCATATAGAGTTGCCATTTTTATAGGTCAAAAATGTTCGAATATTGGCAATTCCATGTGCTCCAACCTGAGGTGCCCTCGCCCATACAAAAATAGATTGTACACAGCGGGGAGGATGAGGCAATGGACTAGGGGGTGGGGGGCAGTGTAGGAGGCTTGGGCCCTGGCCCTGACCCCTGCAGGCCACTCACTCTTTGACTTCCTTGGAGGAAAAGTCCAGGTAACGGTCGCTGATCCACTGAACCTCAAACCAGTCCCGAAAGCCATTGTTGCCACAGCATTCGAACTCAGTCTGCAGCATGTCCATGGTCTTCTTCATGAAACACTTCCCAGGGGTGTCTGTGTCCCGGTAGTACTTCATGCCATTCTTGAGCCCCAGGGCTAGGGTGTCCTCCAGGGAGTCCCGCATCAGAAAGCAGCAGAGGGCCACCAGGAAGAGGGCGACGTTGAAGAAGACACAAAAGGACAGGTATGACTTCAGCCAGGGCTTCCACTTGGCATACTTGGCAGGGTCCAGGGCATCATAGCACATCTTGCCAGCCAGAGAGTTGAAGACAAAGGACAGCACCCCTATTCCTATCAAGGAGTTGGGCACAAAATGACTTTCTGAATTATCCATCACATCACTCCTCTTCCGAAGTTCTATCTTCAGGAACAGACCCAAGCTGAAGATGACGATGCCTGCAAACACGGAGAGCCAGTTCATGAGCCAGAGCCCTTGGGCCAACTTGACCCGCTTCCTCTGGTCAAATTTGACTTTCAGTAGTGCCATGCTTTCAGGGTGCAGTCTGGGCAGCTTCACCCAGCACAGCTCCCACACCTGACCTTAGAGATCTAACAGCTGAGGGCTTAGGGCCTCAGCAAGGATGCAGGTGACCCAGGCTGCATGGAGCTGTCCTGGGGCCTGCCCATATTGAGTCCCCGGGCTGCCACCACCATCAACTCAGGTGCTATCACAGAGGCCTCCGATCACAGCTCCTTGGTGTTGTTTCTGTAGCTCCTTTCTCGGCCACAGCACAGGCAGAGCACTGCAGATTAAAAGTGGGAGCCACAAGGCATCTTGCTAATCTCTTTAGCCAAGTTCATCCCATTAGATAAAGCTGTGCCAGCCTCAGAACATGGCCAGAGGAGCCTCTATGGCGACCTGGAAGCTGTGAGCTCTGGGCTTAGCTTGGAGACGCAGAAGTAAAAAGGACAAGACTGGCCAGAGGAATGGACATCAGCTGGAGGACTGGCTCAGATCTCCCCAGAAGCAGGTTGCTAGGCCAAACTCATTCAAATTTAAAACTTTCCATGGGAAAAAGACATCATCATACAAGTTGGAAAAGAAATAACAATGTGAGAAGACATTTGCAATACATAAAAAAGGAATTAACATATTTTTTAAAATGTCAACACCTTCCACTCCACAACGAAAAAAAAAAAAGATGAACAATCCACTGGAAGAGAGGCCACAGACAGAAGCAGGCGTTTATAATAAGGTAGCTTCAAAAGTCCAACAATCTGAAAAAGATTACGTGGGACAAAGGGAGATACAAATTCAAACCATAATAAAAGACCAAATTTGATCCATCGGCTTGATCATCCATCAAAATTCTGACACCAAATAATGTAGAACAAAGACTGTAGAAATGGAGATATACATTTTTGATGAATCTGTGCATTTATTTTTGATAATTCATAGACTTTGTTTCTTAGGACAGATTAAGGTTTACCAAAAAAAATTGAACAGAAACTATAGTTCCCATATACTTCCCTACCCCAACCAGTTCTCCCTGTAATTAATATCTTGCAGTGGTATGGTACATTTGTTGCAATTGATATTGCTACGTTACTGTTAATGAAGACCTATCGTTTGTATTAGGGTTCACTCTTTCTGGGGCACAGTTGAATGGTTTTTGCCAAATGCATACTGTCATGCATCCACCATCATATCATATCATATCATGTCATATATCATACCATATCATGCAGATAGTTTCATTGCTCTGATAAACCCTGTGTCCCACATTTTCTCTCCTCCTCCCCTCCCTTCACAATCCTAACAATCATATTCTATAGTTTTGCCTTTTCCAGAATGTCATATAGTTGTAATCATAAAGTATGTAACATCTTCAAACTGTTCCCTTTCCTTTAGCAATATGCACTGTTTCTCCATGTCTTGTTATTTGTCCATTTATGGCTGAATAATATTCTATGATATCGATATATGACAGTTTGTTTATCAAGTCACCTATTAAAGGGCATCATGTTAAGAAAGCCATCCCATTTATGATCTCAACAAAAAAATAAATGCCTAGGAATAAACCTAACAAAGGAGTTGAAGGACCAATACAATGAAAACTATAAAACATTGTTAAGAGAAATAGAAAAAGATACAAAGAAATGGAAAGCTATTCCCTATTCCCTGCTCATGGGTAGGAAGAATCAACATTGTCAGAATGGCCATCTACCCAAATCAATTTACAATGCAATCCCAATAAAAACCTCAATGGCATTATTCAAAGAAATGAAACAAATATTAGTGAAATTCATACGGAATCACAAAAGACCACAAATAGCCAAAGCTCTCCTGACTAAAAAGGGGGGAAATGGTGGAATTCCAGACTTCAAACTGTAATATTAAAGCCATGATAGTTAAAACAGCATGGTACTAGAACAACAACAACAAAAAGACATGTAGACCAATGGACCAGAATTAAAAGCCCAGAAATAAAACCACACATTTATGGACAGTAAATATATGGCAAAAGAGTAAAGAATATACATGGGAACAAGGAATGCCTCTTCAATAAATGGTGTTGGGAAAACTGGACTACCACAAAAGAATGAAGCTAGATTACTATCTCACACCATACATGAAAATCAACCATAAAATACATAGAAGAAAATATAGGCTATCACTCCATAACATAAACTTTAGAAATATCTTTGTAAAATATAAACAACTGGGACTACATCAAACTAAAAAATGAAAGAGACAGTTACCAAAATGAAGAGTCACCCTACCGAATATCAGTATACATCTGATATCAAATATCTACAAAGAGCACATACAACTCAACAAAAGAAAACAACCCAATCAAAAAATTAGCAGAAGAGCTAATTAGACATCCTCAAAAAAAAACATGCAGAGGGCCTCCCTGGTGGCACAGCAGTTGAGCGCTGTGCTGTGGAGCTGTAGACAGCACGCGATGCGAGTTCGATGCCCAGCCGGGGAGAATCCCACATGGTGTGGCAGACCTCTCCTGCCTCACCCGCTGCTCCCCTCAGCAGTGTATTTCTGATCTGCCTGTTCTGCTCCCTACTCTGTCTCTGGTGAACCCTCTCGCCACCCCATGCCTCTGGCCTGTACCCCAGCTTGTATGTATAAATAAATCTTTAAAAAAAAAAAAAAAAGACATGCAGATAGAAAATAGGCATATGAAAAAAGTTGTTTATCATCACTTATCCCCACAGAAATGTAACTCAACACCAAAATGAGATAGCACCTCACATCAGAAAGAGTGGCCCATATTTAAAAAACAAGAAACAGTACCTCCTGGTGGCCTAGGGGTTAAGTCTCAGCACTACCACCATGAAGACCCACAGTGACGGCCTGAATTTGATCCCCGGCCAGGGAGCTGATCCACATGGCGCAGCAGACCTCTGCTGTCTCACCTGCTGCTCCCCTCAGCAGTGTATTTCAGTAGATCCGCCTGTTCTGCTCCCCACTCTGTCTCTTGTGAATCCTCTCACCTCCTGTACCTCTGGCCTTCACACAAGTTCTTCTACACAAAAATAAATAAAATCTTTAAAAAATAAAAAACAACAAGTTCTGGCAAACATGTACAGAAAAAGGAACCCTCTCACACTGTTGGTAGAATGTAAACTGGTCCAGCCGCTATAGAAAGCTATGTGGAGTTTCCTCAAAAGACTAAAAAATACATGTGCCATAGACCCGGCAATTCCACTCCTAGGAACATACCCAAAGAACTCAAAAACACTAATTTGAAAGGAATCCTACACTCCTATGTTTATTGCAGCACTATCTACACTAGCCAAGACATGGAAACAACCCAAATGCCCCCCCCAAAATTGAATAGATCAAGATGTGATACACACACACACACACACACACACACACACACACACACACACACAATGGAATACTATTCAGCAATCAAAAAAAACTCATGCCATTTGCAGCACCATGGATGGAACTGGGAGGGATTATGCTAAGTGAAATAAGCCAGGAGAAAGATAAATACTGGGTGGTTTCACTTACATGTGGAATACAGAGAAACAAAACAGAGGGTCAAAGACAAACTTTAAAACTAACCCTTGAAAGCTAACCATAGATCTGAGGCACCCAGGAAGGATGAGGGAGAAGAGAAAGGAAGAAGGTAAAAAGGGGCTGAGGAGGGTGGAGAGTGCAATGAAATATGGTGGAGGACTATGGGTGCTCTGGGGGTGGGAGAGCTAGGATGACTACACCTGAGGGGAGAAATCCTATACTTTCAAAAAATTAACAAGGTTGTAAAACAATGATACATTATTTTTAAAAAATAAAGGGCATCCTGATTTGATTCCAATTTTTTTGCAATTATAAATAAAATTAGGAAAAAAATACTCACATGGCAGTTTTGTGTATGTTTTATGAGTTTTCAACTCGTTTGAGTAAATCCTAGGGATGTAATTGCTGTATCATATGGTAACACTGTGTGACTTTTTAAGAAACTGTCTCCCAAAGTGACTGCAGCATTTTTCATTCCACCGGCAATGAGTGAGTTCATTTTTTTTTTTAGATTTATTTATTTATACATACAAGCTGGGGTACAGGCCAGAGGCGTGGGGCGGCGAGAGGGTTCACCAGAGACAGAGTAGGGAGCAGAACAGGCAGATCAGAAATACACTGCTGAGGGGAGCAGCGGGCGAGGCAGGAGAGGTCTGCCGCACCATGTGGGATTCTCCCCGGCTGGGCGTCGAACTTGTATCACTGCTGCAGCGGAACTTGTATCGCTGCTGCCGCCGACAGCTCCACAGCACAGCGCCTAACCGCTGCGCCACCAGGGAGGCCCTGAGTGAGTTCATTTTGCTCCACATCCGTGCCGGCGTTTGGTGGTGTTAGTGTTCTGGGTTTTAATTATTCGAATCATTGTGCAGTCATATGTGATCGCTGCTTTCATTTGCATTTGTCTAATGACATATGGTGTGGAGTCTCTTTTATTTGCTTATTTGTCATCAGTGTATCTTCTTTGATGAATTGTCTGTCCAGCACTTTTGCCTGCTTTTTAATTGAGTTATTTGGAATAAATTTTTACAGATTTTGGGGGGAGTAATTTATATATGTCTAGTAACATTTTAAATGCACATTTCCCAGTAATCCAGCAATTTTCCTTCTCAGAACAGCCTGTGCAGAGGACCGGCAGTTTTTAAGAACTAACCAGTTTTGTCCTCAATTCATGTCCAAGGAAGGTTTTATGATGGCAATAAAAACCACAGGCAATAAGAAGGTGACATGTTCAATCTGGCATGTCCCTCCTTCCATTATAAGCACTGATTCCTCTAGATTCATGGCTGGCACTCTCCTCTTTTAGATCTCCCAATCACTGAGTAAGATCAAAGGAGCTTCTCTCCAGAGACAGAAATTTGGGAACAAAGTAATGAGACAGGAGGGTCTTCTTTCCTCCCCTCACAGTGTAGTCACCTGAGAACAAAACACTTATTCATTTGGCCTCTCTGGTGGTGCAAGTGGTTAAGTCTCAGCACTATGAAGCTATCAGAAGCCACTGCAGCATGAGTTCGATCCCCGGCCAGGGAGCTTCCCACATGGCGCAGCAGACCTCTCCTGCCTCGCTGGCTGCTCCCCTCAGCAGTGTATTTCAGGCCATCTGCCTGTTCTACTGGTGAACCCTCTCGCCACCCTGCACCTCTGGCCTGTACCCCATCTTGTATGCAAAAATACAATAAATCTTAAAAAAATTTAAAAAACACTTAGTCATTGCTCAGCCCAAGTCTGGACTTCAATTTGGGAGTGATCTCCAAGGTCATGTTCTAAGCCACAGGGTAAGATCAGTCTTGTTATTTATTTTCAGAACATACTCTGGGTCCAAACCATGAGTGTGCAGATAGCCAGTCTTCTAGCAGTCAAACCTTGGCTTCTAAATAGTGTTGGGCCCTCAAAGGATTCCATCTCTTCACCATCAGACACTGAAAAGAACGTGTTGCTGTTTCTGGAGCTTTTGTGTTTCTTTTTCCCCTAGAGAGGACGTCCAGTCCACCAGAAGCAAAGTCAGACTCCTCAGGCTCCATATGCAGCCAGCCCTGCTGAGGATGACTGCTGAGAGCTGGGGACTGGGTGACTATGAAGCTTTCCCAGAGACCCTCTTAGAAGCATGCACGTGGGCAAGAGAAAACCAGAGAAGGGTGAGGAAGAAAGATTTGATGTAGAAACCAGAAACAAACTTTTAAAAATAGTGCTACAGGGATAACCCAATTAGCCACAGACCTCTTTCTCCTCAAAGGACTGGAAGTGTGTACCAGAAGTGACCCCGTGGAGTCAGCGGCAATTTTGTGGACGCCCTCTGCTGGCCAGGAATAGAATGGCTTCATTGGATGAGAGGGTTTCACTTCTCAGGCTACAATCCTTGTGGTTGTTAAACCATCTGGAACGGTAAGAGAGAAAGAACAGACACATCAGAAACATCTCTGGACAAATCTTTCAACTATGAAACAAAGCAGATGACAAGGAACAAGCAGGAAAAAAGGAGGCTGGACTGCAGAGTAAAGAGTGAATCTCTGCTGGGGGATGGACCTGCCCCCACATGTTCCCTGGCCCACAAGTCCAAAGGATGTGAGTCTAGATGTTATAAATCTACTGTAGAGAAAATAGAATAATTTAATGGAACTAGGGGTGATTCATTTTCCTTCTTTAGAAACTCCTTTAATGCTATTAGAATAATGGAATGAAAATAATGAGATTATACATGGGGGAAAATAAAATAAACAGGCCAAGAGGCCATCTCTCTGCATCTCCCACCCAAGAAGGAGGCACAGGTTGATCTTTGAATAATTAACTGACTTTTGTTTTCTTAATGTCTCCCTCGATCATCAATTGTCATCCTGACTTCTTCACTTCACTCTTTTTCCCTTGTCCTTTCCTTCTCTCTCTCTCTCTCTCCCCCCTCCCTCTCTCTCTTTCTCTTTCTCTCTCCCTCCTCCCCTGCTTCCCTCGCCCTCTACTCCCTCCATTAAAAGTGACACGGGCTGAGGATGGTGACAAAGAGAAAGAGCAGAAAGAAGAGGAAGAAGAAACTGTAACAGAAGCACCTGGAAAAATGAAAGAAGGAAATACGCAAACAGGGCAACTCCTCAAGCAGAAAAACAGAAAGTAGAAGCCACAGAAACAGCTACATTTTTCAATCTTTTCTATATGGAGGAGAAAACACATTCTTCCTCTTTTCTGACTTCAGAGAAACACAAAAAAGGTTAGTCGTTTATCTCTAGTTTCTCTAAAAGGTTTATAGAACTATCCTGTCCAAGCCAATGGGGTATTTTCCCTTGAAATGTTATTCTGTATGTGTTTCCAGGTGAACCACAGGGCTCTGCTACTGGGCTGAAGTGTCCCCAGAAGGCTGTCATTGATCAGGTAAAAATCCAGAGTCCTTTGTTTCAAATGGAAGAGGGAAGGATAGAGGGATAGATGAAACTATTTAAACTTTATTTTCTTTCCTTGTGGCTTGTGGTCTCTGCCTCCTTAGAAGCCTGCTTGCCTTCCAAAGCCTCCCCAGCCTCTGTCACCAAATCACCTAATCTTGTCCCTACTACCCCACTGGAGATGAGTTAAGGGGGTGTGTGTGTGTGTGTGTGTGTGTGTGTGTGTGTGTGTGTGTGTGAAGAGCTGGGTGTAGGCCAGAGGTATGGGAGGGAGGGTGAGAGAATACACCAGAGACAGAGTGAGGAGCAGAACAGGTGGATCTACTGAAATACACTGCTAAGGGGGGCAGTGGGCCATACAGGAGAGGTCTGCTGTGCCATGTGGGTCAGCTCCCTGGTTGGGAATTGAACACAGACCGCAGGTGTGACAGCGCTGAGCTGTAAGCCCTAGACCACCAGAGAGGCCCTAGCTGGCATGTTTCACCTTTTACATGTTAGATACACTGATGGATGTGTGCTGATGAGACTGAGCAGCTTTTCAAATATGTGCTGATGATTTGAACATTCTTTTTTTTTTTTTTTTTCGTTATAGTCCTGGAATTGGGCAATAAGGGGGACAGAAGACAAAACCTGAGGTTTCCAATGAGCATCTTTTCAGCATAAGAGGAAAATAGAAATTAGCCTCTTAAATAACAGCAAGGAAAATGACTTGTCTCAATCTAGGTGCTGGTTAAGGATAATAGAAATCTCCCCTGAGAATGCATATGAACAGGGGCCTCCCCGGTGGCGCAGCGGTTAAGCGCTGGGCTGTGGAGCTGTCGGCAGCGGCGACGCGAGTTCGACGCCCGGCCAGGGAGAATCCCACATGGCGCGGCAGACCTCTCCTGCCTCGCCCGCTGCTCCCCTCAGCAGTGTATTTCTGATCTGCCTGTTCTGCTCCCCGCTCCGTCTCTGGTGAACCCTCTCGCCGCCCCACGCCTCTGGCCTGTACCCCAGCTTGTATGTATAAATAAATCTTTAAAAAAAAAAAAAAAAAGAGTGAAGGTTTCTTTAAAAAAAAAAAAAAGAATGCATATGAACAAGTGTGCCCTAATGTAAGTTAATAATCAGAATTCATACTGCTCAGGGGGTCTTAAAAGCCTCAAGTTAGGAATTTATACTAAAGTGATTGTAAGTTGGTAGTAACTTAAGGATTTTGGCCAAAAAAAAAAAAGTAAATCCTCTCTGAATAAATAACATGGACCTCAAATACTACCACAGCTAAGGATCCATGGAAAAATAATTTATAGTTAAAAAATATATAAAATAGTTGAGAAAACAGACCCCATGAGTAAGAGGCAGCAGAAATAAAGGAGTAGAGGAAGACCTGCAAAGATTTCAACTATTTTAATGGTTTGGTGGTTTTTTCTAAACTTGAAGTAAAATTGGTTTATAACAGACAATCGTCTGTCAGTTGTACAATTTTTACACTTCTCATCTATAGGTCCTACCCCGAAAAGTCCAGTTTCGCTCTACCACCCAGTTTCTCTCTACCACCAGACCTGCTTCACCTAAAGCCTTCCTTCTTCCCCTCTGGTGACAACCAGTCACTTCTCTGCATCTAAGTTTCATCTAACCTGTTTGCTTTGTTTCCCGTGCCTTCTACATGAATGAAATCACATAGGATTTGTCTTTCTCGTTTGACTTCATTCATGTAGCCTCAAGGACATTGACGCCACATGGCGGGATTTCATCTTTTAAAAAAAAACGCTGATCAGTATTCTATTGTGTCTGTCTACCACATCTCTTTTTACGCTGTCATCCATTAATGAGTATTTAGGTTGTTTCCAGATCTTGGCTATTGTATTTATAACTGCAATGAACACACGGTACACATAACTCTTCAAATTAGTGTTTTCATAATCTTTGAATAGATAGACAGGAATGGAATAGCTGGATAATAAAGTATTTGGATTCTTAATTTTTTTGAGAAATTGCATAGTGGCTGCACCAATTTACATACCCCCCAACAACGTGTGAGGGTTCCCTTTTCTCCACGTTCTCACCAACATGTTCATAGTCTTTTTGATAATAGCCATCTAACAGGTGTGAGATGACATCTTAGTGTGGTTTTGATTTGCATTTCCCTAATGAAAAGTGATAAACATCTTTTCATATGGCTGTTGGCCATCCGTATCTTTCTTTTTTAAAAAAAAATATTTATTTATTTATGCATACAAGAGCTGGGGTGTAGGCCAGGTGGGGGAGGGTCAGAGGATTCACCAGAGACAGTGGGAGCAGAACAGGCAGATAGACTGAAATACACTGCTGAGGGGAGCAGTGGGTGAGGCAGGAGAGGTCTGCTGCGCCATGTGGGAATCTCCCTGGCTGGGGATCGAACTTGTGCTGCAGTGACTGGGATAGCTTCATAGGCTGAGATTTAACCTGTTGCATCACCAGGGAGGCCCCGCATCCATATCTTTTGTAGTAAAATGTTTACTTAGAACTCTGTCCACTTTTAAATTGGGTTGTTGGGGGTAGGGTTGTTATTAAGTTATATGATTTGCAAGTTGTATGATTCTCATCAGTTATAATATAACTTTTCATAGAAAATGAGAATATCAGGCCTCTCTGTTGCAAGGGGTTAATTAAGTCTCAGCACTATGAAGCTTTTGGCAGCCACTGCAGCACTCGACCCAGGCCAGGGAGATTCCCACATGGTGCAGCAGACCTCTCCTGCCTCACTGGCTGCTCCCCTCAGCAGTGTATTTCAGTCAATCTGCCTGTTCTGCTCCCCACTCTGTCTCTGGTGAATCCTCTCACCACCCCACACCTCTGATCTACACTCCAGCTCTTGTATGCAAAAATAAATAAATCTTTAGAAAATAAATAAAATAAGACTATCTAATATGGCTAATGGAAATAAAAAGGATATCAAAAATAAAGAGCCATAGACAAAGTTACAAGATGGTTTTTGAAAAAAACTCAGATACAATTTCTAATATGAAACATATAAAATTTGAACTAAAATGTAATGGATATATTAAAAAAGCACAACTAAACATAGTTGAAGAGAGTTAATGAAGTAGAAGATACTCCAGAAGAAAAATTACCCAAGATATAGCACAGAAAGACAAGAGATTTTATAAAAGAGTAGCTAAAGACAGAGAGAAATTTTTCCTTCAACATCTGCAGGCACTATCACCAAAGTCCAGCTGTGCTTTATAGTGACTACAGAACAGCCTCATCTTTCTCTGGGTCCAGCTTCAGGCTGCGTGGCTTCCTAGCCACCGAGTGTGAGGTGGGTGTGTGGTGGGAAGACCGTAAGGCTTTGTGTCCTAAATGCTGCATTTGAATCCAGGCTCTGCCACCCACCTGCAGCACCAGGCTTTGAATATATCACTTAATCTGCATATTTCACTCACCTCATGTGTAAAACACAGATAATGGCAACTTCCTGGGGTGCTCCAGGGGGCCTGAAGGACATGAATCCTGTAACCCACTGGCACCCAGTAGGTGTTCAATATACCTTTGTTTCTTCTACAAAGGAAAATCCATGAACTCATTAGTGATGAGAGAGAGGGACAGAGAAAATCTTTTGTGACTCTTAGAGGTGACTATTGCCCCAACTCCTTAAGCTGAATATTGATAATTAAGGGGAAAAATATACATAGGCATAGAGCCTGCTTTTTTAGAAAGAACTGTGGTTCACCTTCATATGATTATACATGTAAAATCTTTAATTAGTTACTTGCCACACAGTAAGTGTTCAATAATGTTACTGGTCTTCCTTGGATTTGTCCACAAAATTGCTAACTTGTTCTTGAAGGACAAAAAAAATAACAACAACAGAAAAAAAAACACAAAAAAACAACTTATGTATATGGCTAATAAAACAGCACATAAACAAATATACATCTTGTCCTCTTAACTATTCATAGACAGGGAGCGATTAAAGAAGAAAAAAGATGCCTAAAAAGGCTATTGAATGGGGAAGATAATAGAAAGGAGGCAGAAAACACTGCCCTAAGTAAGACAAAGATTTGAATGACAGTAGTAGTGAGAGCTCAGGTGACATCAAGTGACACTTCCTCAGGTGAGGAAGTGATACAGGCAGGAAGGAATAAGCTCAAAGCCTGTCCACTGGGTGGATTCCCTGGAGAAGCTGAATCATCCCACCTGCCTCAAGGGTATTTATTCACCCACTCCTGGCCAGGGTTTACTGCCAGAGGCTCCCAGGCGCAGGCCCATGGCTCTCAAGCCTGTCTCTCAAGTTGTGACTTTGAACAGTTCTGGAACCAGAACCTGAGGCCTCAGGCAATAAGTCCTGGCAATCAAAAGTCTGCTGGGACATAAAGAAAAGTCTGGAGATATGAGTGGTCAGTGTCAGTGTTACATTCTTTGTTACTTCAAAGAATAGAAAGTGATATTAAGAAATCCCAGGTAGGGCCTCCCTGGTGGCGCAAGGGGTTAAGTCTTAACACTATAAAGATATCTGCAGCATGAGTTCAATCCCCAGCCAGAGAGCTGACCTGCATGGTGCAGCAGACCTCTCCTGTATGACCCATTTCTCCCCTTAGCAGTGTATTTAGTAGATCCACCTGTTCTGTTCCCCACTCTGTCTCTGGTAAATTCCCTCACTCCCTGCACCTTTGGCCTACACCCCAGTTCTTGTATGCATAAGTGACTTCTTTTAAAAACATAAGTCCCAGGCAGCACTTTTTATGACGCCCCCTGAAGACATAACCCAGCTGTAGAGGCTCCTAGACGGAACAATTTCATTGGTTCTTTATCATCAGTCACTAGCCCAACACTTCAACTTTCAGCCACATTTCCTAGAGATGCAAAATTATAGATTGGATTTCCGTAGCAGGAAATGTATTTCACACCATAAAAATACCAAAACTGAAGAGGATGAGCATGAATATAAAATACAAACATATAATAAACATTAAGTCTGTATGCAGTCAAAAAATGAAACAGTCGGGGCTCTTTGGGGGAAAATTTTTGCACAAGCTGGGTTTGCTAAGTTTTCTTAAACCACAGTTTTAATTAAATATTCTTGGCAAATGTTCCTAAGCATTTTCAAGGTCCAGGGACCTTAAAAGTCGTTCAACGTTCCAGTCATCTTTCTTGCACCACTGACCAGATGTGCACTAATGCCCCTTCCCCTCTCCCTCTGTTATTTGCTCCTCCTCCAAGAAGATAGCTAACTTCTGTGAGTCTTCATACTTTCATATCCTCACTGGAAACTTCCTCTGTTCTTTTCCTTTGGCGGTCTTTCTTTGTTTTTTCTGAGAAGCTTTTTCCTTTGATGACTCACCTTAAACTTTTCAAAAGAGACAATGACTTGGCTGAAATCATTGCTTGACTCAGAGGCATAATGGAGTCTCTGTGTAATCACTCTGCCATGCATTCTGAAGGCTTGCCATCACATGAATGTTGACTGAATTGGCCTACACTTTTTGCTTTCTTCAAATCTTTTTTCTTTCCCTCAGAAATTGTACCTCATGGAGAATGCAACAACTTGAACTCAAAGACTAGCTCATTCACATTTCTTTATTGCTCTATTGTCTCAAAATATCATGCTTCATTTTCAAAGAGACTGAGGGAAATCCCAGAAGACTTCTTGGAAGCGATGACATTCAGCTTGTGGGAAAAGTCCCACACAGGTGTACTCAAACTGTGTGGGAACTAGTTGAAAAGGCCAGGAAATTTGGCAGAAGGTGTTTGTACAGAATATCTTCCTCCTGCTGCTTTAAAAACATTCTTTAGGACCTCCCTGGTGGCACAAGGGGTTATGTCTCAGCACTATGAAGCTATCAGCAGCCATCAGCAGCCACAGCAGCATGAGTTCCATCCCTGGCCAGGCAGCTAACCCACATGGCGCAGCAGACCTCTCCTGTCTCACCTGCTGCTCCCCTCAGCAGTGTATTTCAGTAGATCAGCTTGTTCTGCTCCCCACTCTGTCTCTGGTGAATCCTGTCCCCCTCCCTCAACACCTCTGGCCTATACCCCAGTTCTTGTATGCATAAAGAAATAAAAAAATTTTTTTTTTTTAAACTTTCTTTTTCTTCCCTATTCTCTGACCTGGAAGATGACCCATATGGACTGAACCAACTACATTTCTTGCACTAAAATTTCTAACTGGATTCAATCAATGGGAGGCACCCTCAGAAGAGAGTGGGATTTTTAATTCCTGTGGGTCTCCCCTGTCACGATGGACAGGGAGAGCGACATCTCTCTCTCGAAGGCCACAGTTCTGTCAGGTACTTATCTCTTTCCCTGGGTTCAGGTAAGTTTTATCCCTTTAGGCCTGGAAGTGATAACAGGCAATCTACCATCTCTTACTGCTTTTTCTAAACTCTACCCACAGCTTTGTAAATACCCCTGTACTAACCTTTCCTAAAGTTATCCATTTTGAGTATGCCATCTGCTCCCTGCCAGGTTCCTGACTGATACAGTTTGTTTGATTAATGGATATTAGTTCAGACTAGTTGGAGCATGAAGTGTGTGTGTGCTGAAGCAGGAGAACATCATGTAGGAACAGCAGGCTGGGAGCAGATGGTGGAGGGGCTTGTCTTCCAGGCCAGGGGGTCTGCAGGCAGTGGAAACCTCAGAGGGCTTTCAACCAGGAGTGGGAAGCTTTGCTAAAACTAATCTGGTAGCTGCATGAAAAGTGGTTTAGAAATTGAGGTAAGTCAGGAGATGATTACAATTACCATTACAGGGAGATCCCATTTTGTAACTCTCAAATAGGCAAAGATCCAAAAATTTGATAGTGCTGTGTCATGAGGATGTGGCGGTTTCATTACCCTAAGATACTGCTGGTGAGTGTGCAAACTGATAAATATCCTTGAATGGTAGTTTGATAATACAGATCAATACTGTAAATTTTCAGTCTATTGACTCAGCAATTCCATGTCTAGGTACTTAGCCTACAGATAATATTGCACACATGCTAAATAATTTACACATAAGGATTTTTGCTTAGCAATTTTCTAATGGCTAAAGATTGGAAACAATATAAATGTCCACTAATTAGAGACTGGCTAAGTAGGAATGGCACATCCCATGTAATAGTGCTCTGCGACAGCTGGAGACGAGATGGCTCTGTACGTACTTACAGGGGAAGATCTCCAAGTATTATGGCAATGGTAAAGGCAAGGTGCCTAATAGTATATATGGTGTGCTTCTGTTTGAGTGAGAGGATAAAAGGATATATTGCACATCAATTTATAAGAGCACAGACAAAAAAATACAAAGGAAACTGAAAAATACAAAAGAAACTGAAAAGGACAGTAGTTCCCCAAAGACAATTGGATGGCTGGAGGAAGGAAGGAGGAAGACTAGTTTTTATGCTATCTTTTTATTTTGTGCTTGTGAATGAATGTTTTTTAAAACCCATTTCAGGGCTACATGAAGGGCAAGTTTTTCACTAACACCACATGAATCTCTGGGCAAGATGAGTGGAGTTTGGATAGTAATCCTTGCTACCAGCACAATTTTAATGTATGGGGACTTGTAGGAGTGATGAAAGCTTTTGAAAAATGCTTTGTTTTCTTCTGCTTTTCTTCATATTTCTTGCTCTTTTTTGGCCTCAGGCACTACTTGGCCTTTCTGTTTTCAGACTAACTAGAATCTTGTTTTAGCATCTTGAAAAGTTGGGCTGTGTATGGTTCAGATTGGTCTAGCTTGTTGCTGGTCTCAAAATCCTGGTTCTACAAAAGAATCATTCCCAGGCCTCCCTGGTGGTGCAAGGGGTTAAGTCTCAGCACTATGAAGCTATGGGCAGCTATTGGCAGCCATCAACAACCACTGCAGCATGAGTTCCATCCAGGCCAGGGAGCTAACCCACGTGGTGCAGCAGACCTCTCTTGTCTTGCTGGCTGCTCCCCCAGCAGTGTATTTCAGTAGATCCACCTGTTCTGTTCTCCACTCTGTCTCTGGTGAATCCTCTCACCGCCCCCACCTCTGGCCTACACCCCTGTTCTTGTATAAATAAATAAATAAATGAATGAATGAATGAATGAATGAATGAATAAAATCTTTCAAAAAAATCACTCCCAAGAGCTTGTTTAAATACCAGTGTCAGGATTTTAATTCCAGGGATTTCATTTTGGTGCCCTCTGTGAGTCTTGACAAGAGTACTTTTTTAAATCCTTAATGGTACCCCTGCCCTTCTTAAAACTTAAAGCTGGGAGCCTCCCTGGTAGCACAAGGGGTTAAGTCTCACTCAGCACTCTGAAGCTATCTGCAGTCACTGCAGCATGAGTTCGATCCCCGGCCAGGGAACTGGCCCACATGGCACAGCAGACCACTCCTGTCTTGCCCACTGCTCCCCTCAGCAGTGTATTTCAGTCAATCTGGCTGTTTTGTTGCTCCCCACCCTGTCTCTGATGAATCCTCTCACCACCCAGCCCTGCACCTCTGGCCTGCACCCCAGTTTTTGTATGCATAAATAAATAAACCTTTAAAAAAGGCATCTTTCAAAAAAATCTTAAAAGCTGGGTAAATAATTGATCCTTCATCTTAATTATAATAGTTGACTTATTTTTTGGCTTATAAGAGAATAGCCAAATACTGTGACTGAGTTTTGAGTTGGTGGTAAGGCTTTTGAATTACATGCAAGTTACTTGTCCTACTAATGTGTTACTTATTGCCATATTTATAAAACATTGTGCCTTTAATATGTACATTGTACATTACCATGTAACATTAGAAACTTGAATCTTTACATCCTGCTGTTTTTGTTCATTTCTAACTGATTAAGAAAATTAAAACCAAAGTGGTATGCAACCATGACTCTTACATTGCAGACAGAACATCAGAATTAAAACTTGGAATTATTTCTCTTATTCTGGCAAGGTTGTGACTCGGGAGTGATACTTTATAATATAATGTGTATATAATACTGTACTAAATTATATTTAATATAAATGATCATAATATTGAATAAACTCTGATTGCTTGACTAATGTGCAATTTTATTGCTTGTTCAGAGTTGATCCTAATGGAATTGTATGGTCATTATGCTTACTGGTGCAATTTGCCCTCATTGTTATGACCATTATCATTATGTTTGCATAACAAAAACTTACTAAAATGGTTTTCATTAATGCTTTTATTTCAGGAGTATGACTTTAATATAGGCGGGGGGGTTGTTTTGATAGTAAAATCAAAAATCCATCACAATAAATGTAGGAGAAATATAGTAAGATCTAACTTTCTGAAATGGCAGAAAGACTTGAGGACAGGATGGATGGGTAAGATCTGCTGAGGATAGAACTGACATGATTTGGAAGTCCTGTGTCACAAGTTGGCCAGCTCAGGGACCAGAGGTGGCCTGTAACATGTATCCTGGGCGTGCACATTTTAAAAATGCTTGAATTTCTCTGCCAAGTGACCTGTTCCCCTTCTCCCCATTGACTTACTCATTGACTTTGCCTGCTTGGCCCTGGTAGGCATTGAGAGCTCGAAGAATGGTAACATTAAAGGAAATATGGAGGGAAAGCAGTGAAAATGGAGATTTTTAAGGACATACGGCATGTGGAAGGCAGGTGAGCCCACTAAGGGTGGGAGCTGGGGACAGGGACTATGCACATAGGTAAAAATTGAAGCTCTGGGAAGGATGAGTACAAAGAACCTCATGCTTGGAGAACACTCATGTTTAAGGCTATAAGTCACCAGAATCCCTATGAAGGGAAAGAAATTGCCGTAAGAGAAACAGGATAGAGCAAGGCTGTAGAGGTCAAAGAAAGGAAGAACTTCAAGGACACAGTAGTTAACTGTACACCTAGAGGAAAGGATGAGAACAGGAGACGGGGTAGAACTAAGAGACTGGGTGATTGATACCATCAAAGAGCAGTTTCAGCAGGGAAAAGAGGGTAAAATTATAAAGAGGTGGTGCTCTTTTAAGATGACTGACAGCACAGGAGAGGAGTTAGAACATCATGCAATGACAGGTGGGGCAGAGAATGAAGGGATCCTCTGAGATCTATTTTGAAAGAGGAAGAAAAACGCCAATGGAAAGGCAGCAAAATCCACAGGAAGGAGAGGGAAGGGGAACCAATGGAAAAGGTAGCTTAGGGAGGAGATAGGACTCAAGGAAGACCAGTGAAGGTGGAAATTGTTTCAAATACTGAGGACTGATAATGGGGTGCTGGCTGGGTGAGGCTGGCAGAGGCACAAAATTGTGACTTTTAAGAAAGTTTAAGAAAAGGTCTGGGATAATTGGCATAAGCTATTAAGGAAGGCAGAACAGGCTTGCTGAGGTGTGAGGACAGCTCAGCAATTAGCAAGCATTCCAGTTCAAACTGCCATGATTTTGTGGTTTCATTATGTATTATAAACTTTAGGAATTTTATTTTTTAAATGTAATTTAATTTTCCACAAATATGAACTATAGACCATTAGTGCCACAAGTCTGGATTTTGCTGATGTGTGTTTGATGTTAAACTATCAGTGTTTAGAGGATACTGGTTATAGTTTCTATTGTGACAATATGGTTGAGAATTTCATTACATGTTGACTCTTTGTAACTGGGATTATTCCTTTTAAGCAATTAATTTTCTCCCCTCTTCCTTCCAGATGTTGCAAACTGTGAAACTGATTAGTATATTTTTTCATGTCACCTAATAGTTGACAAAAAATAAATTTTGCATTTACCTTTGGCTAAGGAATCAAGTTTGACAGGCTACCTTTTTTCAGTTATTTTATCACGGTAACATTGATTTACAACACTGTTTTAGGGGTATATGTTCATGTCTCTTCAAATGCATGTTACCACACATGCTCACCACCAAAGCAGCAATAACCCTCCACTAAAGTCCACTATAGTCCATTGGGTGCCTACCCACCCCGTCCCCCACTTCCTTTTTGCAGGCTACAGTTGTTTTTTTTTTTTTAAAGATTTATTTATTTATACATACAAGCTGGGGTACAGACCAGAGGTGTGGGGCGGTGAGAGGGTTCACCAGAGACAGAGCGGGGAGCAGAACAGGCAGATCAGAAATACACTGCTGAGGGGAGCAGCGGGCGAGGCAGGAGAGGTCTGCTGCACCATGTGGGATTCTCCCCGGCCGGGCGTCGAACTCGCATCGCTGCTGCCGACAGCTCCACAGCTCAGCGCTGCGCCACCAGGGAGGCCCCAGGCTACACTTTTTCATTGGCCTCATTTCTGTATCCAATTTATGATTCTACCTTTATTCTCCCTTCTCATTTATCTTTATCTTGTTACATTTCAAGTTGGGGGGCCTCCCTGGTGGCACAAGGATATACTGCACATAAATTTATAAAAGCATAGACAAAAAAATGCAAAGGAATCTGAAAAATACAAAGGAAACTGAAAAGGACAGTTGTTCCCCAAAGAGAATTGGATGGCTGGAGGAAGGAATTCCTGTCAACAGAAGCCTCCTTAAATCCATTTTTGGGGTAAATACTTAAGGCACTTCAAGTACCTTAATGCTTGTGGTAATTATTAATAAGAAGCATACCTGCAGTAATAAGGCCACCAGACCCACAGAAAGCTTTTTGAAAACCTTACAACTTCCCATTTAAGATAATGGATGGTAGAATACATAGCAGAAAGCCAAATTTATAACAGCAGAGAATTACAGCAAAAGGAGTGAAAAAAAACACGAAGACTCAGCTCTATTCTTTGTGGTATGAGAATTTAAGGAAAGCACCAGCCCTTTAATGATTCTGGAAGCTTTCTTTCCAACTCAGCTAAACTATTCGAAGTCACCATCATGCAGTAGCAAAGGAGGCAGGGCTGAGCCAGAGGGCCTTGTTTCACATCCCAGTCCCACTTGAGCTATTTGACCTTGGGCACTTACTTATGTCTTCACTTATATGGTGCTAACAGAACCTACCTCTTGAGATACTGAGGACTTACTAAGTTTATACAAATAAGGTGCTCAGGATGTGTCTGTCACATTTTAAGTGCACAATGAATTGGCAGCTATAATTATTTGAACTCTACAATAAGTCTCATGAGGGTCCTGGGGACCATGTCAAAATGTTGTACCCAAACAAGTCCATGAAAAGCTGGACTCCAGAAGCTGAAGCTAACATGTATTTGAAGATCAAAGAGGAGTCTTCCCAGTATTCTTGTTGAGAAATGTGTGTGAAGTCAAACCTTCAATTAAAAGCATTCCCCAATTCCCAGTCACTTGCACAACTCTGATACCATACTTTCACATTAACTGGCTCCTTCTAGTGCCTTACTTCGTTCATTTATTCAGTATTTCTGGAAAGCCTACTTTTCCATGCAATACGTTTTAAATATAGGCATTAAAAGCACATTTTCCCCTTATTGCTTCAAACTGTTATACAAAATTCAACTGAGGAAATTTCAAAGATCTCATTGGCTTTATTGAATGATTCATCAGTTGAGCAGCATCCATCTAGGAGGTAGGAGCTCTCAAGATCTGTACAAAATGAAGGACTTTTATAGGCAGGAGGGAATGGGCACAAGGAAGTTTCTATTAACAAAGAGTGGAGTGGTTGTGCCAAAATGACTTTCCCTTAGGGGTTGGCAGGGGTAAACGGAAAGATGACCTCCCTAGTGTTGATCTGATGAATCCTATAAGATTCCAATTCTGGAAAAAATGAAAACTGTTATTAAGTCTCAGTTTGGTGACCTGCATAAGGGCCTCTATTTGGGAACCTGTGTGTTTTTAACAAAGCTAGCATAGTAACAGCTG
Organism: Scalopus aquaticus; assembly: GCA_004024925.1. Taxonomy (NCBI): domain Eukaryota; kingdom Metazoa; phylum Chordata; class Mammalia; order Eulipotyphla; family Talpidae; genus Scalopus; species Scalopus aquaticus. The sequence goes on from PVIJ01001805.1 coordinate 127,252, forward strand.
CCAGACATCTCCCAAACAGCAAAAATGCTTTAAAGACCTGTCATGGCTAGGAGCCTATCACAATCTCAAGTTTTAAACACTGAAAGCCTAGATAGTGTAATAACAGTAAGTAAACGTTCAAGTCCTGTTAGGTGGACTTAGTCCCACAGGGGAAGCACTTGGTAAGAGTGAAGAACAAAGTGACAACTGCTTAGTCCCACTGGATTATTCGCTCTTCTTCAGGAAGAATACTCCAGTTTGGGGAGGCCACATCCTGGGCCAGCCAGTTGAAATCGTCAACGTCGTTCCAGTTATTTTTGCTCCTGTCTAAACCCGAATCCTCGAAGTCCTCGTCGATCCCCGAGTAGCTCCAGGTGTAAGGGGCGAACTGGATCCCGCTACAGTCCTCCACAATGGCCCTGCTAGTCACCTGCAAGAAGATGCGGGTGTTTCTCGTAGTATGTACGCGGAGCTGTTGGCAGGCCACCGCTAGCACGCAATCACTGCAGTCTTCCAGGAAGACAGAGGTGGACACGGGCCCACAGAGCACCGTGCAGCCGCGGGCCTTGTGTAGTCGCAACGTGTTGGGATTGCCATACAGTTTGATCTTGCAATTGCTCAGTTCGGTCAAAAGGATGTCGCGTTGGCGCAGTTCCTCGGATGTCTTCTCCAAGACTTGGGATTCCAGATTGGAAAAGCCGCAGACCCCAGTGGAATCAAAGCCTCCCTCCTCCTTCGAGGACGGCGGGGAGGCCAGGATACCTTCCGCCGCCGGAGCGCTAGGAGCCGCGTCTACCTTGTTAGCCGAAGCAGCATCCTTTCTCCGGGTCTTGAAAGCGAAACGCTTCTTGGGTTGCAGCTCCTGGCGCCGCACGGCCAAGGCCGCCTGCAGTCGCGCCAGCGCCTCTTGTGCCTGCCTGAGATCGTAAGCGGCCAGAAACAAAACCGAGTCGTTGAGAAGTTTCTGAAGGCCCTGGAGCCGTGCGGCCGCCGCCTCCAGTCGCTCGGCGGACTCCCCGCGCTCCAGAATCTCTTCTAGGGCCGCTCGCTCCCGAGCGAAGGTGGCGGCGAAAAAGTCGCTCTTTTCCTCCTCCACCTCCTGGTCCTGTCGCTTTTGCTTCCGCCGTCCCACCTCCAGTTGCCGCTCCTGTTCTCGCCTCTGAAGCCGCTCAGGCACCAAGCTCCGGTCCCGCTGGGAACCCACGTCCCCGTTCCCCACGGCGGCCGCAGAGCAACTAGCAGTATCCATTTTGACTTCAAGCTTCCTTCTTTCTTGTCTTCCTTCCTCCGGGCGCGCCCTCCGTGAGGCCTCCTACCAACGCGCTCGGTTATTGGCTGGTTACGCTGACGTCAGAGCCCTGGCCTTATTTTCTTCGCCCATTGGTTCCTCCGCATCTCAGGGGGCGGGGAGAAGAGGCGGGGCCTTCTGACTAGGGGGGTGGGGAGACAAAGGTCCTAGTGGATGGGTGGGGTGGGAAGCAGGCGGGGGAAGCTTTTTTTCCTCTTAAAGGGGCAGGACTTATATCCGGGATTGTGGGGTGAGTTGCAGCAGCGGCAGCTGCACATGTGGGTTTGTTTATAAGAACAAGGTTAGAAACTCGCAGGCCTCCCCCTCCCCCCCAGCTCCTCCCTACTACCCCCTTACAGGCCGGAGAGCCGCTACTGGGGGGGAATGTGTGTGTGTTGCGGGTAGGGGGGGACAGGTAGTGGTGAGAAAGATGGAGGGGGGGGAATATTGCACCGCCCGGCCCGCGCCGGAGGAAGCGGCAGCTGGAACAGCTGGCTAGGGAGCAGCTTGCATGCCTCTGGTTTTTTCCTTTCCCTTCCACCACCCCTTCTCCCAACCCATTCCTGCCACCCCAAAACCTTCATCTCACCCACTCCCTCCCCCTCGTCCGTTGCAGTTCGGTGTGGCTTGAGGGCTCCTGGGTGCCCGCTGGCAGTTAGGCGGGTGGGAGAAGGCGAGGGGCACCTAGATGGGAGAGACTGGGTTCCTAACTGCAGCCGGGTTCGCGGGTGGGAGGGGACCTTGGGGAGTCTAAAAACGGCTTACTATTTTTTGGGCCTAATGCTGCAGTCGAGTCGAGAGGGTGGGGGCGGGGGAGGGTGATATTCCACACCCCCTTCCTCTTCCTCCCACACCCTCCCCAGCTTCGCGATCATTCCCTTCGCCGCTGGGCACCGCTGGCCGCGCTGGGGCGAGACCCCAGCCGCGGCTCTGCGGCTCTCTGGGGGCCGTCGGTCTTTAGGAAAGCAACTGGGAAGAATGTTACATTATTTCTAGAGGTGGTGGGAGGGATTTGTCACCGGAAGTGAATGAGCCTAGCTTAAAGCGGTAACCAGACGAGGTGTGAGTGGGCAGCCGAGCCGCACCGTCACTAGCAAAAACCCTGGGCAGCAGGCCGGGCAAGAGCCGGCCCGCGGAGGGCTGCAGGCGCGCGGCCACCTCGCGGGCTCCGTGCAGCTCTGCGGAGCATCGGGCCTTCCTCACCCGGCACACCCTTCCAATCTTCGGTTTTACCTTTATCTCCACCCGCATCCCCGGCCTCCGTCGTTTTTAATAGGGGGCATTTAACCGCCCAAGCTGTCACTTGAAATGTCACTGATATACCTGCGTTTGGATGCAAAGAAAGATGGGAGGAAACAGACAAGGCTCTTCTCCATTTTGTTATGCCCCCCCTCCTCCTTTTCGTTCCCATTTAAAACAAAACACATAAATTCCCGTGTTTCTCCACTGAAAATAAGCACGGACAAATACCCCGTGGGAAAGACGGGAGGGTCGTGTGTGTGTGTGTGTGTGTGTGTGTGTGTGTGTGTGTGTGTGTGTGAGTGAGAGAGAGAGAGTTCATCTATCCGATGGAATGGGGGTGCTGAAAATTCCTGTGCTCAAGCTTGTAGTATATATTTATAGTTTTCATTTGCTTTGCTCATGGGCAAGATAGATGAGGCTTTTTTTTTGTCTTTTGTTTTTAAAGGTGGATTTCACAGAGGTTTATTTCTGAAGTTGATGAATGAAATATGGCCTGTTATCTTGTCTAAGTCACACGGAAGACAGCTTTATTTTATGAAATGTTGATTTAACCAAAGAAGATGTAGTGAAGGCTTATTTTGCCAGGAGGTAAAAACCTGTCCTGCCTCCCTTAACTTTTCCATCTGTTGAACCTGTCCCACTCGATTTAAGAAATTTGTAGCCAACCAAGCAGGGTTTATTGTGCTTGGGCTTGAGCTGGGGCAAGGCAACATTGTATTAACCACTAGCCATAGTGAATCTGTGGTGGTTGTTAGTGTTGTTATTAGCACAAGCAGAATTGAGTGTCACTGAACTTTCAAGAACTTCATTTCTGCCCAAACAACAGGTTTTGGTGGAGAGTGCAGTTGACTTTGGAAGTTTCTGAATATTTTAGGTTGACTAGTTCAATTCATGAGAATGAGACAGAAAGGTACAAAAATAGCCCAGTCACTCCCCCCTTACCCTCCCAGCGTGTTGGGGGCATTTTCAAAGACTGAGTGGGAATGAACAGGGGTCAGTGGTGTGGTGATGAGAAGCATTGGCTTGACAGTTCTTTGAAGCCTCCAGCACGACTGCAAGCCAAAGTATGTGATTAGTACATCGACATAAAATTCTGTTATTGAGTCAGAAAGCAGTAGAAAATCTGAAACCTTTGGCATTGCCAGACTGTATTCGCATTTTCTTTCTGACATTTGAGGGCAGTCCTTTCAGTGTGCATCCTTGAATTGGACTCCAGCTCCACAGAGGTAAGTGCTGGTTCTGATGGAAAGGCAGAAGATGCATTAGAACAGAAATGTGGCCAAAGGCCAGCAGCCCAGGTGCCTTCTGAGTCCTACTTTCAAAGATACCTTCAAGGGCTTGTGAATCAAAGTGCTGCTGTCCTTTACATCTCTTGAAAAGTGAAAGAATTCAAAGGTGTTACGGTTTTTATTAAACAAAAATTTAGAGGTATTATGGTTTTCCTAGTGAGACTTACTTTTCAACTTTTTGAAAATTTCAAATGCAAGTGGAGAGGAGTATTACCATACCTACCAGCCAGCTTCCATAATTACTGACAATCTTTCTTTTAAAACCCTAGCCACTCCCTCCCCACCTCATCCTGACCATTTTACAGCAAATCTCAGACATTACCATTTTTCAATATATATCTCAAAAAGATTGGTACTATCCTTTTACAACATAACCACATTATCATCCCCACACTCCAAAAAAGATATAATTATTTCTTTAATAGCAACATATTTCCTATTTACATTTTTCTGATAATTCTATAATTTCCTTTTTAAGTTATTTTATTTGAATGATTCAAACAATTTCCATACAATGTGTCTAGTTAGTATGACCTCAGATCACTTCTACTCACTTTTTAAAAAAATTTTGTTTTGTATTTATTTGTATATATTTTACATCATTGTTCATTTTTGTGCAATGTTTACTTTCTTTTCCCAGGTGTAGTCCCCCTAGAATTTTCATCACCAGTTCACCCGTGCACCATCACCATTGTCCCTCATGCTCTTCCCGCCCTTGTTTTGGTCCTTCTCCCTCCCTCTCCCCTGCAGAATATCTCTGACTTTTAGTTGTCAGTTTATTTTTGTTTTATTTTGTTTTGGGTTGTTTTGTGGTTTTGTTGTTGCTGTTATTTTTCCCCCCAATCCCTTATTTGGTTTCCCTATATTCCTCCTATAAATGAAACCATCCAATATTTTTCATTTTCCTTCTGACTTATTTCACTGAGCATGATCCCTTCTAGCTCCATTCATGTTCCTGAGAATGGCATGAGTTTATCTTTTTTGATTGCTGAATAGTATTCCATTGTGTTTATGTACCACATCTTCTTGATCCAGTCATCTATTTTTGGGCATTTGGGTTGTTTCCAAGTCTTACCTACACTTCTAATCACTTTTAAACTCCCTACCCCTATTATTCTCTTGAAAAAAACTTGACTATTTGTTCAGTAGATTTTCCCAATCTGGATTTTAGTGGTCGTATCTCCATACTGTGTTTATTAGATTTTAAATATCTGTCATATTTATGTGATCCTTCAAACCCATAAAGTGAATATGTGGGTAGTGAGAGGCCACAGAAATCAGTAACAAGTAGCAAAAACATTTAACTAAAATTAAACAGTCTTCTTTGGGTATGGTTAGACAGTGAAGAATAAGGCCTTTTGCTGTTCTAATGGGTTTGGTTTTTTTTCTAAAGATTTATTTATGTATGCATACAAGAGCTGGGGTGTAGGCCAGAGATAGGGGTTGGAGGCTGAGAGGATTCGCCAGATACAGAATGAGGAGCAGAACAGGCAGATCTACTGAAATATACTGCTGAGGGGCACAGCGGGTGAGGCAGGAGAGGTTTGCTACGCCATTTGGGCCAACTCCCTGGCTGGGAATCGAACTTATGCTGCAGTGGCTGTGGATAGCATCGTAGCACTGAGACGTAACCCCTTGTGCCACTAGGGAGGCCCCTCTTCTATGGGTTTTATGTGCAGGTGGGAGGTGCCAGCCATACCTTGCCAAAAAGAAAAAAAAAAAAAAAAAACAGTTCCAGGCCTTGGTTTCTTGTAACTCTATGCTAAAGGATGAGTCACCTATTCATCTTTCAGCAAACATTGGGTACATGGTGGTTATAAGTCATTCATTAAAGAGCTCTTCTGTGTCAAGTAGCAAACTTTAGGCAAATTTTCCTACCTTTGTCTGTCTTTTCTGACACAAAGACTGTGAAAGCTGATAGCTGTGGAGGAAGTTTGGTACTTGAGAAAGGGCTCCATTGTCTGGGAAGCAGAGCAGGAACAGCTCCTTACTTTCCCCTTTGCACCCTGGCTTTCTAGCCTCCTTAGTGCCCTCTACTCTGGTACTTTTTCGTCATTTTTCACCTGATGCCTGGCACAGAGGCTGGGTTTATTTATCTATATCAGGTTATTAATCTCTTACTGTGGCCAGCACTGACCCTGGAAGGCCCTTATGCTGCCAGGGTAAATAGGCACAGGCCTGCTCCTCCTTGAGGAGGCTTTTTTTTTTTTTTTCCCAATACTTTGCATTTTAGCTGTTTTATTTTTTTATTTTATTTTTTTTATATAATATATATTTTTATTGTTATTTATGTCTTTTACATTTTGCATTCCCCTTGGGTAGCCCACCACCAATTCACCCGTGATCCATCTCCATGGTCCCTTGTGTTCTTTTCTATTCCATTTTGTGCCCTTTCCCTTCCCTCCCTCCGCCTCCCTCCTCCCCCCTCCCCCCCCACTGGTTGTTGAGGAGGCTTATTCACACAAACAAGTAAAATTGTAACAGTGACTACTGTTACATAGGCAAGAGGAACTGGGACAGCCACTGTTAGAGGTTTGACCTTGACAGGAGGGCAATAAAGGCTTCTGTGGGCATTGAGCTGAAATGGGCAGGATGAGTGGGAATCAGCAAAGAGAAGTGAGTGAGCAGGAAAGGAAAAGTGTTCTTCTAAGATGTGTGGACCCATGGAATCACTGGTGACTTATGGAGAGCTGTGTCAGAGGGGTGCTGTGGGCAGGAGCAGACTGCAGAAGTAAGGTGAAGGGGTGGGATGGGGTAATGGAACTGAGCTTGTGACCAGCACAGATCAGTGGGATTTTTTTTAAAGATTTATTTATTTATGCATATAAAAACTGGGGTGTAGAGGGGTGGGGAGTGAGAGGATTCACCAGAGACAGAGTGGGAAGCAGAACAGGAAGATCTACTGTAATACACTGCTGAGGGGAGCAGCGGGCAAGGCAGGAGAGGTCTGCTGTGCCGTGTGTGTTAGCTCCCTGGCCTAGGATCGAACTCATGTTGCAGTGGCTGGCGATAGCTTGATAGCACTCTGTCTTTAACCCCTGCACCATCAGGGTGGCCCTGTTCTTGGTTTTTACAGAGAGAAAAGACATGGGAACCCCGAAAAGACTGGAGGGGAAGGGACGCGAAGTACAGGTGAAAGGATGAGCTGGGTAGGAGGAAGGACAGCTTCTCTATTGCAGTGCGGTTTTAACTTTATTATGAAAGTGTTCCGCCCACAGTACCAGATGCAACATAATTGAAACAGAAGAGTTGAGAAACAGTAAATACTCTTTCTGTGAGCATTAGATACTATTTTCTGTTCTATTTATTGCATTTTTAAAATGCTGGTCAAGATCCCCTACGGGGATCTGCAGTTTTAAACTGCTGTCTCAGCAGGCCAGGGTACAGCTGCACGGAAATGTGTGTTTGGTCTTTGGCAGATGAGTCTGATGGTTTCTGTGTTCTCTATAAAGTAAACGGTGATGACCTCTGCTAGGTGTGTGTGTGGGGGGGGGGGGTCGGGGGAAGAGTGGGGCATCATTTTCCAGATGATGGGAACCTTTGAAAACCCCTTGGGAAGGAGAGCATGTTACAGAGAAATGGGACTGGGTGGTGTGGCTGTTTAGCACACACTTGCAGAATGAATGAGGGAAACATTGAGAAGCTCCCTAGGGAGCAGCCCAGGCTGCCCACGAGCCCTGGGGGAGAAGGAGTTGGGCAGGCCAGAGGAGAGAAGCTCAAGATGAAAGCCTGACCCTCAGAATGTGACTTTTCAAGAAGAATCAGGAGAATTGACTCCTACATTCCCTCCTGAATTCCCTATAAAACTCTTCAGAAACTTGTCGGTCTCCCCAAGACCTGCACTGCCGGCAGTAGATGACCCTACCTACTCCACAGAGGAAAAAGGCCACCACATAGGAACCTCATCCTGCCTGCGTCTCACTTAAACCTCCGCTGGGAAGCTTCATCCTTTTGTCTCTTTCCCTTCTCACCCAAAGCAAAGTTCTCCATCTGGGTTCTGTGGCCCTTCTCTTCCCAGGTCCTTGAGCCTCAGACCATCCTCCCTTTCTTGGTGATCTTTAATCTCTCTCTTTTTTGGCAGCTCCTCCAGCAAGCAAGTTCCTCCACTTAACCCAATTTTTCTTTTGTTCTCTCATCCACCCAAAGAATGCTCCAACTTTCTTCTTTCTCATAAAAGCAGGCTTAATTTTATTCCATCTTTTTAATGAATAGGGGATTAGGTTTGTTTTTTTCCCTGGCTTTAGTAAGATATAATTGACAGGTAATACTGAGTGAGTTCCAGGTGTACAACATGGTGATTTGATATCTGCATAGATAGTGAAATGGTTACAGCCTTGATGACATATCCGTCACCTCATACAATTAACCTTTTGTGTGTAGTGGTGAAAACTTTTAAGACCTACTCTATTAGGGACTTTCAAGTGTACAATACCGCATTGTTAGCTATAGTCACCATGCTGTGCACTAGATCCCTGGGTCCCATTCCTCTTCTAACTGGAAGTTTGTATCCTTTGACCAGTATCTCCCTATTTCCCCCATCCTTCACCCCTGGCAACCACCAAATACTGTTTCTATGAGTTCCATTTTAACAACAGACTTTTCAAAAAAAACTCTACATTTGCTATGTCCAGTTTCTCAATTATTCCCTCTTCACCCCTGTCATCTGACTTCTGCCTCTGCCACTTAATTGAAATGGAAATTGCCCTCTCCCTGTCACTCTTGTCACATCCACCCTAATTATCAAATCCATCACTCTTGACTATTCTAAGCAGTTACCCCTTCTTCTAACCGCCCAGCTTCCTGGCCTTAGTTTTCTATCATCCCTGATCACTGCTTCTTGTCTTCTTCACAAACTTCACTCCACCCGCCCGTTAAATATGAGGCCCGAATTGTATGCTATTCCCTCTTACTCCTTCGTCTCACCTCTCTTGGCAAGCTCACCTTCTCCCGGGGCCCCAAGGCCTGCCTGTATGCTGATTAACTCTCGTCTGGGACTTGGCCACAGGCTGCAGCTGGGGTGCTTTGCTTCGCCTCCACATCTTCTCTCTCCCTCTTGGCCTCTTAGCATTCGGTAATGAGCTGGCTTCCAAAGGGGCAGAAGCAGATGCTGGCAGGCCTCTTAAGGCTTGGACCAGAATTGGTACAATGTCACTTCTAGTATATTGATTTAATCCCAGTGAATCACAAATCCAGCCCAAATTCAAGAGGACAAGAATTAGAATCTACCTCTGGATGGGTCGAGCAGCAGGCAGTTTGAGGGAAAGCCATGTTTGCAGATACCCCCCTCACTATGTAGAAACAGTTTTGCTGGTTGTTATGTGGTGTTTACTATGGGCAGGCCAGTGACCGATCATTTACTTGTATTGCCTCACTTGGTCTTGACAACATCCCAGTAATGTAGGTGCTACTGTTATCACCATTTAAAAGATGAAGAACTAAAGAGGTGAAGCTGACTTCCTCAGGATGCAGGATTGAGAGTTATTACAGGGTAGAGCTAAGATGTGAACTGAGGCCCCCTGGTTCCTGAGCCCAAGCTTTTAACGCTGCCTGCCTGATCATGATGCCACATCCAGCCGTCCTCCCTATATCACATCTCCAGTCTTCCAAGCAGGAGATCACAGAAGCACCCCCAGCGCCTCCCATCCTCACTGGTCTACTGGGTTGCAAGTCCGGTTCTCTCTCTCTCTCTCTCTCTCTCTCTCTCTCTCTCTCTCTCTCTCTCTCTCTCAGTTTGAATCCCTTCTTCATACATTAGCTTCATCATCTCTCCCTCAACTATTGCTCTAGTGTCCCATCTGACTCCTACCTGCGCTTCCCTGAATTCTGCCAGTCTCTCATAGCTCAGTTATTGCCCTCAAGTTCAAGCTGATCATATGGCTTTACTTAAGCTTCTGGTTCCCTGCTGTTCAGAGTCTTCAGTGTGGATAACCGGTCCTGCACAATTTGTCCCCAGTGTACCTCTCCAATCTCACCTCTCACCATTGCCTTTACTCCAGCCACACCACCCTCGGGTCTTACATGGACACAGTATGTTCGTTCACTTCCATTTATTCATGCTGCTCTTATTTAATCAGCATCAACTATAAGCTGAATACTTTACAAGGTGATGGAGGTATATTGGGGAACATAGACAGGGTTCTCTTGAAGCATACAGGCTAAGTGAGGGATACAGATCATTTCAAGGTGGTATGCTATATGAATCATGGGGAAATCAAGTGCTGCGATCACTTAAAGTAACCTAACCCAGAACTGGAAATCAGTGGGGTATCATTTAGGAATTCTAAGCTGGATCCTATAGAGTGAATGAGAGCTAACCAGATGAAGGGGAGAGCAATGACACTCGTTCATTCATTTATTTCTACAGATATTCATAGAGTAGCAACAATGTTCCAGGCACTGTTCTGAAAGTTTAGCAGTAAACAAGACAGAAAAAAGTCCCTGGTTTCATGGTCAAGAAGCTAGGAGAGCTCTGTGACACAGAGCCTGAGGCATATAGAGCAAAGTTGGATGTGACCAAAGCATGCTTTAGGCTAAAGCAGTGTCCTCAGGCCCAGCTGCGCATTAGTCTGACAGGCTTTACAGCATCCTGATGCCTGGGACCTTCCCTTGAGTGATTCACTCAGCATCTCTGGCAGTGGAACCTTGGTTCTGGTATTTTTTAAAATTCCCCAGGTAGTTCTAAGGGGCAAACAGGGTAGTAAACCACTGTGTTAGAGGAATTGAAGCTCATTGAAGCTGGAAGTGGAGATCAGATCTGAAGTTAGAGAGCAAGAAGTTTTGGTTTAATCTTGAAGGCACTGGGAAACACTGTCAAATTTTAATAGGGTAATGATAGGATCAAATAATTCCTCTCTTTTCTCCCTTAACAGTCAATCTGGATGAACAAAAGTAAGATGATGTCAGTGTAGAGTATGTTGCAGGAGCAAAGAAGTTATGGTGCCAGGCTGTGGTGCTGGAGTGAGGATAAAGAAGGAAGGGAAAAATTTTTTTTTAAAGATTTATTTATTTATACACACAAGCTGGGGTACAGGCCAGAGGCTTGGGGCAGTGAGAGGGTTCACCAGAGACAGAGTGGGGAGCAGAACAGGCAGATCAGAAATGCACTGCTGAGGGGAGCAGCGGGCGAGGCAGGAGAGGTCTGCCGCACCATGTGAGATTCTCCCCTGCCGGGCGTAGAACTCGCATTGCACGCTGCCGACAGCTCCACAGCGCAGCGCTCAACCGCTGCGCCACCGGGGAGGCCCTGGAAGGGAAAATGTTTGAGAGAAATTTAGAAGGAGACTAGACAGGACTTGGTAATGAATTGGAACTAAGGGGAACAGGCCAACAAAGAGCATTTGAAGGTCCAGCTTGAGAAGTTGGGTCCATGGTCATCTTGGTTCCCCAGACAGTGAACCAGGAGGAACAGATCTGAAGAGAGCTGGTAGATCCATGTAGGACCCCATATCTGCTCTTGTTTTTGCAGTCTGTAATCCTCTACTTTATTTTCTCTACATGACAGGGTACCTGCCTCCTCCAAGACCTGTTTTTCACATCTTTTCCTGGAAGTTATCTGGATTTGCCCCTCTATTGGCTCTGGGTGAGTGTTTAACAGCTTGTAAAGTCAATATCCGTTTATAGATGTCTGTCTGTGACTTGGGCTTCTCCAAAAAGAAATGTGCTTTATTGTACACTGTCTCATGGCACAGGTCCACATGAGGTGCACAGTAAATGCTTGTAAAACTGATGAGTTCATATAGTTGACTGTCTTTTGAAAATAGTTTCAAATTCCTTTCATGTCAAAAGGCATATATGTTTCTTAAAACTTTTCTGCATCTGTTCTTTCTCTGATGCCTTGTTAGTGAGGTGTAGTGATGGTAATAAGTAGATCTGAGTTTAAATTCTTATTACTAGCTGTGTGAGATTGGGCATGACATTTAACCTCTCTGGGTTCAGTTTCCTTCACCTATAAAAAGCAGGCAAGGAAAGACCCATTTATCCCAGAATTGTTGTGATATTAATGTGTGCAGAAGTACCAGGTAGTGGGTCTGACCTATAGTAGACTCTCAACACTCTCAATAATTGGCAGGCTCCTTGCTACCTTCCAGTCATTTGAACTCTTATCCCTTTGCATTTCCCAGACCCTCCTCAAGGTCAGAGGTAGAGCCAGAATTTTCTATGTGCACTATAACCTTCTTTGATAATTTTCCTCTGAACAGGCCTGGTTCTGCAATTCTGGGGGATATTTGGGCAGAATTTCCATGTATATACTCCTGCAAGGAATCCTAGAGAGAGCTAGGCAAGCCCTTGAGGAATCCTTCAATAACAGGACAAAAACTGGCTTATAGCAAAAAGGAAAAATAAGGATGTGTAATGATTTGTTTTCACAGCATTTAATTCATTCTGTTTTAGGAACTGAATGGTGAGATCATATTCCTTTTTCTTTTTCTTTTTTTTTAGTATTTATTTCATGAAACCCTTGCTATCTGTAAAAGCTGCAGTTTTGGGGCCATTGAACTCATCTTACCTTGCTTTACAGATGAGGAAGTATAAAACATTCATATGTAATATTAATGGAATGTGCCTTGTTTTCCAATTGCTAAGTTCTGATTTGACTATAAACTCCACAGGGTCGTCATCATGTCTACTGTATACCACACAATCCCAGCATGGGAGGCTTGTAATAATTGTCTATTGGATGAATTAGTGAAATATTCCATCTAGGCATTCTAGAATCCTAGTTTGTACATGATATTTATTCTTATTAATGGAGCAGTACACTCCTTGAGGGGTCTTCTGTCCTCTATTGCCCAGAAGGGCAGGTGCTTAATGAATGCTGTGCCCCCGGGTGACACAGACCAGCATGTCCAGGAAGAGATAATCCAAGACCTTGACTGATAGCAGGGGCCACCGGGCATTCCCCTGATATTTTCTCTCACTTAATCTTCATGGTAACCTTGCCAGGAGGGTAATGATTTGAAGTAACAACAATTTTAAGAATTTTTTTAAAAATCATAGTCACAGTTTAATTCCCAAACAGACCTGAGTTTTTAACACAGATCCGGAGGTGGGGGCAGGAAGAGGAAGCTTTTCTGTCTCAGTTTATTTTTTCTTCCATGTAAGGGAAATAGTGACCTACAGGTTTTGAGACCATTTAAAGATTGTTTTGTGTTTTTTTTAAGATTTATTTTATTTATTTATGCATACAAGAACTGGGGTGTAGGCCAGAGTTGCGGAGGGTGAGAGGATTCACCAGAGACAGAGTGGGGAGCAGAACAGGTGGATCTACTGAAGTACATTGCTGAGGGGAGCAGCGGGCAAGACAGGAGAGGTCTGCTGCGCCATGTGGGTCAGTTCCCTGGCTGGGATCGAACTCGAACTCGTTCTGCAAGTGGTTGCTTCATAGCGCTGAGACTTTTTTTCTTTTAAGATTTATTTATTTATGCATACAAGAGCTGGGGTGCAGGCCAGAGGTGTGTATGGGGGCGGAGGCTGAGAGGATCCACAGAGACAGACTGAAGAGCAGAACTGGCAGTTGTACTGAAATACACTGCTGAGGGGAACAGCTACACCATGTGAGAAGCTCCCTGGCCGTGGATTGAACTTGTGCTGCAGTGTCTGTGGATAGCTTCATAGTGCTGAGATTTAACCCGCTGTGCCACCGGGGAGGCCCAGAGCTGAAACTTTAACTCCTGTGCCACCAGGGAAGCCCACATTTAAAGGTTTTTGTAGAAAAGTTTGTGCATTGAGAGTCAATGCTTTTAAAGCATTGTGACAGTTGAAAGTTAAATAAGAAGTAAAAAATTATTCCTCTTCAACTTTTCAGTCTGGAGGTTTTTTGTTTTTTGGGTTTTTTTTTTACATTAATAATGTGGGACTTCAACCCACCATTTTTTTATTCTTTTTCTTTTTTTAAAGGTTTATTTATTTATGCATACAAGCTGGGGTACAGATCAGAGGCATGGGGTGGTGAGAGGGTTCACCAGAGACAGAGTGGGGAGCAGAACAGGCAGATCGACGGAAACACACTGCTGAGGGGAGCAGTGGGCGCGGCAGGAGAGGTCTGCCGTGCCATGTGGGAATCTCCCCTGCCCTGCATCGAACTCCCATCTCCGATGCCGAGCAACACCTAACCACTGCGCCACTGGGGAGGCCCCCAGTCTGGAGATTTTAAGCTTCTCTTCTGTAGGTAGGATTTCATTTGTAATGAGATTTCACTTTTCTGTGAAATATCACAGGTTCCAAACCAATAAGGTAATAAAATTCATTTAGTAGATGGTGGTCTGTATTTTAAAAAATGACAAAAGAAATAAAAAAGAATATGTAATGTCAGAGTGCATTGTCTTACATAACTAAGTTTATATTATATGTATATATGTTATATGTCTATATATAACATATATTATGACTTGTGAGATAAAATGCATTTCTTTTTATAGGTTATGGCCCAAAAAGTTTGAAATATGGTTTTGTGAATTATACCTTGCACATTATGGTGCTCAAAAGTATTCACTGACAAGGATAAAGATGTCTTTTGTGTCCTTGTGATGTGCCAGCAATAAGGACGTACGGATGCTGAGCCAATTTCTGCAAAATATCTTATCAAATGGGAACATACTTTTTTTTAAAAAAAGATTTATTTATTTATTTATTTATGCATACAAGCTGGGGTACAGGCCAGAGGCGCGGGGTGGCGAGAGGGTTCACCAGAGACAGAGGGGGGAGCAGCATAGGCAGATCGATGGAAACACACTGCGGAGGGGAGCAGCAGGCGAGGCAGGAGAGGTCTGCAGTGCCATGTGGGAATCTCCCTGGCCAGGCACAAACGCATTGCCAGCTGCTGACAGCTCCACAGCGCAGCTCTTAACTGCTGTGCCACCAGGGAGGCTCATGGGAGCATACTTTTGGTGAAGATAATTTCTCCTCCTTTCTTTGTAAGAACATTGAAAATTTGCTTATAAAATGTGAAAGATGCCAACTTGGATGAGGGAGCAGAAGGTTTAAGAATATGAATATGGAACAGGCTATGGTATGAAGCCTTTGTGGCTCAAACAGTTGTGAGTTCTGCCCTCTGGGAGGGACCCCAGTGATCCATGACCTATAGTAACTTGCAATTTGCTAAGGCACGAATCTGAGTACAGTAGGAGGCCTGTGAGGGGCGGAGAGAGTCATCCAGCTTGGAGTGAGCACCTCCTCTGCCCTCCTCTGTTTTTCAAAATGACCTGTCATTTTTTTTCTGCTTTGCCTTAAGAACATAATTCTTCTTTGAAGTAATAAAAAGTTGTCTCTGTCTGAAGCATGACCATGAAGTGAAAGGTGAAGCTTGGTTGAAACTGATGATGTGACCATTTGTTGAGAAAGAAAGCCTTCTGACAAAGGTGAGATTTCCCCAACAGCACCAGGGGCAGCAGGCACCCCATGTGCGAGAGGCCCCAGGCCCCAATGCCTGGAGTTCTCTCTAGGTCACCCTGAGGCTGACCTGAAGCTGCGCAATGTGCTTTGCAGCCTTTTTAGAACTGGTGGGATGAGCAGTGATCAGAGGCAGCATTCATTTATCACAAAGCTTCTGGAAGACAGAGACTTAGTATGTAGGAGTCTTTGTATTTATTTAAAAAGTGAGAGAAATGTGTCTGGTTTTTTGTTTATTAATTCCAATACTTCTTGATCAATTGCTTTATTTAAGAAGTGACTGTGTAAAGTTCTCTAATATCACCTAAGCAGCTGTAGTTCTTAGGGATTCTGTGTTGTCTGTCTCAGGTTTGCCCAGAGCTCTCTGCCAGAGAGGAAGAGTTGGGAGCCAAGCAGGGACAGGACCAAATTTTGCTTCTACCTGCCCACGTAGTTGTTGACTTTTGAAAGAACTATAATAAAGTCCTGTGTGGGTTGACCGCATGCCCTTCTTCTTCAAAATCATATACTGGATAACTGTGAGAAGTTCACCCTTAGCCCCATTCTCCAGAATTTGTTCCCTAAAGCTGGCATTCTGCATTGTGCCTGTGAGTCATAATTACAAAGAGGGGGAAAGAGAAGAAAAGGGAAGAGACCTGTTAATTTAATCAGAATATGTGAAATTGTGCCTTTTCATTTTTTAAAAAAGGTAGGGTGTAATGCATTCATTGCTGCACCAAGGGTGTCTCCAGAAAACTAACTCTGTTCTCTCAACTCTGCACTTGCAGAGGCTGGGTAGACATTCCACCTGAGCGCAACTGACTAATCCATTCAATGACCACTTGTTAAGTGCCTGCTTAACACCAGCCAAATTTCTTGATACAGCAAAGACTTAATAATTGTTAGTTTAACATATTGATGCAAGAAGCTATAGTCCTGGGGCAAGGGGAGGTATGACTATGGACGAAGCATAGCATAGCCCTCGTCTCCTGAGGTTCATGATCCAGGGACAGACATGAAGACAATGGATTATGTCTAAATCAAGCTGATTGTGGTATGTGTTATAAAGGAGAGAGGGAGTTCTATGGAAATACAAAGGGAAGAGGGGCAAAGAGGAGTGAGGGATGAATGAACTGGCGGGGGAGGTAATCAGAGGAAAGGGAGACAAGGCGATGGGAAGCACAGGAGCCGAGCTGGGCAGACACCAGGCACAGTGGAGGAGTTTGGAGTCATGCCATGTGACAAGAATGGAGAGTAGTCAGTAGGAGCACAGAGGGATGTGATAGAAGTCGGAGTTGGAACCTATAGTTATTCTGAAGCCACCAGGGACCCATCAGCGGGTTTTGAGCAGGGAGCAGGGTATCAGATTTACATATATATATTTCAATATTTATTTATTTATGCGTACAAGCTGGGGTGTAGGCCAGAGGAGTGGCGTGGTGAGAGGATTCACCAGAGACAGAGTGGGGAGCAGAACAGACAGATTGACTGAAATACACTGCTGAGGGGAACAGCAGGTGAGACAGAAGAGGTCTGCTGTATCATATGGGTCAGCTCCCTGGCTGGGGATCAAACTCATGCTGCTGTGGCTCTGGATAGCTTCATAGTGCTGCAACCTAACCCCTTGTGCCACCAGGGAGGCCCCAGATTTATATTTTAAGAGAAGTTGAAGCGAATGGATTGAGTGGAGGTGCTGCTGGGAGGCTATTGCAAAGGTTCATTGGATAAATGACAGGACTTGACCGAGGGCAGTGGAAATGAAATGGAGGTTACTCAAGAATGATTTGTACTTAAAAGCCAATCTGTGAATTTATAATGGGCATGAACCTACCCAACCACCGGAATGATTAGGTCAGCTGGCTAGAACACAACTTTTTAAATTGAAGTACTTTAATATTCAAAGGATTACTTGGTGAAAATGGAGTTAAGGGAAAAGGAGTTGAATGGTCTGAAAGGACCTTTACCTCAATCTGTGGCAATAATTAGAAAGCAGTCTCTGATGAGTTGTTATTCTACTCTAGAGAGATACTTGGCCTGCCACAGCAGGAGGAACTGCTCCTTTGGCCAGCACTGGGGAGAAGCTGGCCCAAGTATTCGAGGATCTTTTGGTTGCAAGAAAGGGAACTCACTGAAAGATGAGCAGACAGAATGGGGAACGATTATAAGGAAGGGGAATCTTCCAATGCAAATGCTAGAAAGGCAGCCAGTTGTGGAGGACTTAGAATAGCATAAGGCACGTTCTCCTCTCTTCCCTTCTTCCAGGCCCACTGAGAATCTGCTTTCTTCTCCCTGATATACTAGCCTTTCTGTTCCCATCTACTCACACAGGTTCCAACATAACTACTACAAAATGGTGACCTTGACCCCTAGTCTTTCAGTTTTGTACAGTACATCCTCAGTGTCACTGATGAGTGCTAGTTAACTGCAATTTTTTAAAAGACTTATTTATTTATGCATACAAGAGCTGGGGTGCAGACCAGAGGTGTGGGGGTGGTGAGAGGATTCACCAGAAACAGAGTGGGGAGCAGAACAGGCAGATTGACCAAAATACACTGCTGAGGGGAGCAGCTGGCGAGGCAGGAGAGGTCTGCTGCACCATGTGGGAATCTCCCTGGCTGGGGATTGAACTCATGCTGCAGTGGCTCTGGATAGCTTCATAGTGCTGAGACGTAACCCCTTGTGCCACCAGGGAGGCCCACTGCAATTTTAAATGCTGAACGAAACATAATTTGAAAACCTCCTGTAGTCTGTTCCCCATTGCTGACTGAGTCTGTCCCAAGCACTAGTTCCAGAAGAGAGGATCCTATTGGTCCATGTCGGATGAGGTGACTTTCCCTAATTTAGTCAGGCTGAAGATGTGATGTGATGGAGAAAGGAAAAAGAAATGACAGTAAACAATGGGAAAATTATAGGACACTGGTACTGTTTAATTCTTCCAAGCTTCATGAATAATTCAGTATTAGTTATCTACTGCTGTATAACAAAGCTTAGCAACTTAAAACAATAAGCATTTATTATATCATAATTCTGTGGGTCAGTAGCCTAGGAACAGCTCAAGAGGGTTGTTTCTGTCCCAGGGTCTCTCAAGAGATTGTAGACAAGCTGTCCCTGGGCCACAGTCATTTGAAGGCTGGGCTGGGAGATGATCTGTTTCCACAAGGGTGGAGGCTGGAGAGTCTTGCTTCCTTACTGATTATTGGCTGGAGAGCTCAGGTCCTCCCTATGTGGGCCTCTCTACAGACAGAGTGGCCTCAGGACATGGCAGCCAGCTTTTCCCAGAGTGAGTGATCCCTAGAGAGCACCTAAAATGGAAGCTGCAGCCTTTGTAACCTTTAAAACAAGTGACAATCCCTTCTGCCCTACTCTGTTGGTCACCCGGACCAACCCTGGTAGAGTGTGGGAGGGGGATACATGAAGGTGCTACTCACTGGGAGTCATCTTGAAAAGCAGTTATAGTCAGTCACCAGTCATTTAGTGCCAAGAGCCAGGCATTGAGAACTGTGACCTGGGTTTCTGTCCTTGATGAGTTCACTGTTGAGTGTGGAAAAGCCTTACAAAAACAACACCATTCACTTATCTTTCACCTGCCACCACATTTATCCTCATTAACTCAAGTGTCATAGCAGTCTATTATTTAAACATTCTCAATTGCAGGCCTCCCCAGTGGCACAGGGGTTAAAGGCTCAGCGCTATCACCAGCATGAGTTTGCATGAGTTTGCAGCATGAGTTTGATACCTGCATGAGCTGACCCACATGGTGGGTCCTGTGTCACCTGCTGCTCCCCTCAGCAATGTATTTCAGTAGGTCTTCCTGTTCTGCTCCTCAATCTGTCTCTGGTGAATCACACCCCCTCTCCCCATACCTTTGGCTTACACCCCAGTTCTTATATGCATAAATAAGTGAATCTTTAAAAAAAAAAAAAAAAAGGAGGGGACCTCCCTGGTGGTGCAAGGGATTAAGTCTCAGCCTATAAAGCTATCCACATACACTGCAGCAAGAGTTCGATACCTGGCCAGGGAGATTCCCACATGGTGCAGCAGACCTCTCCTGCCTCGCCAGCGGCTCCCCTCAGCAGTGTACTTCAATCTGCCTGTTCTGCTCCCCACTCTGTCTCTGGTGAATCCTCTCCCCCCTGCCCCTCCCCTGCCCACATCTCTGGCCTGCGCCCCAGCTCTTGTATGCATAAATAAATAAATCTTTTTTAAAAAGTTCTCAATTGAATTTCCTTTAGCCTACACAGTCCTTTTAGAACTTTTAAGTCACCACCACAATAAGAAATACATTTTATATCACAAGCCAGTATATACCTACATGGACACATTTATACGGAAAACAAATTTCACAAAAGAGTTTACACTCTCACTCCCTGAGATGTAGTCTGATATTCCTACTCTGAGCTTTTTCATTTTTTATGAAAGCTGGTCACAGTCTCATGAATTTCACAACCTGTGAGCTGCAGTGTGAAAAGCAGCCTAAAGAATCACCCAGACTCCCTGCCTTGAGCTGCAAAGCTCCTGGATTGCTACCTGTCTGCAGCACTGCCTCCCCCATTTACATGAAAGGACTCCGCCACCTAAAGTTCCCCTACCTGCAGCTCTCTCCTCTCTGTCCCCACGGTATTGGGAGAAGTTTAATCATCCTTTAAACCATCTCCAAATTGTCTCTGCTTCTCTCCTGTCTCCCTGGACAGAACTGCCTGGCCCACTGGCTCCCAGAGCATGTCACTGACACTTGGTGACTGTCCCTCCTCCACTTCCAGCCTGCTAGGGCCAGCTCCCCCAACCGCGCAATATATTCTCAAAGCATCTCTTTAACTACGTTCACGAGGACATTGAGCAAATTAGCATCACACAAATGACGATGCTGCAAATGAGCGGTGTGCAGAGTTAGGGGGTGTCGCAGGCAGGTTTCCTGCCGATGGAGCCACGTGCTGCAGAAAAAGGATCCCTCCCCCTGCGGGCCCGCTGTCGCGCCCGCGCATCTATCACAGGTACAATTCGCACCGGAACTTGCCGCCTGGGTTCATTACCGCGGTTCCTTTTAGCTGCTCGGGTCTCTTTCTGTTTTTTCTACTTTTCTCGTTTGTTTGTGTTAATGGAGACAGCCCAGTGAGAAATGGAGCTTTAGGCAGCACGGATAGACCAGCCTCTATATCTGCACTCGCTCTGGGGTGGGGGGGCTGAGGGGGCCTGCGATTTCCTTTCTGAAGTGGTCCGGAAGGAAGGTTTTGAGGTTTTTGAATATTTGCTTCAGAGTATCTAAGTAAGAGATTTGTTTGCCCACATTTGTACTATCTTGGCAAGCTAGCAACCCGACAAAATATTTTCTGGTTGGTTTTGCCTGTAAGTGGTTTTTATTTTTGAGGAGGGGGGGGTGGAATTTACACCTTGGTGAAATTGTATTGTAATACAATGGCTGTTTTTAAAAATTGCTGGTAACTTTAAGGGTGGAATGTGATTCCCAGGCCCAGCTGCTTGGGAGTCACTGATAGACTATGCTGTGAACTATAATCAGAAAAAAAAAAAAGAAAAAAAGAAAGCTAGATGGGAGCAACAGCAATGAAATTGTTCCTTCTCCAGTATTTTCTTTTCTGCATTTGTCACTGGCTGTGTAACTGCCCAGAGTATGCTGGCTTGATTGTGGTGTGTGTGTATTTGGGGGATTGGGGGGGGCGGTGAAGATTGGCTGTAAACTGGTAATTACTGTAGAATGTGATAAGTAGTGTAGTAGTAGAATGTATCAAATACATGTGGAAGGGAGTCATTTATTCACTTTAAGTGGTATTTTTGAATAAGGGTTGCCTCCACTAGTGGAGCATGAAATCCATTTGCAAGGTGGCTAACACATTTTTAAAAATGAGATAGAAGAGAATGAAGGATATCTATCAAGTTGCATGTGCAGTGGAAGTTTAGGTATTGCTTTCTGAAACCTTTGTTTCTGTTATGTATCTGTTGTGCTGCAATGTGAAAGCTGTTCCTTGGGTTTGAGTCTCAGATAAAGATGTTTAAAGTCACTGAAGGCCTCCTGGAGGAGGTGCTGGGCCTTGCTCCATTGTGATCTTACTCCAAAGGAAGAAAAGCATTCCAGGCAGAGGGAAAAGAACATGTGCAAATTGGGATGATTGTTCAGAGGCAGGATGCTCTCAAGATTGGACTGGAGAATCTGCAGAAGCCCCTGGGGAGGCGGGTGGAGCTAATTCATGAACCCCTTGAAAGTACAAATGTCAGCATCTTAGCTCTCCTTAGAAATTCAATTTTCTGGTAATGTGTTTGGTCTTGGGAATCTGTATTTCTAAGTTGTGGGCAATCCTAATATATCTAGGAGGTTGGTCTATGAACACAGATAGATTCTAGAAAGATCTCATTCAGAAGAGGAGATGATTTCTTCAATTTTGGTTTCTCTCCATGGTGGGGCAGGAATAATTCATTAATTTTTCACCATGACCCCTGTGAACTATACCTCAACAGCATATATACCATTTGTTCTCATCTCCTGTCTCTAAACAACCTCCTGATTATCTTAGACCTGACTCATGTTAATCTAACTCACAAGGAGCTGATTATTACAACCAACTCCTATAAATCATGATTGTCATGATTTATAGTGAGGGGATTATATAAACCTTTTGGGGTACAAGTGTACTTGTACCTTTGCTCAGGGTATCACCTTTACAGAATCACATCTGGGAAATGGAACTAGTAATACAGGATTTAGGAAAGCAAGAATCACATGGTCTGAGGCCATGTGGGCTCTGAAAATGTCTGATTAACTTTCCTGTGCTCAGATAACAGCATGACTCGTAGTGATCAAAATTCTCGTGGAGGTTATACAATGTCTCTGCTCTCTCAGTATTCTTCTTCAGAGTCGATGATATAGCTTTGTGCCTGATTAGTACCTACTTACTTCAACCTTTGCCTTAAACTTGTACTGACAAGTTATCTTTTAGGGGTGGTTCTTTCTTCAGTTGTCTTACCTACAAGTGGTTTCGTTTTCAGAAAGGACGCTGACATTAATGAACAAGCACCTTTACATGGTTAGCCTATCTTTGTCATCAAATTCTGAGGTGTGTGGCCCCCTTCTGAGGTGTGTGGCTATAGTAGCCCCCTACAGCCTCTAGAATCCACTATCCTCACAGGCATGGCGCAGTGGAAGGCCTGCTCTGTTTAGGAGAGGTTAGGAGTTCTGGCAGAACACCAGAGGGGCCTGGGAGCTGGGGAGTGACGCATCCCAGCCATGCCTTCTCACTGCTGCTTGCGCTGCCCTCCTAACCTGATGACTGTCCTCCCCCTCACAAGCTCTGTGAGGAAACAGACTAGATGTGTAGACAGCAAGGCCAGTAGGAGTGCTGAATGCTTTTTTGTAAAAAAAAGAAAAAAGAAAAAGAAACCACTTCTGCTATACTCCTTACCCTTGTACTAGAAGCTTGTAGGAGTTCAGATTTTTTTTTTCCCTAAGTCTGTCAAGGAAAATAACCAGCTTGAAATGTGTCATGACTAGAATAGCCTTAGTCTCTACAAATATTATTTAAAGTGTATCAAATAAAATAAGAATGTAGGCAAAGTATTGAAAACATTTATACTCATTTCAGTAAATCATTTTTTTACCACTACTTTGAAAACAATTCCACATTACTTCTAATAATAATCTTAACAATCACAGCAATAATGGCAACTATTATTAAATATTTATTATATGCACAAAATGGAAGAGAGGAGAATACAGGGGACCATGGAGATGGATCACGGGTGAATTGGTGGTGGGCTGCCCAAGGGGAATACAAAATGTAAAAGACACAAATAACAATAAAAAAAATAAAATAAAATAAAAAATAAAAAAAAATATTTATTATATACCAGACACTAAAACAAGGGTTTTATATACTGAATAATTTAACTTTCTCTCTCCTCACATCTGTGTTAGAGGTATTGTGACCTTCATTTTATAGATGAGGAAACTGAGGTGAGAGAAGTTTTTAAAAAGACCAAGAACACGTGGCTAAAAAGTGGCAGTGGTAAACCTCTAACTGATGAGAGAGGGAGGGAGGGAAAGGAAGAACTCTAAACCATGAGGCTGTAGTGCCTGTGATCGATGGTTTTATGTTGTTCAGAGAGACCTACTGCACTAATTTAATACATATGGCTTTAGGTAGATATACACTCATTTCTTGTATTCCTTCACAGTTTATAGACTGGACTATTTTTCCTTTATCCCCCAGGTACTGATTTTATAACTATAGACAGAGTGTTCTGCTAGGCCCTTTGAGAATAGAAAGCCCCCAAGGAGCTCCCTATCCAGAAGGGAAGGAACATAAGATATATATTAGGTTGAGTCATTTGACATTGCCACTGAGAATTTTGAAAAGATTCCACACAGTTCAACCTGACATATAACCAAAATAAGGCAATAAGATACTCACTAAATATATTGCCCCCTCCTTATGTTTCAGGGACCATGCTAATAAACATTTTACAAGTACTAGTTCCTGAATCCTTAAAATAACTCAGAAACAGGTACTATAATTATCCCCACTTTATAGATGAGGAAGTGCAGCCTCTGAGGGGTGAAGTGACATGCCTAAAGCCACACACCTGGTATGTGACAAAGATGGAATTTGAACCCTGGTCAGTGTGAGCACAGAGCCTGTATACTTTAGCCTTAGAATATAGTACCTTTATAGAGTTACAGATAAAAGTATGCAGATTAATATACACACTGAGAGTTTTTTTTTTTTTTTATTTCACAAACACTCTATAAAGCCTTTTATAACTCATCTGGTATATTTCTATGATCTGGACATATCTGGCCAAGCATATCACCTACCACTTAATCTCCAACATTTGCATTCTCTCCCTCCCCACCCCCCATACTGGCCAATCAACAAGGGGAACATTTGGAGGGGGGAAAAAACCAGAAACATTTCGTCTTTTAATTGTTGTATGGACATTGAATCTGGTTTTTTTGGAGGCCCAAACACATGCTAGAACCTTTCAGTTATAATTGCGTATCTTTTTTTCTCCCTGTGTCTAGTTGTCCCTCCTTCTAGGTTATATACACAGATGGAAATCATAGGAATGATCACTTAATTGTAACTAAATTAAATTATAGGCAATGCTATTAAAGTTATTTACATATAGTAAAGCCATTTAAAGAACTTTCCTCTTTAAGTTTCCTAATCTTACAAATACCAAAATTCTGTCTATGTAAATCATAGTTTAAAATTTTACATAAAAAGCCATATCCCCTATTTAAAAGATTAAGTTTCTTAATCACATGGGAAAATATTTTCATTTTGCTATATTTTAAATGATTTTGATTTTGTTGTTACCTAGTGAATCTGAGATTTTCCCCATTGCTATCTGAATATTTTGCAGCCCTACCCCAAATTTTAAATTAAATTCGACAATTGACATTCTCAAAGTAGCTCTTCCCTAATGAGACTGTTGTCACTTTGCCTGTGCTACAAGGAACTTGATTTATATTGAAACAGCAGAGACTGTTCCATAAGATCTTTCTCAGGCCTTGAAAAGAGGGTGGGTTTTAGAGTAAACCTGAATGAGGTTCCCCCACCAACCCTTATGAAATTTACAATCCTAGGCAAATTACTGAAACCACTGGGAATCTCATTTGCAGTAACAGGGTAATTAAACCTTATTCTACAGGTTTGAATGAAGGTTTATGCAATAATGTATACGTGTATCTAGGATAATATCTGATGGCACTTAGTAGGTCCTCAAGAAATATAAATGCTCTTAAATTTGGACATTCTTTTAAAAGTTTGCAATACCCCTATACTCTTTCTGAGAATATAAATTCAGTTTTGTTAGGCTTTCTTTTAAAATCATATTTGTGTTTCTTCAGGGTTTTGGCTGACTTGGGAGAATAACTTCCTGAAATCCATTAATATTTCATTGGAGCTGTGGAGCAACAGCTGTAAAACTTGCTTGGTGGGCCCTAATTGCAATGAATAATCCATGGCCTCTTGAAATGTAATTCTTCAAAACGGGTATTATAATTAAATTCCAGCCAATCCAAAGGCACTTTAAAACATGTCTCAAAATTTCCCAAGCCAATTAGAAAACTGGTTGGTCCAATTGTCAAGAGTAGAGAAATATGCTAATTTATGCAAAGACTACTGTTCCAGGAAGGCCTTGACTGAATGTGAAGCACAGCATCTTCTGAGAAAACATCTCAATGATACTATGATACTAAATCACTGAAAGTATTTTTAAGGCTTGTCTAAATACAAAGCATGCATTGTGAAGGGCAGAGTGGCAATTACTAGAACAAGATAAGGTTTGTTTGTTTGTTTTAAAGATCTTCTATCTTGCATATGACAACACTGTCTGCCAACATTAACATACTTACTTTGTGCAATATAGTATAGTCACTGTGTTCTTATATATATAGCAAGCAGGTTACATGACCATTAACTTTTTTTTTAATGTAGGGCCTATAAAAACTAAACAATTTTTCTCTTAAATAACTTAAATCTAGGGATAATTTTATTTAGAACTCAAAATACCAGCAGGATATAGGTTTGAATATTCTGTTTACCAATCATTGCCATATGCTTTACAAACTTTTAATGTAATTTTAGAAAACTTCTGATGGTACATGTTTTCTTTTTTTAAACCTGAATCCCATTCTTGTGTAATTTGCCTTTTACCTACCCTCATGTTTGTTTAAAATAAAAGCCAACAAAATCTCCGCTATATTTTCATGGGCATTTACAGGAAAAACAAATATAGTTAACCTGGACCACAAAGCACCCATTCTCAATCCACACTCTCATTATTGACATTTAAACTCTCTAAAGTGCTAGATGGTTTATGGAAACATCTCAATAATTTAAGTTTTAAAATGGGTAGTAATTGTTCTTGGAGCAAAGAGTGTTAAAAGGTTGGGTAGCTTCCTTTTTAAGACTGCAGATTATGTAATGAAAATTCCACAAATTGGTGATAAAGGGTATCTAACATAAAGACAAGACAGTCGGAATTGAATGTTTTGAGAGTGAGTTACTCAGCTCCTCACCTTCATCTTGGCCGCTGAGGTTGTTGGGTTTTTTCCCCCTTTTAATGCTGGCATATAGGTTTCACAGATAAGGTTTCACCGCATTTTAGAATGGGAAGAGAGGGTACTGCAATGGAAAGCTTAATACATTTAAAAGTTAGAATGAATCAATTATTTGCCAAATAACGAAGTTAAAGTGATGTTTTAGTTTTTTAAAAAAGCATATGCAAAAAAGGTATTTACTGGGGCTTGTTCTAATTAGAGTTCTAAACAAATATTGTGGGGGGGTTTGTTTGTTTTTAAACACCCCCTTCTCCCCAACCCCGTGGAGCTAAAACTTGTGTGTGTGTGTGTGTGTGTGCCTGCCTGCGTGTGCGTGTGTGTGTGTGTGTGTGTGTGTGTGCATGCAGGGCGCCTGCGGAGAATAGCACGCATCTTGTAGATCTTAAAAAGGGGGGTGAAGCCAAATAAACCTGTTTCTTGAATAAACCAATACATTTCTGAAGTTAAAAAGAACCCCAGAGGAAACAGGAATTAATAGCTTTGGAGCTTGATTTTAAAAAATTTTTAATTAAAAAAATCCTAATTTCCACATTCTTTGCTAGGCGAGAACCGAAGTTTGGAGGTAGACGAGCAAGGGAACGGTTTGCCCGGGCGCAGAGCATGAAGGCCGGGCGGGCGCGGGGAGCGGGCGCCCGCCGCCCGGCGCGGGGGTGAGCAAGAGAGAGAGCGGAGCGCGTGTGGCCGGCGCCGCTCGGCCGGGAGCTCCCGCGCCCGCGCCCCGCGCCCCGCGCCCGCCGCCGCCGCCGCCGCCCCTGGTGCGATGGCGCAGAAACCCCGTTGACAAGGCACTGCTTTTTCATGACGGTGAGTTTCCCTTTGAGTGTATTATAATTTTGTGATAAAAATTTCAAGGAAGAAAAAAAAACCACACAACCTCCTTCCTCTGCCTCTTTCCTTCGGGGAGGGGAAAAGCGAGGGAGGGGGGGCTGGAGATCTATCTCCAGACAGACAGAAAAGAAAGAGGAGCAAATTAAACACCGAGTTGCCAAAACCAGGATATTAGGTTTCAGCCCAGAGAGCTATTGGCTAAGGCTGTGTTTTTTTTTTTTTTTTGGGGGGGGGTGGGTTTGTGGGTGGGTGATGGTGGTGGTGGGTGGATGTTTAATGGACACGGAGAAAAGGGGAATCGAGTGTTTATGCCTTTCCCAGCGCCGCCCGGGCCCTGGGAAGACCAAGTTCAGTGTCTCGGGCGGGGGCCGGGCGGGGGCGCGGGCGGGCAGGGGGCGGCGGGGCCGGGCCGGGGGCGCCTCGGCTGGGCGGGGGGTGGGGGGGCCGGCGCCTTTTTTTTTTTTCCTTTTCCGCGGATGCAAATTTCTGGAGAGGGGAGAGGGAGAGCCTGGGAAGGGGGGTGGCGTGGCGGTTGGCGGTGGGGAGGAGAGGGGAGGGAAGCCTTTTAATGACTCATTGATTGAGCCGGTTTAAAATTAGTTGTGTGCGCGAGTGTGAGTGTTTTCCGCCCCCCGGAGCCGCCGGGAGCCGGGAAGGAGGGAGCGGGGCTCGGCGAGGGGAGGACGGCGCGGCGGGGCCGCGAGCAGGGGGCAGGGAGGGCCAGGAGTGACGGCGGGCGAGGAAGAAAAATAAGCTTTTCCAATCTCCTCCCCTCGCGGCCCCCCCGCCCCCGTTTCTTTTCTCTCTCGGAAGCTCTTGGGTGTGAATCGTTTCTTTCTTTCTTCTCGGCAAAATGGACCCCGCGTCTCGGAGGGGGAGGGGGAGAGAGTGGGGAGGAAGGCGGCGGCGGGGACGGGGTTTATTTTTCATCCTGGCTTCCCCCTTCCCGCGGCTTCTGCGGGCAGCCGCGGCGAGGAGAGCCCGTGGCCCGCCGGCCCCTCCGGCCTGGCTGCCGGCGCGCGTCCGCCGGCCGGACCGCCCCTTCCCCGTCGCCTGGCTTCGAAGCACCGCCGAGGACCCGCGGCCTGGCCGGGACGAGCCCTCGCGCCGCGCCCAGGACCCGCGGCCCAGCCAGGAGCCTCTTGCGGGGTCCGCGCGGCCAGTCCGAAGAGACGAGAGGCTGTGGTGGCACAATTTTGGCTGAGAGTGCGCGGGCCCTACGCGGTTCGGGCCCTTCGAGTCGCCCCGAATATGGGATGGTGGGGTGGGGGTGGCGGCTGGAAGGCGCAAAGATGGCGCTGGGCCTGGCCCGTCGCCAGGGCTAGTGGCGCAGTTGCTCCGCGGGCGCCATCTTCCCTGGTGGCTCGGGCGGCGCCCTTCGTGGACACTAGCCGGCCCCGGCTCCGCGAGGTCCGGGGTGAGGGGGAGCCACGCTTTGGGTGCTGAATTCTGTAAAAGGGGCTGGGGCCGCACTGCCGAGCCTCAGGGCCGAGAAGCCTTGTCCTTCGCCATGTCCCCCAGACCCAAAGACAAGGTGGCGGCTCCGAACGGGCAGGAGCTGGGGCCGGCGGCGTCTTGCTCCTTAGACTAGTTTCTGAGAGTAGGAGTAGGTGGGGGGTGGGGGTGTCGGGCCTTGTCGCTGGTGGCTTCCCTCCCTGACCCCGCACCCCTGGTCATAATTGGAGGTGGGGGGTCGCATCACGTCCTCGCTAACTTTTGACGGGTGGGCTTTGTCTCCCTGGCCCGGCTGGAGGCAGGGTATCGAGGCTTTTCCTACATCCTCTTGCAATTAATTTTAAGAGTAGTCAGACTAGGTTACAAAATTGCCCAAAATGGGGGGGCGGGGGGAGAGGCTCGAGGGCAGCATCTGTCTACCTCTCGGTAACATTGTACCTTACGTTCGGTTTTTTGTTTGTTTGTTTTCATTGGTTGTATTTTAAAACAGCCCTGACGAGACATCTAGTTGCCAGATTTGTGGGAAGGTGATGGATTTCAGGGGGTTGAAACTTCTTGACTTTTATATGGATAGTAAATTACAATTAAAATTATCTGGTTTCGGTCATTAAACTCGCTTTATAACACTCCGAAAATCTTTTTTCCTTGCCCCTTTCTTTAAAAAAAAAAAGCTTGCACTTTGTTTGGGTTTATCTCATCAATACCACTTTAAAGTTACCCTTACCCACTAATAACAGTGTTTCCTTAAAAGAGTCAATTTAAGTATTTGTTCTGTAGTAGCTCTTCGCTAAGAGCGGTGGGGGAGGTGGAGGAGTGGTTAACTGTTTTCGATTGTTACTGAAAAGATTATTGGGAGGAGAGAATCTGTAAATCCTTGATCTAAGAGTTCACGGAGATGGAGAGTAAGTAGTTAATTTCTAGGGGATAAAAGTAACAGTCGTTCCAGTAGCTGTGTCCTTGAGTTTGTAAGCACAGTGCCTACGGTGGATGTTTTAGAACCTTTAATGAGACCTACCATATATTGAACGCTGCTCAGCAACTGTGCTTGGTGCTTTTTATATAATTACCATTGATGGCATCAGTCCTGGCAATATTGATTTTATTATCTGCTTACCAGGGAAGGAACTGATGTCAAAGGTCTTGCGGTTGTAAGTGGTAGAATTGATACAGGATCCCAGAAGTAGTGTTCCTCGCTTTATGCATAATGATTTACAATCTGAAAATCATAATTAACTGGGAGATGTTTTTTAAATATGGATTTGTAACATCATCTCTTCCTCCATTATTTGTTAGTACCAGCTGGTGTTTTAGTTGTTGTTTTTAGTTAATGCCCCCTGACTACCTCTAATTTTGAAATTCTGACCAACCCAGGGCCCCCTAAATCCCAATATGTAAGGATCTGTCATTCCAAAGCTTTCCAGGCCTCTGGTGTGACAGACACACATTTGGAATTGGACTGTTCTACAATTTGCTGCTGGTTCTTTTCTGAATTGGAACATGACAATTGAGGATCATATTTTAAGTTTCAGCACAAATGTACTGCTCACAAAGGCTTTATCTTTCTCCTCTAGCTATCTTTGTGAAACCACTTTCCTATAGAAAGAAGGCTTAGGTATTCTTTAAATCTCAATGTATTTTTAGGAAGTATGTCATCTTATTCTACTTAAATAACACAGACTTCTAGGTCTAGCTGGACTATCTAGTCAAGACAGTTCTACAACAAAAGTAGAATTGTCTCCAGTATTAATAGAGAAACCAGAAGTAGGGCAGAAAAGATCCTGTTATAAGAAGCTAGGAAAATCCTTAGAAGAAAGGGCTATTTTCCAAATTTTGAATTACGAGAGTATATTTTGTATTTGAGAGCTAAAATAGATGTGATGAATTCACCCTGACCAAAACAAAAGGACCGAGTCAGTGATGAAACCATTAACTTCTCTGGAGCAAGGACCACGAACTTTGCTTATTTTGTTTTACTTTTTTCATCTCAAATGAGTATTGACTTTAATAGCTGCTAGGGAGAGTGGTTGAAAACTTTGCCAGGTGTCAGAATTATCTTTGCATATGACTATATTTCTCTTTTCCTCCACATTTGAAAACTTGTAAGTTGCAAATGTTGAAAACTTGTGTGGAGTCCATAACATGGACCAGTGGCAGGTAGACTTAGTCTTTGTTTTTTCCTCCCTGTGTTTTTCCATGGTAACTACCAAAAAGGTAGTTACAGTTGACCTTTAAACAACTTGGGGGGCTATGGGTACTGATCCACTTCTACACCCACAGTCAAAAATCTCCATATAACTTCACCCCCCCCAGACCAATGTTGACCAAAAGCCATACCAATAACATAAAAATACTTTTTATAAAAAAGTATGTTATATATTATATACTGTATTCTTACAATAAAGAACCTAGAGAAAAATACCACAAGGAAGAAAAAATGCACTTATAGTACTATACTGTATTTACCAATACATCCAGTCCATCATCTGTTTCCAAGAAAATTCACATAGGCAGATGTGCACATTCAAATTCATGTTTTTGGGGTCACCTGTAAATTTTATTGAAATCTAATAAAATATGAAAAGGGGAAATCCAAAATAAACTTGCTTAGAGGAAATGAATAGCTTCTTTAATCTTTAGTGGGATTCAAGACAGATAAGCTCTCTGCCCTCGTGAAATTTACAGTATAGTGTGAAAGGAAATAAGTGCACATAATCAAGGTAATTATAGATTAAGAAAACTTAGGAGACGTTAATAAACTATTGGATCTAAAAGTGTGTTGGGGAGCTGGGATGACTATTTTGGCTGATCATGAGTCAAGGAGTGGCACTTTGAAGAAGTGCCATTTAAGCTGAGACTTAAGCTGAGAATTGAAACATGACCTTCTAACCATGTGAAAAGCTGGGGAGACATTCCAGGTCTGGGAACAGGTGCAAAGACCAAAGGTCATGGAGATTAGAAAGGAGAGACACAAAGGGAAAATGGAGTGAGATAGAGTCAAGAGATCCTGCAGGGCCTCTTGTATTAGGCCATAGAAGGATTTTTAGATTTGATTTTAATGACAATGAAAAGCTATGGAGCACTTTAATTATGCGTGACATGTTTTTGTTTTTAAAGATCCCTGACTGCTACATGGAGCAATCGAGGGCTGTTAGGAAACTATTGCAATAGTCAGCTCAAGATTGGTATATCTTAGGCAAGTCTAGTGGCAGTGTAGATGGAGGAGAATAGATGGTAGATTTCAGATATACTTTGAAAGTGGAATCAAAATTGTTTAATAGGTTGACTGTGGAAGGAGGGAAGAATCAAGGAGGTCTTTAGGTTTCTGGCCTTAGCCTTGGGTGACTGATGGGGCCATGTATTGGTTGGAGAAGACTGGAAGAGGAACAAATGGGGAATGGAGGTGGGGGTGAGGGGTGGGGTGGGAAAATAAGTAGTTATATTTTGTGAGGAACCTGTTATGTTTTAAGTACATGTGAAATAGCCAAGTGGAAAGTCAACTAGGCAGTGATTAGAGGTTCCCCCCACCCCTGCTATCCAACTGTAGAGGGTTCTATTTGGTATGATTTGGTAGGTTATTTTGGTGGCCTGGGAGTGCTGTTAACATTAATTTATATGGAATAATTTTTGAGTGTTCCCAGGCTCAAAAAAAAAAAATCATCTACCAAAAAATCATACCACATCTACTTTCCGATAATAGGAGAAACCTATTTGAGCTAAGAGAAGTGGATGTAAATTTTGGGAGTCACTAGCATACATATTATATCATGGAACTTGTTCAGATCATAGAGGCTTTAATGTCAAACCCTGAAACACTTTCAGTGGCTAAAGTTTGGACAAAGGAGACCATCTAGAAAGTTCAGCTACTTAAGTGGGAGAACGAATTATCATTTTCAAGAGGGAACAGTTCCTCTGCCAGATATTGCTAAGGTGCTCAGCAATGAGGTGGATTTGACAACATGAAAGTGACTGTTTTAATAGATAGTTCAGTGACATAGGGATTGGAAGCCGGATTGAAGTGGAAATAAGACTGCTTGTTGGGCAAGTTTTGCTTTGAAGTGAGAAGAGAAACAGCACTGCAGTGGCTGGAAGGAGAGGTAGGGGGGTCAAAGAAAAGGTGTGTTTGTTTTTTTTTATGATGGGAAATAGAGTTTTCCAGTAAGTGAATGAATATATCTAATAAAGACTAATTCAAAAGAGAGATAAGACCACCAAAGGAGCAAAATGCTTAAGAAGAGAAGGAACTCAAAATCAAGAAGAGGGTTTATCTTTGGTGGGACCAAGAGGACTTGTAACTAGAGAGAAGGCAGAGAATAGGGGCACAGGTGCAAGGAGTTTGTGAATTGGGGGTAGAACATAGCACTTTGCATTCTGATGGCTTTTATTTTCCCAGTGAAGTCTGAGTCAAGGCCAGCAACCTGAAGGAAGAAGGGGTGTGGATGCTTTGAGACAAAAAGTACAGCAGCACAGTGTATTGGAACAGCACTGGAAATGAGGATAGCTGAGCATTATCAAATACCTAGGTGTGACTTGAAGTCTGGATTTAAGGTGAAGCCAAGCAACTGAGTGAGTTGTGTGATTTTTTTGCCAGCAACATTCAGCTGCTACAAGGGAAGCAAAGAGCAGACAGGTGATCATTTTAATCAAGATTGGCATTTCGCCCCAAAGGTATGAGAGAGGAAGAGAGGAACTTAGGGAACTGAGGGTGGTTGCTGGGATATGATTATAATGATGGGCCTCTGAATAGGAAAGCAGAAGGTGATGGGAATGGGGGCCATGAATTTAACCATGAAAATCATTCTTGATTAAAAATGAGTTAATGGATACAGAATTTCAGTTTGGGATGAAAAAATTCTGCAACTAGATAATGGTGACAGTTGCACAATAATGTGAATGAACTTAATGCCACTAAACTATCTACTTAGAAATTGATAAATCTTATTTAACTACAGAAAAAAGGAATTGATATTTTAAACATTTGACATTTAAACAAGTGTGGCAAGTACAGGTGTTATTTGCACATTGCTTGGGACTATTTGCAAAATATTGTCTTCTATAGGAGAAAATAGCTTTAGAAATCAAGTCTCAAATTACTAATACTAGAAAGAATTTGCCTTCTTATGGTCCTGAACCTGAATGTGCTTAACATTCACCTCTAAACATAGATTTTGGAATCCTGTGTTATTGGTTTCCCTGTTCACTAATTGATTCTAAGCCTTTAGTACAGCATTTAAAATCAGCTGGGCACTCAGCAAACATTTGTTCACCAAATATTTGGAGAACTCAAGTAGAGTTCAATGATGAGAACCACAGGGAAAACAGTTTTTTCAGATGGCAGAGATCAACAATTACACTCTTAGACTGTGAAGAAAATAATCAGGAAGACTACTTGGAGGTAGCTGGTATTAGCATTTGACGTTTTGCCATCTGCGGATAAGAAAAACCAGATTATAGGGCAGAGAGGGAGAGAAATAAATATGGAGAAATGATTTTTTTCAAGATTCAAATACCATTTGGAAATATGTAGCTCTTTCTCCATTCTTTCCTCTGAATCGTCAGTCATTCACTCTTTTTTTAACGTATACAAGAACTGGGGTGTAGGCCAGAGGGATGTGTGTGTGTGTGTGTGTGTGTGTGTGTGTGTGTGTGTGTGTGTGTGTGTATCCACCAGCAACAGTGGGGAGCAGAACAGTCAGATCTACTGCAATACTCTGCTGAGGGGAGCAGCTGGCAAGACAGGAGAGGTCTCCTGCACCATGTGGGTTTAGCTCCCTGGCCAGGGATCGAATTGATGCTGCAGTGGCTCTGGATAGCTTGATGGCGCTGAGACTTTAACCCTTGCGCCACTGGGGAGGCCCAGTCATTCACTTTCTTCTCATGAACATTTTCTGTTGCCCAAATTACCTACAGAGTAATTATCAGTAAAGTGAATTTAGAGAAAAGTAGAGTAGGGTAAATGATTGGATCCAAAACATGTTTACTGTCTTCACTGAAAAGTGAACAAGATCCTTGAAAAGGGCAAAGGCAGGCCTCCCTGGTGGCACAGCCATTAAGCGCTGCACTGTGGAGCTGTCAGCAGCGGCAACGCGAGTTCAATGCCCGGCCTGTGAGATTCCCACATGGCTTGGCAGATCTCTCCTGCCTCGCCCGCTGCCCCCCTCAACAGTGTTTTCGTCGATCTACCTGTTCTGCTCCCCACTCTGTCTGATGAACCTTCTTGCCTCCCCACACCTCTGGCCTGTACCCCAGCTTGTATGCATAAATAAATAAATCTTTTTAAAAAAAAAGAAAAAAGAAAAGGGCAAAGACAAGAGGTTTTGACTTTAAGGGCTTCCCTGGTGGCACAGCGGTTGAGTGCAGCATTGTGGGGCTGTTCTGTTCCCCACTCTGTCTCTGGTGTCTCTGGTGTCTCTCTCTCACTGCCCCATTCCTATGGCCTGTACCCCAGCTTGTATGCATAAATAAATAAATCTTGGGGAAAAAAAGGTTTTGAGTTTAAGCAGAGGAGAGTCAATTTATGGAACATATCAGGTATTGGGGAAAACGGATATTAGAAAATGTACTGAGCTGTGATGAGAAAGCATAAATCAAAGTAGCATACCAGATGCATCTAATGGCAGGTTTCTCTTGTGATACAAGAAGTGTATCACAAGTAGAAGTGGAAAATACAGTAGGTAAGGGGGCCTGGCAGGAAGGGGGAGAGCTGACAGAAAAGGAATGGATTGTGGACTTTAAGGAAAGCCCAGTGGTGGAAACCTTACAAGGACCTTGCTGCACAGAAATGGATCCTAGGATGAGACTCAGCTGGGCATGGCTGGCCCATGTGTAGTGAGCTCAAGGGCTGACAACACATGTGCCATGGAAAGCGGAGGAAAGAGCTCTTAGGGAGAAGTCTCCAGGAGCTTTGATCTATTTTTTTCCTTACCTCATACCTGCTTCCATTCAGGGAACCTCACTGAGACCTCACTGTGCCAGATTTTCTTAAACCCACGTTCCCCTTAACTTTAATATATATAGTTGTGATTTATTTAATTATAAATTTCCTTTAAATAAAGATGTGAAATTGAACATTTTCTGGGGTTTTTATTTGTGGGTTCTTTTACTTATAAACAACATTAAACAAATAAAACCTGTGATAAATAAATGGGGGGATGTGGAGTATAAAGTGTAAAAGGTATAGACTTTTTAGAAATGACTTCTTCAGTTCAGCCAAAATTCAGGATGCCTTCTTGTATCATCCAAAATTAAACAAGTCCTGCTTGTAATTGAGACATTTTCATAAGGAAGAAAATGGAGAAGTGGGAAAGAAAACTACTGGTCAAACCTTAACATTGTTTTAGGCCCTGATGGATAGGTTTTTTTTAAGATTTATTTTTATTTACTTATGCATACAAGAACTGGGGTGAGGCCAGAGGGGCAGGGATTGGGGGTGGGGTGAGAGGTTTCACTTGAGACAGAGTGGGGAGCAGAACAAGCGGATCTATTGAAATAGGCTGCTGACGGGAACAGCGGGCGAGATAGGAGAGGCCTGCTGGACCATGTGGATTAGTTCCCTGGCCTGGTTTAAACTCCTGCTGCAGTGGTTGGCAATAGCTTGATAGTTCTGAGACTTTAACCTCTTGTGCCACCAGGGAGGCCCCAGATGGGTGTTTAATTTCATTAAATTTTCACAGCAACCCTATAGGTTTCGTTTCCATTTCATAGATAACATGAAACTGAGATTTAGAAACCATAAGTAACTTGCCAAAGGTTCTAGTACTAAGTGGTGAACTGGGATTTGTATATAAAATGAAGATTGTATATCATGCATTTTGCCATTTGTATTAAGGTCATGTGTAAATTTAATCTACAAATGACTGTCTAGTAAGCTAAACATTTTAAGGTCTTAAAACTGGATGACCTTTTATCAATAAAAGGAATAGAGTAAAACTGTTTTACTGGTTAAATTGCAATTAAAAATGTGTTAGTAAAATTTTAGGTCAGATCAGTTATTCGGCCCCTTTGGCAGATAATTCCATTTATTATAATGGAAGTATAATTGACATACAATGACATTTTAGTTTCATACGTACAACAATGATTTGATGTGTACATCGCAAAATAATCATGACAATGTCTATTAACCAGATAATTCTGTTTATTTGCCTAGTATGATGAGTCAAACGTGGGGCCCTATCTTTGGTAGCAGTCACAGATTATGAATCAAATCTTTCACTTAAAAATCATAATTGGATAAGATAATATTTAGGATCTTAATTAAACATGATGTGGTGTGGCTAAAGTGATTCCCTTGCTTGGAATGTTGTCAACATAAGCACAGTAATTATGGTACAGATTTAAGGAGGAAGTATTTTATTTTTTTTTTTTTTTTTTTTTTTTTTTTAAAGATTTATTTTTTATTTATACATACAAGCTGGGGTACAGGCCAGAGGCGTGGGGTGGCGAGACGGTTCACCAGAGACAGAGTGGAGAGCAGAACAGGCAGATCAGAAATACACTGCTGAGGGGAGCAGCGGGCGAGGCAGGAGAGGTCTGCCGCGCCATGTGGGATTCTCCCCGGCCGGGCGTCGAACTCGCGTCGCCGCTGCCGACAGCTCCACAGCTCAGTGCTCAACCGCTGCGCCACCAGGGAGGCCCCAAGGAGGAAGTATTTTAAATGCACAAAGTATGATTTGACTTAAACATTGTTTTAAAGAGGACACACTGTTGGTTTGTTACAGGGCAGCCACGATATAAATGGGGTGCCTGACTGTGGGTCCTCACCCATGCGCTTAAAAGGGACTTATAATAGGACTCAATTGCAGGCACACACAATACAATTAATAAAGGGTTTATTTACAAAAGGGGAAGTAAAAAACAACTCAAGGGGTGGGGGGAAAGAAAAAAGAAATTGGTGAATGTGTCCTCAGATCCGCTGAGCTAGAATCCCAATGGTGCACCAAAACCGGGTGAACAGCCAAGAGAGCCCCCAAAGCCCACATGTCTGGTTATATACCAAACATGGCTGCTTAACTCCACCTTCAGTTCCCAGCATCCTCCTTCGGTGATGATGGTATTATGGGATTTGTAATCTTTGGTGTCTTGGATCTCTCTGGTCTGAGGTGGGGGTGTGGTCGGGGTGCACAAAAAATCTCTCTGTTGAGTTTGTTCAGGCTGTCCTTTCTCACCCAACAGGTTGACTGTAAGACACACTTATTAAGCTGTGGTCAGATAACTTGTCAAAAGGAAATTATTTTTTTCCCTTTTGATTCTTTACAAGAAAGCTAGCCCTGGGCCTCCCTGGTGGTGCAACGGGTTAGTGTGGAGCTGTCAGCAGTGGCTGCTGCGCGAGTTCAATACCTGGCTGGGGAGAATCACACAGGGCACGGCAGACCTCTCCTGCCTCACCCACTGCTCCCCTCAGCAGTGTATTTTGGTTGATATGCCTGTTCTGCTCCCTACTCTGTCTCTGGTGAACCCTCTCACCGTCCCACACCTCTGACCTGCACCCCAGCTTGTATGCAAAATTTAAAAAAGAAAATCTTTAAAAAAATACTTCATTAAAAAAGAAAATAGAAAGCTAGCCCTGATGGGCAGCAATAAGAAAAGATTATAAAACATTCTCACTATGGAGTCTTAAGTCACCAGGGCTGAGCTACAGCTCCTGAGCATTATATTGCTCATTGGAGAGTTTGACTTAGTGTCATTTGAGGCTAATCCTCCTCTTCACCTAATGAGAACCAACCTTTTCACTACTTATTAGTGATCGACCTAATTTGGGGAGATGAAGAA
Source organism: Scalopus aquaticus (assembly GCA_004024925.1). Taxonomy (NCBI): domain Eukaryota; kingdom Metazoa; phylum Chordata; class Mammalia; order Eulipotyphla; family Talpidae; genus Scalopus; species Scalopus aquaticus. The sequence continues at coordinate 165,542 of PVIJ01001805.1, forward strand.
TTTAAAAATCAGGTTGTAAGTGCAATATGGGAAAGGATTTCATAAATTTTTAAAATGTAAATATTTTTACCATAGCCAAGGAGTATCAAGATTGCTGTTTATTAAAGTCAGCCATCTTGATAAGTTGCTTGCTGTATTATTTCAGAGATGACTCTTTATGTTGTAATTTTATTTATTTAAATCAAATGTACAGAGTGATTCATTTACTATGTACATATTCACAGAAAAGCATTTCACAAGGAAGAATGGCCAGGATTATATTGTAAGTTTTTAAAAAATACAATGAAGTCTACCTGGTTTCCTGGTTATATTTTTTACTTTAGAATTGGTATTCAATTAGCAAATATTTTATAATGTTAGGTCTACCCCATTAGTGCATTTTTGGCAATAATTTTCGAAGACCTAAGCATTTCTCCAAGTTAAAAAAAAAAAAAGACTATAGTTGTTAGAAAAGTTTCATTTTTTTTTATTTGAGGCAACATTGGTTTACAATGTTGTATGTGAGTCAAAGGCATAAGATCACACCTTCTCAGATGCATACCACCATACCAAACCACCACCAAGTTACCTCTCTACCATAGTCCTTTGTGCCCCCTTCTTCAAACTTCATTCTTTATTAAGTAGAACTGGAGAAACCTGAATGCCATTTTGAGCAATTAAATTTAAAATGTATTTGTGTTATGCAAACAAAGGTATTTTGATTACATGTCAAATCAGAATTTAATGTCAGGGTTTTCTAGAGCAAATTTTAGTTTTTAAAACTGGACTCACCCTTTGGTTTTTTTTTAATGTGGGGCTAGATCTTCAGATTTCAAAATAACTATGTATAGAAATGATTACCCACTCCCATCCCCTAAAAAAATCTGATTTTTTTCTCTTGATTATTGGAAGTAAAAGTTTTGAATCATGTGGTTTAGATTCAGAAGTATTTCTCTTGGATTTAAAATAAATGAGTGCTGCTATGTTTAGATATCTTAACTCTTATTTCCTAGAAGTGCAAAGAAATATTTTTAGAAATAGATTGCTTAAAATCCTACTTCCTATTTGTATTCCAGTTCTCCAGATCTGTGAGAATCTTAGCAGACATTCATGAAAGTCCAACCTCTTTTCTCTTGGTGTGATCACACTTAACAGATAAAGATTTACAACTGGATGTGTTTGGAACTGCTTCTATCCATAACCTCAGATAGCTTATTTTATTTTCAAACTTTAAAACTATTTTTTCTTTATGTGTCACGTGATATACTTCAAACATATTTTCTGTCATATTATGTATGATACAGGTAAGGCAAATGTCCAAAGAGTAAGAGTAAATGTCCAAAAGACATGTTCAAAGTACTACAAAGAAAAATGAGATTTGGGTGACCATATTGTTTGAAAAAGGAGGGTGAGAAGGACCTTAATTTACTTAATATTGTACAGTGGACACTGTGTCATGTAAAATCCCTAATGTTGACCACTTTCCTTACACTTTTTTTAAAGGTTTATTTATTTATGCATACAAGAGCTGGGGTGTAGGCCAGAAGTGTGGTGGTGGGGAAGTAGGGTGGGAGGAGAGGATTCACCAGAGACAGAGTGGGGAGCAGAACAGGCAGATCTGCTGAAATACACTGCTGAGGGGAGCAGCAGGCAAGAGAGGAGAGGTCTGCTGTGCCATGTGGGAAGCTCTTTGGCCGGGGATCCAACTCATGCTGCAGTGACTGCAATAACTTCATAGTGCTGAGACTTAACGCCTTGTGCTACCAGGGAGGCCCTCCTTACACATCTTCTGAATACTAACTTATCACTGTACATTTTTTTTTCATTTGCACCGTCATGTTAAAGTTCTATGCTTATATTAGACATAAGCGGTTAAGAAATTACTCCAAGTTGTTTACTGATCTTCCCCACCATCATGCAAAAAGAGCTGTGCTCATGCTATAGTCAAGATGACTAAAGAGCTCTGCATCTAATGTTAAAAAGTTTTCTAAACTGTTTTTCAAAATAATGCACATGGAATATGCAGTAAAAATGAATAGTTATCCTAGAGTCTTCATATAAATGAAGTTTAGTTCTATAAGTACACATATAAGTTTAGACAAATTGTATTATAGAATACATTTTCTTCATTACAGTTAGATGTTCCATAGCTAGAACTTTCTGCTAAATAAAAAACATGGCATAAAACCTACTTAAAGTTTTTTTTTATTTCTGTCACGTATTATGTAAATTCTCAATTCATATTATTTATATTATTTCAAATATGTTCTATGTTTTGTACTATCAAAATGTTACCCTGAGTTTGACTCTCCAGAATGTCTTCAGGATATAAGATGCTATGAAAGTCACAAGCAAACACTTTCCTTTTTTTTTTTTTTTAAGATTTATTTATGCATACAAGAACTGGGGTGTAGGTCAGAGGTGTGGGGTGGTGAGAGGATTTACCAGAGACAGAGTGGGGAGCAGAACAGGCAGATTGACTGCAGTACACTGCTAAGGGGAGCAGTGGGAGAGGCAGGAGAGGTCTGCTGTGCCATGTGGGAAGCTCCCTGGCCTGCGATCAAACTCATGCTGCAGTGGCTGCAGACAGCTTCATAGTGCAGAGACTTAACCCGTTGCGCCACCAGGGAGGTCCTCAAACACTTTATTTTGGTTTAATGTGCATACATTGTGTATATATACCTTTTAAATATTTTCTATCCTTTTAAGATTAATTAAAAATTGGAAATTTTTTATGCTGTTTTCCAGAATGTTTCTTTTCTAAATGGAATGTCATATTTTGAAAAACTATTACTCTTACTACTCTGAAAGAAAGTAAACACTTCTCTGATACTTCATAAGCAAAAATTAATTGCTAATTGTGTACAGAGCACTTAGAGGGTACAGGAACACATAGTATTGCTAGGTAGATGATGTGCACACAGAAAAATACCCAACTGTGTATAGTAAGTGCCAAATGACTGGTACAGGTAAGAGCAAAAGAGAGAGAACACCTTTGAAGACATTCATCCATTCAGAGATACTGAGCACCTAATATGTGCCAGATGCCATTCTAGGCTCTGGGTTGCCTCGGTGAACAATAGAGCAAGGTCCTGCTCACATGGGAGATCAGACAGTGAACCTAGGTAAACTTTATAATAAGCTATAGGGGAGGAAATAAAGCAAGGTAAGGAAGATGTGCAGTTTTGGGGAGTGGAAAGATGGTCATGGTGGGTCAAGATCATCTGAAAAATGACTCAGTGGAAGTATGGGGGTGAGACTGAAGCTGTCTGAAGGAAGGGCATTCTGTGCAGCGCAACCAGTGCAAAGGGCCTGAGACACGAACTTACCTGATGAGTTCAAGGCATGGCAGTCAGCAAGAGCTAAAATCAGTGAGGTCTGAGAGGTTAGGGAGCAAGGAGGGCAGTTGTGTAGGGCATTATGGGTGGTCACAGTTGAGCATAGAAAGGGATTTTGATTTTTACCATGAGGGCAAAGTGGATTCATTGGAGGGTTTTATATTTCAAAGAGATTGTTAAGGCGATTAGTTGAGAATAGATTGTAGTGAATAAAAGTGAAATCAGAACAAACTAGGAAAAGAGAATGGCTTGAATGAGAGAGGTGGCAAGGGACCTGTATGTGGCTGGAATCTGCATCTGTTTTGAGAGTGCCCAGTGGGATTTCCTGTTGGGTGGAATTGGGGGCAGAAGAGAATTAGCAGCCAAGAGCTAAGCAGTCAAGACTCCATTTGATCTGGAGCCTAAAGGAAAAGCAAGATTTTGTTGGCCAAGAGAAGATAGCGTCAACAGAGGTGCTTGCATGGGAACGAATAAAACTAAGTGGGGAGAGGGATAAACTGTGAGGAGACTTCATTGGCTAGAGTGAGAAATTTATGAAAGGAGAGATGGGGAAGGTACACTGTCGAGGAACATTGGGATCAGTTTGTAAAATGTACTACAGAATGCAAGACCCAAGTCTTTGAACTTTTCCCTTGCATTAAAAAAAATCATAATGTTTTTCTAAATAGACAATAATTTGATTTAAAAAGAACATAGCATGATTGTTATAATAGTTTGGAGCCAAATTGATCTGAATTCCACCTTTCACGCTTTTCCTTGCTCTGCTGTTTTGAGTAAGTTATATAACCATTCTAGGGAATGTGCCTCAGTTTTTTCCTCTGGATTGAAGATTTTCTTTTCAGAGGGAGTTTGTAAGGACTAAATGAAATCATGCATATAAAGCATTAACATAGTGCTTGTATAATTAGGCTAGTCTGGTGTGAATGAATGAATGGCCCCTATAGAAAAAGAAATGGACTTTTTGTCTAAATAAATTATCGTCAGCCAGTATTTCCTCCCAAGACTGGGCATTGCTTCTTGAAATTCTGGTTAGTTGTCTGGTAGTATACTTTCATCACAACAGGAGATGTAGCACAGTTTTCCCCAACAACGTTGGAGCTCAGATCTCACAGATTCCTCCTTCGATATTTCCAGGCTAGTGTAGAAAACACTGAGGCATTTAGCTGATGTCACTTTAAAGCCCAGTTGCCAAAAATCTCCCTGCAGAACACTGTTCTGCAGAACACAGGTTGGGAAAGGGAAAAGAGGATTATGAGTTTTGATTTTGTTTAATTCTCAAAATATCTTTAAAAATAAAAGTATACTAAATATGCTAAAGAAAAAAATAGACTACAAAAATTATGTTCCAAGGTGTCAGTCTGCTCAGGCTGCCATAATGAAATACCACAGACTAGGTGGTTTAAACAACAGAAATTAATAATTTTCTCACAGCTCTGAGGCTGAGTAGTGCTAGATCAAGGGCCAGCCAGTGTGGCTGCAGATGAAAGCCTGCTTCCTGGCTGGCAGAAAGCCTCCATGCTATGTCCTCCTGTGAGCCCTGGTGTCCTCTTCTTATAAACAAGCACCAGCTCTGCTGAAGTAGGGTTCTAGCCCTTGTGACCTCTTTTACCTTAATTGCCTCCTAAGACCCTGTGCACAAATACAGTCATGTTGGGGGCTGGGGTTTCAACATGTGAATTTGAGGGGAAAAACAGTTCAGCCCATAGCAATAACCTCTTGGTAGTGGAATCTTAAGTGATCTTAATGTTTTTCTTTATATATTTCTATACTTTCCACATTTTCTGGACTTGAGGGTATTGAGTGAAAAACATTTCTTGGCCCACTTATATGAGGTATCTAGCATAGCTCATATAATAGAGTCAGATTTATAGAGACAGAAAATAGAATGGTGGTTCTTACCAAGGACTTGCCGGTGGGAGATCAGAGGAATGGAGAGTTAGTGTTTAAAGGATACAGAATTTCAGTTTGTAAGGTAAAAAGAATTCTGGAAATGGATGGTGGTTGTGGTTGCACAATGTGAATGTGCTTAATACTACTGAACGATACATTTAAAAATGGTTAAGATGGTCAATTTTATATGTATTTTATGGCACACAAAATAATTCTTAGCTCTCCCCCCCCAAAAAATAAAGAATAAAACACTTCTTTTTTTTTTTAATGTAATGACTTTTATAAAAGATTACTCTGTATATAATTGTAAAGAGAAATGAAGACTATCTCTAATACTCATTAGGAGTAATTTTTTTTCCCCCAAGATTTTATTTATTTACGCATACAAGCTGGGGTGCAGGCCAGAGGTGTGGGACGGTGAGAACATTCACCAGAGACAGAGTGGGGAGCAGAACAGGCAGATCGACCGAAATACACTGCTGAGGGGAGCAGTGGGCGGGCTGGAGAGATCTGCCGCATCATGTGGCATTCTCCCTGGCTGGGCATCAAACTCGTGCTGCAGCTGCTGACAGCTCCACAGCCCTGTGCTTTAACCCATTGCACCACCAGGGAGGCCCAAGAATAAAACACTTCTAAAAATACCCAGCCTTTGGAGTAAATGTACTGAGTTCAAATGTTGATCCAGTGGTTTCTGGAACCTGAGTGTGTGCTTCAGAATTACCATCATGTTAAAGACATCAAGATTTCTTTAACAGAGCCTTCCCCACCCCCCCAATTGATAATCCAGAAGATTTGGGATGAGCCAGAGAATTGCATTTTTAAGGAGCCCCCAGGGGGTGCTAATGTTGTAACACAGGTTTTAAGAACCAATGACCTAGAACAAGTCTTGGTTTTCTCGTTTATAAGATTGGCGTTCTGAGCTATATAGTTGTGAGGTTTATGTGAGAGAACTTGACCCACAAACTCTCAGAATTTCCTTTAGTTTCATTTTAGTCAGCATTTTACTTGTTTTTATTTTCAAATAATTAACTTTTGGATTTTCCCCCACATGTAGTTATAGTTATTTTACACAAGATATAACTTGTTCTAGAAATAAGCATTGAAGTCTTAAATAGGTAAGAAGCATGTAAAATTAACTTTGTTTCTTAGAAGGTTAGGATTATTCCAGTCCAATCGCTAGACTGGTGTTATCTTTGAAACCAGTATTATTACTCATTTTCCAAATTAAATCAGTGTGTGTGTATGGGGAGGGGTATATTCTGGTGAAAATAAAGAATGATGACAACTGCCTTCCCCCTACCCTCCCCCCTTTTCTATGAAAAAAATTCAACAAAACCTTTGGAAACCCTATATAAGTAATTTGGGTAAATCTTATAACTTTCCAACTGCTATAAAATCTTACCAAAGATTTCCATCTTGTGGTTATTCATAAGTGACAACGGTGGGGAATTGACCACTCAGCCAGAGTTTTTCCCATACCGAATGCTATAAAAGTCTCTAGACCTGGCCAGCCTGATGTAGTGGCCAGTAGCCACAGCTGGCTGGCAGCTGGTGAAATGTGGCTAGCCCCATTGGCAAGGTGCTGTAAGTGTAAAGTCTACATCACAGTTTGAAAACGGTATGAAAAGAAAGGATGCAAATATCTCATTAATTTTACATGAATTACACATTAAAATGATTAGTATCTGAATAAATACTAAATTAAAGTATTATTTGGATCAAAATATATGTGGAATATTCTGAAACAAAATATATTAAAATGAATTATATTAAAAATTTTTGATTACTAGAAAATTTTCAGTCACATATTGGTTCTCATTAGTGACTCCTGTTTCTCTCAGACAGCAATGCTACTTCTAGACTTTCTGGGGAATTAGTAGGTGTTGGGAGTGAAGATGGGAGAGATAAGGAGGGCTCTGGGGCAAAGTAAATGCGGGGAAATAGTTTTTAAAAGCCGGAGGTCTTAACATGCATTGTGGATTGCCAAGAAGTGTATCTAACATGTAGCATTTCCCACAGTTATTTCACTCTGGGACTTCTGCCAACCTTTTGTGTTTAAAGGACTCTTTTCCCTGTAGTGCTGCATGAAAAAGACTGTGAAATGCTACTCTCAGCCACAGTATTCCCAAAAGCTCTTTTCTACAAACCAGTGCCAGTAAATATTTCTCCCTACTATGTATACTTTTTTAGTGATGGATTTAAAATAACATTTTCCTCTTTCCCAGTAAAAAATACCTTATATTAAGTTGGTTTAAATTTTTAGAATTTTAATTCAAAGAGATGTGAGCTTTTGTGCTGTGGGTTAAAGTGTTTTGAGATTCTCAGTTGCTGTCTTTTGGCATAGGAAATGCTTACAGAAACCAGACTCTTCCAAAAACCATTTTTCTACCCACAGAGATAAGAACCGGCATGGACTTGGGAAATATTTGCCTTCCAGCCTGTCTTACAAACTCACTATGCTGGGCAAATGTCTTACATTCTCTGTAACAACACATACCTGGCAGACTGAGAGAAAGCACTTAGTAAATATTAACTGCTATTACAATTTTTATCACCTCAGTGGCCTTGTATGTCAATTAATGTAAAGGGGATTTGATGATACTGTAAATATTGACACCAGTGTATGTTTATTTTCATGTCCATGCTTTCTGTAGTTTGCAAAATTATTTCAGATACAGGTATATTGCCTTTCTGATAAGGTTATGGGCTATTTGAGAGCTGTGCATATTATACATTTGTGTTTTGGGGGAGTTTGGGTTTTTTTTTTTTTTTTTTTTGCATTTCTTTACTCCTTTACATTGCCCCTCCAGCATAAGCTTAATAAATAATCATTAAATTGAGTCCACATTATTATTTACATGGTACATTGTAACACCCTGCTTTAGTGATGCTATTTTAATTGCTTTCTTAAAACTGCAACAGAAGTTTCAAACTGTCATTTGAAGTTTAAGAAAATGTTAAACAATCACAAACCTTCATAAAAATTTATTTCTCTAGGTAAAGTAAAATCTAAAAACTTGAATGAGAGGGAAATGAAGTATTCTTGAGGCAAAACTATGAAGACATAGTGAAACGAGAGAACATTATTATGATTTGTTCAAAGGGATGATACTGAGTAACAGTGATTAACACTGTTCAACAAATTTTTACAAAAGTCATGTTAATGAAATAAAATTAGTCATTTCCTAACAACTTATGAATTTCCTATCAACATGAATATGACAGTCAAATTCTAATTTTGGCTCTAAGTTTTTTTGGTAATCTGCAATAAATTGATGTTTACATCACAAAATGCATGCCAATAGTAATAGGCCTACGGTTAATACCTGTAAAAAGTCAAGTCATAGACTACTTCTTAGATTTCTTTGCTTGTCTCTTGTACAGCTATTCAGGAATAGAATAGATGGAAGATGGTTTCCATTATGCAAAAGCACAGCCTTAAGACTCAGTTTCAAAGTATCAGAATAGTCTTCATTCTTGTGGGTCTGAGTGATTTCAAAGGCATTCATGAGACCCTCAATATTGGAACAGGATACCAGAGTACTTTCCTTTCTGAAGAAGGCTCCAACTGCTGATGGCACTTTTGATAGAAAGTAATTGTGGTATCTTCTTCTAGAAGATTCCATTGTTGGATTCTTGATCCTAGCAATTCTGCCTTGTTCTTGGATAAGTCCAAATCACGAACCAGGTCATTTAGTTCTTCCTGTGTTAGTTTGTGTGGGATTGATGATGTACCACAGCGAAAATCTGGATCACTGCATGCTGACAGAACAGGAAAAGAACAGGTCGGCTTACCCCTGTCCTCATCAGATGAATCAAGAGAATATTTTGCTGGAGGTTCTGGAATAAGAAGTCCCTCACCATGTGGAACTGGTCTTAGTGCAGACAGAATGTTTGGGTAGACTATTCTCAACTTCTTTTGCTTCGTTATTCCTCCAGAAAGAGGAGGAACCAAGCAGAAGTAACAGTCTTTTATGTGGTTGCTTGGCTCTCTCCATACCATGGGGACTGCAAACGGCATTGATGGTCTTTTGCCATTTAACCACTGTGAAAGCTGTGTTGTACATGTACCACAGCATATATGTGGGACCCAAGACTTGTCTTGGTCACCAACCTTGCATCCAAAGTCAAGATGATAAGCCTTCTTCACTTGAGAAGTGATCCTTTTCTTCTGGTTGGCAAATGTCACTTCCCCACAAAAAGGGAAGAAATTGTCCATGCTATTAACGCACTTTTGAGGCATCACTGTTCTGTATTGTGCCTAAATGGATAAAATAACAACAGTTCTATGGACAGTAGCATAAACTGTCTCTCACAATGTCTGAAATATTTTCAATGCTCAACCTTTCCAACAGGGCTTTCTATAGTGCACTGTTGATGTCAGCTTACTTCAGCAGCTGCCTGGCAGTGGTATTGCATTGCATCAGAAAATCATGCAGTCAACTCTGGATGATGTATGCATGATGGTATTATGCAATGCGATGCAATATTCCATCATTCTAGGCTGATTTAGGATGTTGTTGCAGTCCTACTGGATAAATTTACACGGTGAAACATATAAAATGATCTAGATGAAATATCTTCAAAAAGAGAGCTAATAAAAAAATTTCAGGGTTATATTCATGTTCAGCACACCAAGATACTACAGATTAGGGCCTTTTTAAGTCAATAACGATCTCAGTGTTGACCAGTGTAATAGAACAAGTTGGTCCTATTTTAAATGATCCAGATGCATGATATAAGATAGGGCCAAACTAAATGTAAAGTGTTTCTTTACTGAAGAAAAAAAAAGGGCTGTGGTATAGGAAGGTATAGGAAGAAACCACTCAGCATAAGGGACTGTGTTCCAAAATACTTACACAGTTTCCCTAACACCATTCAGTGCTGGCTCACATGACTGCCACCTTCAGAATGATGTGGCTTTCATTAAAAAAAAAAAAAAATCACACTGAGTTGACCTTAAAAAAGAAATTTCCTGTTTTATTCTTAGAAGATTTAGAAGCTGTTTTTAAGTTACTTGTCTGTAAATATCGGAGAATCCATAGCAGAGTAGCACACAAGTGAGTAAAAAAAAAGATGTTTATCGAATCAGTCATATAAAAATTGGAAAATTGGGGCCTCTCTGGTGGCACAAGGGGCTAAATCTCAGCACTATCAAGCAATCAGCAGCCACTGTCCCATGAGTTCTACCCCCTGCCAGGGAGCTTCCCACCTGGGGCAGCATTCCTTTCCTGTCTCCCCTGCTGCTCCCCTCACAGTGTATTTCAGTCAGTCCACCTGTTCTGCTCCCCACTCTGTCTCTGGTGAATCCTCTCACCCCCGGTACCTCTGGCCTACACCCCAGTTCTTGTATGTATAAATAAATAAGAATAAATCTTTAAAAAAATAAAAATTATAAAATAGAAAATTACATTATGTCTGTGGCTGTTTCCACTTTGGATATCTGGGAAAATGAAAACGTGAATTTTGACTAAGCTTCTAGAAAAGACTGTTGCATGTTTATCAGGTGAAGTTTGTCTTTGTGCCTCACTCTGATCCAACGTTGAAAATTTTGATGAGCTTTTCCATTACAGTCTCAAGTTTTTCAAGTTTGAAAATTCACTTATTTGACCTTTCTCACTTGGGATATTCTTTGAGAACTTTGATGATGCAGGAGGCTCCTTTTGCAGTGGCAAACTCTTGGTTTGTTAAACAGCTTGCTGCCACCATCATGTGCATCTGACAATACCTTTAATATCTTTGCATTGCAAAAAAAAAGTGCATCATGGGCCTCCCTGGTGGTGCAGTGGGTTAAGTGCAGCACTATGAAGCTGTCCGCAGCCGCTTCAACATAAGTTTGATCCCCGGCTGGGGAGCTTCCCACACGGCGCAGCAGACCTCTCCTGCCTCACCTGCTGCTCCCCTCAGCAGTGTGTTCAGTGGATCTGCCTGTTCTGTTCCCCACTCTGTCTCTGGTGAATCCTCTCACCACCCCACACCTCTGGTTTACACCCCAGTTTGTATATATAAATAAATAAATCTTTAAAAAACAGAAGTGCATCGGAACAGCACACAGAAAGTGGCAAGTATAAAAATGTCTTGTGGATTATAGTCAGATGTCTAGAATACTATCATGTTTATTACGGGGTTAAATTTACTCATTTCACATGTGGAACAACTACCCTAGACCCCAGTAGTTCAGGGACTCCATGGACTCTCCCCTAAAGGATCTGTTGGTAGAATTGAGGGGAGTAGCGGCCCATGAACTTGGTTATGAGAAAGTATGTTTGTTTACTTTTACTAGACTCCAGTTGAAATTTATTATTTCCGAAATCTGTGGATGAAGACCACAAACCACAATTGTATTAACAGTGCATGGGAATTTATTACCAGTAGAAATAGTTTTTGATCCCATTACATTTGCTGATATCTTAAAAATTACTCTCTACCTAATGATAGTAGTTTCTAGACTCACCACTAGATCTCATAACTACATTGATACAGAATCACATATTTTATGATGTTACCATTTGAAAATATTTTTATAACTGTATTTCAGTAAAATTCTATACATATTATACATCTTCAAATAGTACTCTGAGAAGGGAGCCATAGGCTTCTGCAGACAGCCAAAGGGTTAAGAATCCTCCTCCTTCTACCGTGGAATTTCTCCCTATTGCACAATCTGGTCCCTGTCAGTAGTTGTGGGATGAGCTGCCTTCACCTCCTTCTCCCCATTGTTTGCTGGGATTAATTTAACGGATGGGCCATTGGGTCCTTATTTCTCCCCATTGTGTTCTGTCCTGAAGTTGCCAACTTGGAAGAAGAGAATATTTTTCCAGAAATAGAAAGTGTTCGTCAAAGACCTTTAACTAAATATAGGCAAATAACCAATTATGGCCTTTCTTAAAGGAAGACTATACAGAGATGCTTAATTCATTTTTAACATGGTAAAATATATATAACATAAAGTGTACCATTTTAAACATCTCTAAGTACAGTTCAGTGGCGTTGAGTATATTCACTTGTTATATAACCATTACCAGCATCTTCCAGAACTTGTTCATCTTCCCCAACTGAAACTCTGTATCTTATTGTCTTTTGATAGAAAAAAACTATAAGTTCTAAACCACATGACAATTTCTTAGAGTTTATAAAATATTTCACACTAGATGTAAGTTTATGTCTCTTAAATGGAATTTTAAAAGGTCAGATTAATTCACCCTTGAAAAAATCTTTGTAGAAACTATGAAATCTTGCTTGTAATAAGCTACATTATATTTGTCTATTTGCTTTCTTAAATCATTTTTAAGATTTAAAAAGTTTGTTATTTTCTCCTCAAAAAACTTAATTTTGTCCACACTTTCCTTTTGAGTTGCTTTTGTAAAGGAGACTCTTTGGCATCTCTTCCTTGGTAACATCATTGACTTTGTAAGATGGAATTTTGTTTGTTAATATTGTTAGTTGTTTTTATAGGGCTTGTTTTTCTTGGAACATATTTGTAAAACTAAAATATTTTTAATGTTACTCATTGGCAGAGAGCAATGAGAGTCAAGAGTTTGTGTGGTAACTATAACCAGATTGCTGGTACTAATGCTTAATAAGAGAAAAATATTTTTTCCTAATAGTCACAACTATTTCAAAATAGATTTTTTTAGCAACTCCTTATATGAGGACAGTAACATATACAATGTGTATTAACACTGTATTTGAGGCAATATAGAAATATTAGGCAGTTTAGATTTTTGTAGCTAAATTTACTGTACTTAACCTTAGTGAGTTTTGTGACTCTGCACACTCCTTTTCACTATTTATGACTGACATCATACAATCATATCCATTGTTTTTAAAAAGTAGAAAAAGTCACATTGGTAGATTTTTTGCTTTCACTTCCTTTTAAAAATGCTCTATAAAAAGAATCTGACACAGCAGACCTCGCCACTCTCACCCACTGCTTCTCTTAGCAGTGTATTTCAATAAATCTGCCTTTTCTGTTCCTCCCAGAAATAAAAAAAAAATACTTTCTAATAGGAAAACCACAAATGAATTAGCTAAATCTCCATTTCATTTAGTAAAAGGTGTATTTTTCTGAATGAAACCAAAGTAGTTTCTGTTTAATATTCAAACAGTTTGTTTTACAAAGAGAATGCAATTAAGATTTACTTTTGGTTCTTCTAGTTTTTAATTTCTATTCCCAAAATTTTTGCTAACATATTATTGCTTGAAAACATCTCCAGGTTCATCTTTATGGGTGGTTAGCTTCAATGTTGGCATTGCTTCCTTTTGTTACCTAAGGCAGCTTGTCTTTGGAGCTGATTTTCTAAGTGAATGATTATTTTAAGTGGGAGAAAGTAATAAATGTGGCAGTCAATGGTTAAAACAGAAATTCAACTTTTATTCGAAAATATAATACAAGAATTCTTTCACTGAAAGTTCAAAAAAAGAAATTTAATAGTGTAACTGAAGAGCATTGACTTTTAATACATATTATTCTATGCACTAAAGTATCATGAATTATTACAAAGATAGTTTCAACTTAATTTTGCTTAATATTTAATAGCAATCAAGATGGCAGCATATCTTTGTATCATGTCTCAGTCAATTACTGTTTATTGTTTTCCAGAGTCATTAAAATGCCTTCAGTCTCTTATAAAGCACAAAAAAGAATTATAAAACATTTTTGGCAGGATATCTGTTTTTTACTATTTATTTATATTCAGTATATAAATCCTTGTTTGAAAGAAGTTTATTTACTATTTAGTGGATCATGAGGATAAACAATCTTTGTTCTATGGATCTTCTAAAATGGCATTTCCCTGAGCCTCACAGAGTTTAACTGGGACAGAAGTGAGGGATAGTTAACCTCTCTCTTGGCTTTCTTCTCCAGCAGGAATAGCTGGTTAGATACTTAAGGCCCTGCATAAGCTGACACATCCCAAATTATGGACAAAAAGCCCTGCATCCAAACCCTGTGCTTTATGATTTTAAAAAACTGTCCATGAGAAATCTAGCTGCATTTTCTTGGAAACTATATGATAAGAAATTAGCATTACCCCTGAAAAAAACTATTCTTTTGGATACCAAAATCTTGCAATAGTTATTTGATTGAATAAAACACTAAGTTGGGCATGTTTTTATCAGGCATTGCAGTAAACTCTGGAAATATAAAGATAGATGCAGGTTTCATGGAACTATAAGGTAAAAAGGAAGTCAAAAAACAAAATTTGTCATATGTGTATCATATGCTAGTATCATGCAGACATACTCTAGGGCTACAAATAAATGAACAGTTTATTTTGGTTGGGAATTTTTAAAAAATAAAGGTAGTGTCATTTTACTCAAAGTATTAAAGGAAATGTAGTAGGTGTTGTTAGTTGACCACTTGAAGGTGGGTGGGAAGTTCTTTTGTCTTCTAAGTAGAAGGACAAATGCAAAGCCAAAGAATTGAAAAAGTGGTATGTTGAGATTTCAGGTCATCAAATGATGAGGATGGCAAAAAGCCAAGCATTCCGTAAAGGGGAGGAGGATAGAGGTACAAAATAAAGCTAGTGTCTATTGCCCTGGGCCAGTATATTAGGTTCACTAATGCAAAAAAACATGCAATCTAAAAATTTCTTGACTTCAGAATGGGAGAATTAATGACTCTCTTATCTGTACTCTCATTACACTTTACACTGTTTTTTTTTTTTAAAGATTTATTTATTTATGCATACAAGAGCTGGGGTACAGTCCAGAGGTGTGGGGGATGAGAGGATTCACCAGAGACAGAGTGGGGAGCAGAACAGGCAAATTGACTGAAATACACTGCTGAGGGGAGCAGTGGGCGAGACAGGAGAGGTCTGCTGCGCCATGTGGGATGCTCCCTAGCTGGGGATCAAATTCAAGCTGCAGTGGCTGCGGATAGCTTCATAGTGCTGAGACTTAACCCCTTGCACCACCAGGGATGCCCACTTTACACTGTTTTTATTTAAATGTAGGCTCTGCTTTAGTTGGGAATAGAAGGTGGACATAATGAAAACAAGCATACAAAGCAGCATCTGATCATTGTCAAAAGACACAGTTGGGGTCCTCCCTGGTGGCTCAGCGGTTAAGCGCTGTGCTGTGGAGCTGTCGGCAGTGGCCATGCGAGTTCGACGCCCAACCGGGGAGATTCCCACATGGTGCGGCAGACCTCTCCTGCCTCGCCCGCTGCTCCCCTCAGCAGTGTATTTCTGATCTGCCTGTTCTGCTCCCCACTCTGTCTCTGGTGAACCCTCTCGCCACCCCACACCTCTGGCCTGTACCACAGCTTGTATGTATAAATAAATATATCTTTAAAAAAAAAAAAAAGACACAGTTGGGCCATCCCGGTGGTGCATCCAGTTAAGTCTCAGCACTATGAAGCTGTCCACAGCCACTGCAGCACAAGTTCAATCCCAGGCAAGGGAGGCTCCCACATGACAAAGCAGACCTCTCCTGTCTTGCCCGCTGCTCTTCTCAGCATTGTATTGCAGTCAGTGTGTCTGTTCTGCTCCCCACTGTCTCTGGTGAATCCTCTCACCACCCCCATGCCTCTGGCTTACACCCCAGAGGGTGTAAGATTTATTTATTTATGCATACAAGAGCTGGGGTACAGGCCAGAGGCATGGGGGTGGTGAGAGCATTCACCAGAGACAGAGTGGGGAGCAGAATAGGCAGACTGACTGAAATACACTGCTGAGGGGAGCAGCAGGCGAGTCAAGAGAGGTCTGCTGCACCATGTGGGAAGCTCCCTGGCCTGGGATCAAACTCGTGCCACAGTGTGTGGATAGCTTCATAATGCTGAGACTTAACCCCTTGTGCCACCAAGGAAGCCCCCACAGTTGTTGCTTTGAGAATTGTGGATGGAGAATTCTAAGAACGCCCAAAGTTGTATAAGAAAAGGAGTCACAGAGGTAGATTCAAACTAAGTTGGATAGTGGATGGAATTTCAATAGTAAGAGGGGAGAAGGAAGAAATAAAGGACTTAATGAGAAGGAGTAGGAGGAGATGAGTATTGAAAGTGGTCTAGGGTCATACATCCCAAATAAGATTTTCCCTACAGAATTTTTCTCAGTCAGATTACCAAGAAACTAAACCCAGGCCTTGAGTTTTAAAAAGTTGACAGCCTCAGTTTGTGTCTCTGAGCCAACCAGAAGCCTGTGTTTGTAGGTCCTGCCTCACTTCAGTTGGGGATAGGTTCCCCAATTTACCTGAAAGTTACTTAAATATGTGCCATAACATAGGGAAAGAGTGTGACCAACTTCAGGAATCAGGGAGAAAATTCCATAGTAAGCCTAGATTCCCGGTGAATTTGAATCTTGGTGGTGGTGGTAGTGGTGATGGTTAGAGAAAGGATTCTATGTTTGTTTGTTTTAAAGATTTATTTATTTATGCATACAAGAGCTGGGGTGAGAGAATTCACCAGAGACAGAGTGGGGAGCAGAGCAGGTGGATCCACTGAAATACACTGTTGAGGAGAGCAGTGGGTGAGACAGGAGAGGTCTGCTGCGCCATGTAGGAATCTCCCTGGCCGAGTATTGAACTTGTGCTGCTGTGGCTCCTGATAGCTTCATAGTGCTGAGATTTAGCCCCTTGCACCACCAGGGAGGCCCAAGGAGTCTATGTTTTTAATAACCAACCAGTTCATATATTTGAAGCAAATCCCAGTTGTCATATTACATCTATCTGCACATGATCTCTGAAAGATACAGATTCTTTTACAAATATATAACCGCGCCTTCTTTTTTTTTTTCTCACTCTTTTTTTCTTTTGTTTGTTTTTTTATACATACAAGTTGGGGTACAGGCCAGAGGCGTGGGGTGGCGAGAGGGTTCACCAGAGAAAGAGCGGGTAGCAGAACAGGCAGATCAGAAATACACTGCTGAGGGGAGCAACGGGCAAGGCAGGAGAGGTCTGCCGCGCCATGTGGGATTCTCCCAGGCTGGGTGTCGAACTCGCGTCGCCGCTGCCAACAGCTCCACAGCGCAGCGCTTAACCGTTGTGCCACCAGGGAGGCCCCTATAACCGCGCTTTCATTATTACATCTGAAAAACTTCAAAAGAATATTTCATCAAGAATTACCAAACCTCAATGCTGATAAACCGGGAAATTACAAATTTGTCAGAATTAATCTAGAATTATGTGAGTTTTTAATTATACAAGATCTTTGGGAAACACAAAGTTTGCATAAAACACAGCTGCTCTTTATTTAAATCCTGGATATTTATTTGGTCTTTATTATACCTGCTTATGTGCTATTTGCTAGGGCTATGAAGATGAAAATGGTAAGATTCTTGCTTTTGAGGGTAACACTATAAAAATGTCTTATACTCATCAATTTCTAGATGATAGTCTATTAGTAACATTTATATGTGAAGTCAGTCTCTTGACTGACCATTGAGGCCATTATAACTGAGCCTCAGTCTCTCTCTCCTTTCTCACTGCTTCACACAACATGAGAGAATGGGCAGTCAGGCACATTCTCCAGTGGTGCAGGACTCTGTTACTTTCCGAGTTTGATAATTCTTGAACCTCCTCAGATCCAGCAAAGACCTCTGAGATGCAACTATGTCTCCTTTGATGCCTTCCTTTGTCAAGATCTGGAACCCCCACTTCCACTCAGCCTGGCTGGAACAGTCACTTGAGGTTGAGGAGGATGAAGAGAGGTCTGGAAACATTTCTCCAGGGCCACCTTTGCATCAGTCAGACAACTTGCACACAGGCTCTCTGTTAGTAGATCCTCACTGAGCCTCAAAATTTTGAGGCATTGGGCAAACTTGTTCAGCAGAACTTTTATCAGCCCTAAAGCTTGTCAGCATGTACATTTACATACAATGTTAAATCTCTCAATGTCTTTCAAACTTAAAAATTTAAGACACCCAAGATGACTTCCTGAGTAATCCTGGGTCTCAGAAACACGATTCTATGTGGTGATGGTGCTATCATCACTAAACTTAAGATCATTATCACTATGTTGGAGTGCGTCTTTTTTTTTTAATATATATATTTTTATTGTTATTTATGTCTTTTACATTTTGTATTCCCCTTGGGTAGCCCACCACCAATTCACCCGTGATCCATCTCCATGGTCCCTTGTGTTCTTTTCTATTCCATTTTGTGGGATTTTCCTTCCCTCCCTCCG